>CAMZMU010000027.1:75435444-75967258 GCA_947311845.1 Poa pratensis | reverse complement strand
ACTCCTTAAACAAGGCTGGTTGCTTGCTTGGATTAGGGTATTCAGAGTGCATGGCTTCCGGCTCAAGGCATCGGCAAACTACATTGGCTTTTCCGGGTGATGGTAATGAATTCCGACATCATAGTCCTTGATCATCCACCTTCTCTGCCTCAGATTCAACTCCTTCTGAGTGAAAATGTACTTCAAACTTTTGTGATCTGTGTAGACCTCACAGCGATGACCCACAAGATAGGGTCGCCTTTTTTCAAAGCAAAAACCACAGCTACTAACTCCAGGTCATGGGTTGGGTTAATTCTCTTCATGCGGTCGCAATTGTCGAGACAGGTACGACACAACTTTCCCTTCTTGCATCAGAAGCAACCAAGTCCGAGACGTGAAGCATCACAATACACGTCGAAACTCTTGGTGACGTCTGGCATGATTAGGATTGGGGTGAAGTCAGTCTCTTCTTCAGTTCTTGAAACTATCTTCACATTCTGGGTCCATTCAAACTTCTTATCTTTCTTCAACAACTGGGTCATGGGTTTGGCTATACTGGAGAATCCTTCAACGAACTTGCGGTAGTATAACCTGCTAGTCGAGAACTTCGGATTTCCGTTACACTGGTGGGGGATTTCCAGTCTAGAATGGCTTTGATTTTCTCGGGGTCAAAGAGATTCCTCCTGCGGACACAACATGTAGAGGGAATGCCACTTCACTTAGCCAAAACTCACTTGCTAAGTTTGGCATACAGTTGGTGTTCTCTGAGGGTCTCCAAAACTTAGACGCAGTGTTCAGCATGCTCTTCTTCGGTCTTGGAGTAGATAAGGATATCATCAATGAAGACAACCACGAACTTGTCGAGGTAATCCATGAGATCTTATTCATGAGATTCATGAAATAAGCAGGGCATTGGTCTCAAGCCAAAGGACATAACGGTGCATTCAAACAATCCGTATCGGGTGGTGAAGGGGGGCGGTCTTGGGAATGTCAGACTCCGAATCTTCAACTGGTGATAACCTGTCCGAAGATCGATCTTGGAAAAAGACTCGGGCTCCGTTCATCTGATCGAACAGATCCTCGATCTTGGGAAGGGGGGTACTTGTTCTTGATGGTTAGTCATTGAGCTTACGATAATCCACCACACAGGTGTTGGTACCGTCTCTTTTGTCCACGAAGATGATGGGTGATCCCCAAGGTGAAGCGCTTGGGCGAATCAGACCTTTGCTGAGCTGATCAGCTAACTGCTTCTTCAATTCCATCAGTTCTTTTGGATTCATCCGGTTGGGTCTCTGGGATATAGGGGCCTATTCCAGGGATAAGTTCTATCACGAACTCATATCCCGGTCTGGTGGCATACCAGGCAATTCCTCCGGGAAACATCCTTAAATAGATGGACCACACGGATCTCATCTAGAGTTGGTCGGGCTATGCCTTCATGGCATCTGGGTTGGGATTTGTTGGCTTGTGTTAAGCATACTCCACTTCGGTTCCCTGGTCTGTGGTGAGGGATACTGCTCTTCTGGCGCAGTCGATACGACCATGATACTTTGCTAACCAATTCATACCCAGAATGACATCTATGCCTTGGGTTCCTAAGATGATTAGGTTGACTGGGAAATTTTCTCCTCCGATCTCTATGGGGGTATTGGGACAGAACCTCGGGTTTCTAGAGTGGAACCAGGGATTTGTATTCTCATGTGCTTAGGTAAGAACTCTTCTACCAAACCTCCTTAGAGCAAACTCTTCGGTAACAAAGGAATGGGTAGCACCAGAATCAAACAGAACAGTTGAAGGTACTGAGTTGACAAGGAACGTACCCAGCACAACATCTAGCGCTTCCTGGGCTTCGGCAGCATCAATGTGGTTGAGGCGGCCTCTGGCAACAGCAGCATTGCACGGGGTGCAGCATTCTTGCCATTTCCATTTCCATTACGGCCTTGTCCAGGATTAGGTGCAGGTGCATTGGGGCGCGGAGCATTCCTCTTGGGATTGGGGCAGTCTCGGGAGTAGTGACCCTTGTTGCGCATTCAAGCAGACAACACTGGTAATAGGGGTAAAAGTGCTGGTGTTTCCTCTAGGATGATTGTTGCCATTGGGGTGGTAGTTGTTGTTGGTGTTTGGGCGGGGGACATTGTTGTTGTTGTGGGACAGTAGGGATAGTTGGGACGTGGTTGGTGGATGGGGGTGGTCGATAAACTGGCTTGGGTGCTGGCTGGAAGGTGCGGGGTTTCTGGCTGCTGGAACCTTCTGAATATTCATCCTTCTCTTGCGGCCTTCAAACATGGATTGCGCTTGGTCTCCAGCTGAATGGCCTTGTCCACAAGTGACTCCAGATCACGGAGTCTTGGACAACCAAGGCACATTGCATCTCATCATGGAGTCCATTCAGAAAGCGCTCCATCTTCTTCTTTTCCGTGTCGGTATCTTCAGGAGCATACCGAGCAAGAGGTAAACTCATCCAGATAACCGACCACATCTCTGCTCCCTGCCTGAGCTTACGGAACTCATCCTTTTCCTCTCGATACCGCTAGAGATGAACTTCTTGCGGAATTTGTCCTTGAACTCCTCCCAGGTAATGACATGACCCGCGTGCTGGAGGTCTTGGTAGTTTCCACCAAGCTCTTGCAGGTCCAGCAAGGTAGTGGGTGGCATACAGGACCTTCTTTCTCTCCCCACTGAGGCAACCTCCAGGTCGTTCTCGATAGTGCGCAACCAGTCATCTGCTTCCAAGGGGTGAAGTCCCTTGGAGTAGGTAGGCGGGTGTGGTCTTCTGGAAGTCACTCAAGGTTAGAGCGCTGGTTTCCACCCTCGTCGCCATTACCATTGCCACCATTGTGGTTCTGGTTGGCGTGGGCAGCAGCAAGTTGCTGCAGGGCAGCGAGATGAGCTTGACGCTCTTCCCGGCCGGCTTGGCGATCTTCCATGATGATCGCAAGCAGTTGGGCAGAGGTTGGTTCCGGCGGTGGTGGTGGTTGGAGTCGCGTGCTGGTTGTGCGAGTGTTCGTCATCCTGGAATAGATAAGATATAAGAGGCAAGGCAAAAAAAGCTTTGGCTAACGATGAAGTCACAAAGGGGGTGGTTGATGAAACACTAGTCAAACAAGACCATCACATTTATTCAACACAATCATCACATCAAGGAGTTCACACATCAAGCTTACAACATCCTACTACACCTAATGTACATACTACATGGTTTCCATAGGAACCATCACAAAACTCTACTCGCATAGGGTCGACACAGTCTAAGGTAGTGCTCTCGTCGCTCAATACTGAGGTGGAAACTCAGGCTCGACGATCTCAACGTCTGAGTCGTAGGGTGGCTCCTCGGGATCCTCTCCTCGAGAACTGACTCAGACGGCTCCTCCTCCTCGTCAACTAACTCCTCCTCGCCGTCCTCCTCCTCGTAATCCAATCTCCTCGAGGTAGTCCTCATCATCGCTGATGAAGGCACTGTTCCCCTTGCGGAGATCCTCGCCCTCCTCCTCCATCTCGTTCGCCTGCTGCTCCATCTCGTCTATCATCTCGTTCTGTCCGCTACCTTCTTGCGGAGCCTGACGATAGTCCTCCTCTGACGGGCCAGCTTCAGGCGGAGATTGTCATTCTCCCACTTCAGCTGGGTCTCACGGACTCGGGCATCGACGAGGGAGCTGCGCTGGAAGTGGACCTTGAGTCTAGCATCGCGCAGGTTCTCCTGGTGTCGTGAAGTAGCACCTCCATGTCGGTGATGTACTGGCCGAAGAGAGTGTGTTGCGCGGGGTAGGTGGGGTTTCCCTCATCGTCACGCCTCCCGAAGTACTGGAAACGAGTGCCAACCAGCTCGTCCTTGTGCTCCTCACAAAGGCGGGCTAGTAGCCTCTGCATAACTCGGGTCAGACCATCAACCCAAGTAGTGCCATCGTGGAGTAGACCAAGTCCTTGGAGCGGGGTGGTGAACCCTGCCTCGGACGGACGACTTGATGAGCCAGGACAGGTTCCCATCCACCGAGGGAATCGACTGAGTTCCCTCAAACTCTAGAACAGGGCGTCCCAAAGTCTGGCTCAACTCGTACAGGTCTGCTCGAACATCAGCAGGCGTCTTCCTAACTTGGACGAACTCGGTGACGTTGGGTGCCATCTACAAGTTTAAGAAAATTTAGTTAGTTAAGTGACATGAGTGCAAAATGTAAACTTAATGGAGTGGCAAGTGTGCAAAATTTTAAGGGTTCAGGAAAAGACAACTCTTAATGAGTATAAGGTTTTACATAAATGGAAAGGTTGGGGGAGATAAGAAAATTTTCGAAAATACTCCACTTCCTTGTTTTAGAAATTAACTTTTTGTAACTCCTAGCTAACGCCATGTTAACTAAGGTCTCCTAAAGTCAGGATGGCTCTGATACCAGCTCTGTGGGGACCCCGGACTAACGTCCGAAATACCCGATTATGCTTAACGCAACGATCCCGTGATCATTCGTCGTTGCACATAATCCGAACCGAATATCAAAGTTTACATCCATATAGTACGAGTTTAAAGTTTTACAAACTGGCCATACCAGGCCTAATTATACATAGAGTGCCTTCAAGGGCCAATCATCTTTATTCAGCGGAAGCTACGGTAGTAGGGCTAACCATTCTACACCCCGGCAGGCAGCTGACTTATGAAGATCTTAGTTCGCATAGACGTCGCCCAAACTCTCCTCCACGAGGTCTCCTCGAAATTGGCTAAGACAATAGCCAGGGTGTAACATCCCAAAATTATTATCCAGAATTTTATTCCAAAAATGGGAACCAACAAAAACTTTTGTTGTTTATTGTCTGTTAATTGCTTTTGTTACTTGTGTTGTTGTTCTTGCTGTTTGTATGGGTGTTTGCACTAGTGAACACTAGTAAGAAGAAAGAAAACAAAATATAAAATCAAAGCAAGAAAATAAAAGTGACAAGTTGTCACATAAAAATCTCCAAGTGACCAACTCAATTATTTTCAAACCAAAGTCAGTGGAGATGTAATGTCAACACTCCCCATTTTGTTCCTACCACTTTCCCCTCTCAAATATTATTTTGAACTAGTTTTGAAATTCTAAAATAAAAACAAATTGAAATAAATCAAATACTTAAACAAGTACTATGAAAGAAAATGTTGCCAAACATTTTATTTGGCAATGCCAATTTTTGTGGAGCTTCTACATGTTATGGGAGGCCCCACAAATTTTTGCAGAATTTTCTAAAATACTTAAATACCTAATAAATCCAGAAAACCTTCTGGATATTGAAATAAAACTGAAAAATAAAAGAAAAGAGGGAGGAAGGGGTTTTCTGCAAAATGGTCATCGACCTCGCCCCGATGACCATCGCCGTGTCGCCTTCACCGTCGTCACCGTTTTCTTCGCCGCCAGGCCCCCCTGGCCGCGCTCTCCCTCGCCCCGAGCCTCTGCTCTCTGCACCGCAGGGAAGAAAACGGGCACCTCTCCCGTCGCCTTACGCCGCGGTTCCCCGACGGCCGCGTGGATGCTTGGACGGCGCCGAGCAAATTGGCCCCCGTCTCTGCTTCCCGACACGCACCACTCCTCTAGAGCTTCTAGAACCTTGCCGGACCCCGTTAAGCCCAAGCCGCCACGAGCCTCTGCACCCTCGCCGTAAGCCGAGAATTCGCCGTGGACGCGCCATGGCCGCCGCCGTAGACCCGACCATCATGGACCGCCCCGAGCCTATAAAAGCACCCAAGACCTCACTGGAACACCACACCTCTCCCTCGAGCTTTCCCTCGCCTCAATTTCGTCTGTGCACCGCCGGAGGGCAGTGCACTGCCGCACCCGACGCCGCCGTTGAGGTCGAGCACCACCACAACGCCACACCCTCCCATTCTTCCCTCTGACCCCTCTACGCTGTTGCCCAAGCTCACCGCACTCACCCAGGCTTCTTTTCCCTCTTTTTAGTGCACGGACGCGACCCCGAAGCTCCGCCGAAGTTGCTGCCCGACGCCGACGAAGAGCGCGACATCGCCGCCGTCGACAGAGACTTCCCCAGCAACTGCCGCTCGCACCATCGTCTTCCCCGAGCCGCCGCCGTCGATTCGCGTCATCGCCGCTTCCTCCCGAGCCCCTAGGTGAGAGATCCGTCCACCTCGCCGTCGCCGGCGCGGCAGCGCCGCTCGTTTTAGGTCGTCGCCGATGGCGACCTCCGTGAGCCGTTGGATCGAAGATCTACGGCCACGTACCGCTTCGTGTTAAGTTAGACTGCCATGTGGGTCCCACTGTCATAATTTTAATCTTTTCCCTCGCGCGCGTACCGTTTCGCTGAGTCACTGACGGGTAGGACCCACCCGTCAGGGATTTCAACATTATCCACAACAGTGGATTTTTCTAATTTAAATTCTCTGAAATTCTCAGTACTGATGTCAACTTTGAAATTAAATATCTCGAGATTTAGGAATCCAAATAAATCAAACTCAACTGTTCTGGAAAGCTTATGAAATTGTTTAACCAACACAATTGGTCTCATGTCATTTAATTAAATATTAAAAAGTATTATTGAAAATGCCACAGAAGGTTTAAATCTAAACTTGTTTGTTTCTGATACTCTGTTAGTCCAAATAATTCCAAACCAATTTTGCTAGCTTAGTACTGCCTTGTGTTAGCTCCCCTAATTTTGGTAGAATTAATTAAGTAGTATAATTGTGACTTTAAGATAAACCCTTCTGGACTAAAACAGACATATGTTTATTGGTTGATCCAAATGAGTTAGGACCAATTTTGTTAGCTCACATATATCCATGTTTAGTTACCCCTAAAAGGGTTTAATTTTTGGAACAATATAATTTAATTGGTAGCTAAAACTTGATTATTAAGCTACTGGATTCAATCCAATGTGTAGGGAGTTTGGTAACTCCAAATGATCCAATTCAAATTGGGTTGTATTCTACACATCAGTGGCTTTCCATAGAATTTTAGTTTGTATTTTTGTGACCAACAGAACTCAAGTTGTGGAATTAAACATGAATAACTAGTTTCTGCCATAATTTGGACTTAATTAAATAATGTTTAATTCAATTTATTTGAAAACCAAATTGTGTGGTTTGATGTGTGCAGTAGCTAATTGTGATGTTGATGATGGTTATGTTGAGGTGATTGCTTGTATAGCTTAGTGATTGTTTGCATTGTTTGTTTGTTAATTAGACGAGAACGTTGTCGGATATATCGAGGAAGGAGAGTTTGCTGAATTTGAAGAACAAGAGCAAGATCACTTTGCCAAGCAAGGCAAGCTATTCTCTGAGCTTGCACTACCAACATATGCATCTACTTTCATAACATGTTTACTCTCAAAGCAAGATTTACAAAACCCATTTCAAAAATATATGGATATTATTTTGCCACCCTATGTAGTAGTTTATATAAAACTTTAGGATGGGAAAACAATGTTGTTTATTCAAAACTCCTTTGAAATTCTTGTGAGTTTATGGAACCGAGATGTCGGTGTTGGATGGAAAGGTGGAAAAATGGTGATGTTTATGAAAAATGCACAGTGTCCTAGTACTATGGAAACCAATCCTACCCTGTGCGACCACATTTACCACATATGGGAAAAGGCGTAGTCATGTAGTTTGCTCTTATTAGTATGGGATACCTCATCGACGGAGATGACTCCGTTATGCATGAGGGGATGGTCCGAGGATCTACCCCCTGACCCGGGTCCTCACACAAGTTGGTGGGGAGGATAGAAGGTTCCACCATAAACCGCCGGACAAAACTATGAGTCCTCACACTTAGGGTTTCTGACGGGAAACCGGACTGGGTGTCGATGGAAAGTGTCATATGGGAAGGATCCTATACTAGCATGAGCAAATAAGAGGCTATGGCCGGCGGCTTACTTCGCATACACCTGGTATGGCGAGACGTGGCAGACACGATGAGTTGCCGGATGGATGTGGGTTAAAAGCGTGCTACCTCTGCAGAGTGTTAAAAACTATTCGAATAGCCGAGTCCTCGGATATGGACAATTGGGAGACTGTCCTAAGACCTTGTGCAAGTTTTAAAAAGGCTTTGAGTTTTTAAAAGAAAAATGAAGTGGAGAATGTTTCCTACACCTATACCAACGGATCGGTATGAGGTGGTTGGATGAAAGTGGACCATGACGGGCTATGGTCGGAAAAAGGAGGAGTTTTGGAAAAACAGATGAAAAGGTGACTTCTTTAAAGATAGTTATAAAACTCTTCTTACCTTTTTCAATAAAGATATAGAGATGTTTTAAATAAGAAAAGTTGTCAACTAAAATAAAACTGGTGCATACTCATGTTGGGTAGTTTGCGAGTACATTCAAATGTACTCATATTGGTTTCGTCCCTGGCTATTGTCCTAGCCAGACTACGAGGAGGAACACTACGCAGAGCAGGAATATGGCGACTTCTACGCCAACTAAGGATCTCCACAAGTCAGCTGCCTGTCGGGTTGTCATCGTTAGAATATGATGTCGATTACGCCGTAGCTTCCGCTGATATATTTGGTTTGGCCCATGAAGGCACCTATGTAAGAACTTGGTCTAAATGACCATTTATGTAAGACTTTTATTCGGTACTGTAATGGATGTAAACTTTGGTATCCAATTCGGATTATGTGCAACGACAGACTGATCACGGGATCGTTGTGTTAAGCATAATCGGGTATTTCGGACAGCTAGTCCGGGGTCCCCACAGACTTGGTATCAGAGCCATCCTGACTTTAGGAAACCTTAGTTAGCATGGTCGTTTGTCAAATGTTACAAAAGATGAATTTCTAAAAAGAAAGGAATGAAGTATTTTCGAAAATTGCTTATCTCCAATCCTCTTACTTATGCAAAATTTTACTCTCATTAAATATTACATTTTCCTTAGTATCCCTAAAATTTTGTACACCTCTCATTAAGTTTAAAATTTGACTCACTTGTTGCCCTACTATATTAAAATTTTGATATACTTGTCACCTAACTAACTTAAAATTTTGCTTAAAAACTGTAGATGGCACTCCACTGGACCGAGTTCGTTCAGCTGGAGAAGGACAGCAAGCTGACGTTTGAGAGGGACTTGTTCGAGTTGACCAAGCTGTTAGGTCGCCCCGCTCCAGAGTTTGAGGGAGCTCAGATTGATGTTCACGGTGTTGGAAGGCTGAGCTGGCTCATCAGTCGTCAGTTCGCAGGAACATCAAGTCTCCCAATTCCAGGACGCTCATCTTCACCACCAAGGAGGCCACCTGGGTTGACGGTCTCTGTACTGCTACACAGAGGATGCTATCCCGACTTTGTGAGGAGCACAAGGCGGAGTTAGTAGACTCCCGTTCCGGTTCTACGGGAGGCGCAACTGTGATGGACACCCTACTCCTTCACCTTACCACCCGATGTTTGGGAGCTACATCATGGACATGGAGATCTTACTTCAGTGCACTCAGGATGATCTGTTGCGCACTAGGATTCAGCTCCACTTCGACCGCGAGTCGCTCGTTGAGCTTCGCGAGAACGAGATGAAGCTGATGGTGGAGAAGGTTGCTCTTCTCAGGAAGAGGGCCCAGCTGAGGAAGACTATCGTGAAGCTCCGCACGAAGGTGGCAGAGCAGGATGGACTGATTGAGGATCTAGAGCACCATACTGACGAGATGGAGGAGGAGGGCGAGGATCTCCGCAAGGAGAACGACGCTTTCCTCAGTGACGATGATGACTTCGTGGAGGAGATGGACTGTGAGGAGGAGGATGATGAGGAGGAGTTAGTTGACGAGGAGGAGGAGCCACTCGAGCCAGTTCTCGAGGACGAGGAGGAGGATCCCGAGGAGCCAGCCTACCAGTCAGATGCTGACGTGTTAGAGCTGGAGGTTCCACCTCAGTAGGCGAGTGACTTGATCACTACCGCAGGATTAGGTTGACCCCCTATAGCTAGTCGAGTAGTAGTAGTGGTTCTTTTGGAAACCAGATGTTATGTATCTAGATGTATGATGTGTAAGCTTGAGGTTGTAAGCTTGATGTTGATGTGAACTCCTTGATGTATTGTTTGTGAAATATAAGTATGTTTGTCTTGTTTAAATTGTGTGAACTATTTTCATATAACTCTTAGGATTAATCAACCGCTTGAGAGATCATCTTTTCCCTTAGTCGAACTTTTCTTGCCTTGTCTCTTATACCCGGTGTGCTTCAGGATGCCACCCCGTCGCAGCAATGCGGAAGGATCAGGATCAGCACCACCACCACCGGACCCAACCCCCACCCAACTTCTCGCACTTATCATGGAGGAGCGTGAAAATGCCCGGCAAGAGCGCCAAGCTCATCTCGCTGCCTTACAACAACTCGCAGCCGCTTACAACAACAACAATAACAACAACAACAACAACAATGGTGGTAACGGCAATGGCGATGGAAACCAGCGATCTACCTTGGGTGATTTTCAGAAGACCAACCCACCCACCTACTCCAAGGGACTTCACCCACTAGAAGCCGATGATTGGCTTCGCACCATCGCAATAATCTTGAAGTTGCTGCTGTGGGAGAAAATGAGAAAGTGCTGTATGCAACCCACTATCTCGCTGGACCTGCAAGAGCTTGGTGGGAAACTACCAAGACTCTCCAGCCAGCTGGTCATGTCATCAACTGGGCTGAGTTCCAGGAGAAGTTCCGCAAGAAGCATATTCCAGTGGACTTATTGAGAGGAAGAAGGATGAGTTCCGAAGCTGAGGCAGGGAAGTAGAGATGTGGTCGGTTATCTTGAGGAGTTTACCGACTTATCTCGGTATGCTCCTGATGACACCGACAAGGAAGAGAAGAAGATGGAGCGTTTCATGAGTGGACTTCATGATGAACTTCAGTGTGCTTTGGTTATCCATGACTTCCGTGATCTGGAGTCACTTGTGGACAAAGCCATCCAGCTGGAGACCAAGCGCAAGTCGATGTATGAAGGTCGCAAGAGGAGGATGAATGCTCAGGAAGGCTCGAGCAGCCAGAAACCTCGTATCTTTCAGCAGAACACCAGGCCTGCCTATCGTCCACCCCAAGCTCCACGCCCAATTACCCTAACCGCCCAAACAACTTCAACCGCCCCAATGACAATAACCGTCCCGGAGGAAACTTCAACAACTTCACCCGCAATCCCAATGTGATCTGCTTTGAATGCGGCAACAAGGGTCACTACTCCAAAGAATGTCCCAATCCCAAGAGGAATGTCCAGCGCCCCAATGCGCCGGCACAGAACAATGGTCAAGGCCGCAATGGAAATGGAAATGGCAAGAATGCCGCACCTCGCGGAAATGCTGCTGTTGCCAAGGGTCGTCTGCACCACATCAATGCTGAAGAAGCTCAGGATGCTCCGGATGTTGTGCTGGGTACGTTCCTTGTCAACTCAGTACCTGCAACTGTTCTGTTTGATTCTGGTGCTACCCATTCATTTGTTACCCAAGAATTTGTTGCTAAGGGAGGTTTAGTTAAGAGCCTCTTACCCAAACCCATGGTCATCCAAATCCCAGAATCCACCGTAGAGACCAAGATGTTTTGCTCCGATGTACCCCTTGAGATCAAAGGAGAAAGTTTCCAGTTAACTTAATTGTTCTGGGAACCCAAGGCATCGATGTTATACTCGGTATGAATTGGTTAGCCAAGTACCATGGTCGAATTGACTGTGCCAGAAGAGCTGTATCCATCACCACCGACAAAGAAGTAGAAGTGGAGTATGTGTCTGAAACTAGTCAACCTCACCCAGGCTGCCATGAGAGCATAGCTCGACCCGCCCTAGATGAGATCCGTGTTGTTCATCTGTTCAAGGATGTTTTCCCAGAAGAATTGCCTGGTATGCCGCCAGATAGGGATATTGAGTTCATAATTGAGCTTATCCAGGAACATCCCCATATCCCAAAAGCCTTATCGGATGAATCCGGAAGAACTGGTTGAGTTGAAGAAGCAGTTGGCTGATATGCTAAGCAAAGGTCTTGTCCGCCCAAGCGCTTCACCATGGGGATCACCCATTATTTGTGGACAAGAGAGACGGTACCACACGCCTGTGTGTGGATTATCGCAAGCTGAATGACGTGACCATTAAAAAAAGTACCCTCTTCCCAAGATCGAGGATCTGTTCGATCAAATGAACGGAGCCCGAGTCTTTTCAAAGATCGATCTTCGGACAGGTTACCATCAGTTGAAGATCGAGAGACAGATATTCCCAAGACCGCCTTCACCACTCGTTACGGTTGTTTGAATACACCGTGATGTCTTTTGGTCTGACCAATGCCCCAGCCTATTTCATGAATCTCATGAACAAGATTTTCATGGAGTACCTCGACAAGTTCGTGGTAGTTTTCCTTGATGACATCCTTATTTATTCCAAGACCGAAGAAGAGCATGCTGAACACCTGCGTCTAGTTTTGGAGACCCTCCAAGAGCACCAGCTGTATGCCAACTTAGCAAGTGTGAGTTTTGGCTCAGTGAAGTGGCATTTCTGGACATATTGTATCGCTGGAGGAATTTCTGTTGACCCTGAGAAGATACAAGCCATTCTTGACTGGTTATCCCCAACCAATGTTTTTGAAATCCGAAGCTTTCTCGGACTTGCCGGTTATTACCGCAAGTTCGTTGAAGGATTTTCCAGTATAGCCAAACCTCTGACCCAACTGTTGAAGAAGGACAAGAAATTTGAATGGACTCAGAAGTGTGAGGATAGTTTCCAAGAACTGAAGAAGAGACTAACCTCAGCCCCAATCCTGATCATGCCAGACGTCACCCAGAGTTTCGACGTGTATTGCGATGCATCACGCCTCGGACTTGGTTGCGTTCTGATGCAAGAAGGCAAAGTTGTGTCGTACCTGTCCCGGCAGTTGCGACCGCATGAAGAGAATTACCCAACCCATGACTTGGAGTTAGCTGCTGTAGTCTTTGCTCTTAAGAAGTGGCGTCCCTATCTTGCGGGACATCGCTGCGAGGTCTATACAGATCACAAAAGCTTGAAGTATATTTTCACCCAGAAAGATCTGAACCTGCGACAGAGGAGATGGATGGAATTAATCAAGGATTATGATATTGGAATCCATTATCACCCCGGAAAGGCTAATGTAGTTGCCGATGCCCTTAGTCGCAAACCTTGCACCCTGAATGCCCTGATCCAAGCCGAACAGCCAGCCTTGTTCAAAGACTTCCAAGATTTTGGACTAGAGCTTGTTAGCCATGGTTATCTCGCCAATTTAGAGTTAACCCCAACCCTGATGGATCAAATCAAAGAAGCCCAGAAAGGTCATGAAAGCATAGAGGGAATTAGGAAGAAATTTCCCTCGGCAAAGCACCCGGTTTTACCGAAGATGCTGAAGGAGTGCTGAAATTCAATGACCGTATCTGTGTGCCCAATGTCACGGAACTTAAGGAGTTAATCCTGAAGGAGGCCCATGAGACCCCTTATTCAATCCACCCCGGCGGAACCAAAATGTACCAAGACCTTCGAGAAAGATTTTGGTGGCATGGAATGAAGCGAGAGATTGGTTCATTCGTAGCCAAGTGTGATATCTGTCAGCGAGTCAAGGCTGAACATCAGCGACCCGCTGGATTGCTTCAACCTTTGAAAATTCCCGAGTGGAAGTGGGATGAGATTGGAATGGATTTTATTACCGGACTTCCAAGATCCAACCGAGGCCATGATTCAATCTGGGTCATCGTTGATCGACTGACCAAGGTTGCCCACTTTGTTCCTGTCAAGACCACTCATACCGGAGCTCAGTTAGCAGACCTGTATATTTCCAGAATAGTGAGCCTGCATGGTGTGCCTAAGAAGATTGTATCTGATAGAGGCACGCAATTCACCTCAAGATTCTGGAAATCCCTTCATGAAGCCCTCGGAACCAAGTTAGCCTTTAGCACAGCTTATCATCCCCAGACCGATGGCCAACTGAGCGAGTGAACCAGATATTGGAGGACATGCTTCGCGCATGTGTTCTATCCTATGGTTCCAAGTGGGAAGATTGTCTTCCGTTTGCAGAGTTCTCGTACAACAACAGTTATCAGTCTAGTCTGCAAATGGCCCCTTTTGAAGCCCTTTACGGCAAGAAGTGTCGTACACCCCTGAATTGGTCCGATACCGGAGAGAGCAAATTGTTCGGACCAGATACCCTCCGAGAAGCTGAAGAGCAAGTTCAGCTTATTCGTGAACGCCTCAAAACTGCCCAATCCCGTCAGAAGAGTTACGCTGACACCAAGCGCCGTGATCTCACTTTCAGTGTCGGAGATTATGTGTATCTCCGAGTGACACCCCTCAAGGGAATGCAGCGTTTCCATGTCAAAGGAAAGTTAGCACCAAGGTATATTGGACCCTTCAAGGTCATTGCTCGTCGAGGAGAAGTATCCTATCAGCTGGAGTTACCCCAGGAGTTAGGAGATTATCATGATGTCTTCCACATTTCCTTGCTCCGGAAGTGTCTTGAAGTTCCTGACCAGCCTGATGTTTTCAAAAACATCGACCACCTCTCCATCGACCTGAACCAAGACCTGACTTATCGTGAGAGACCCCTCAAAATTCTCGAAGAAGATGTTCGTGTTACCCGAAGACGTGCGATCAAGTTTTACAAAGTCCAGTGGACTAACCACTCTGAAGAAGAAGCAACTTGGGAACGCGAAGATTATCTTAGAAGCGAATTCCCAGACCTCCTTAAAACCTAAGCCTAGCAAATCTCGGGACGAGATTTATTTTAAGGGGGGAAGGATTGTAACATCCCAAAATTATTATCAGGATTTATTCCAAAAATGAGAGCCAACAAAAACTTTTGTTGTTTATTGTATGTTAATTGCTTTTGTTACTTGAGTTGTTGTTCTTGCTGTTTGTATGGGTGTTTGCACTAGTGAACACTAGTAAGAAGAAAGAAAACAAAATATAAAATCAAAGCAAGAAAATAAAAGTGACAAGTTGTCACATAAAAATCTCCAAGTGACAAACTCAATTATTTTCAAACCAAAGTCAGTGGAGATGTAATGTAAACACTCCCCATTTTGTTCCTACCACTTTCCCCTCTCAAATATTATTTTTGAACTAGTTTTGAAATTCTAAAATAAAAACAAATTGAAATAAATCAAATACATAAACAAAGTACTATAAAAGAAAATGTTTCAAACATTTTATTTATGCCAATTTTTGTGGAGCTTCTACATGTTATGGGAGGCCCCACAAATTTGCAAATTTTCTAAAATTTAAGTACCTCAATTAAATCCAGGAAAAGCTTCTGGATATTGAAATAAAACTGAAAAATAAAAGAAAAGAGGGAGGAAGGGGTTTTCTGCAAAATGGTCATCGACCTCAGCCCCGATGACCGCCGTGTCGCCTTCACCGTCGTCGCCGTTTTCTTCGCCGCCAGGACCCCCCTGGCCGCGCTCTCCCTCGCCCGAGCCTCTGCACCTCTCTGCACCGCAGGGAAGAAAACGGGCACCTCTCCCGTCGCCTTAACGCCGGTTCCCCGACGACCGCCGCGGATGCATTGGACGGCGCCGAGCAAATTGGCCCCCGTCTCTGCCCGACACGCACCACTCCTCTAGATGATTCTAGAACCTTGCCGGACCCCGTTAAGCCCCAAGCCGCCACGAGCCTCTGCACCCTCGCCGGTAATCGAGAATGGTCGCCGTGGACGCGCATGGCCGCCGCCGTAGACCCCGACCATCGTGGACCGCCCCGAGCCTATAAAAGCACCCTGAGACCTCACTGGAACACCACACCTCTCCCTCGAGCTTTCCCTCGCCTCAATTTCGTCTGTGCACCGCCGGAGGGCAGTGCACTGCCGCACCCGACGCCGCCGTTGAGGTCGAGCACCACCACAACGCCACACCCTCCCATTCTTCCCTCTGACCCCTCTACGCTGTTGCCCAAGCTCACCGCACTCACCCAGGCTTCTTTTCCCTCTTTTTAGCGCACGGACGCGACCCCGAAGCTCCGCCGAAGTTGCTGCCCGACGCCGACGAAGAGCGCGACATCGCCGCCGTCGACAGAGACTTCCCCAGCAACTGCCGCTCGCACCATCGTCTTCCCCGAGCCGCCGCCGTCGATTCGCGTCATCGCCGCTTCCTCCCGAGCCCCTAGGTGAGAGATCCGTCCACCTCGCCGTCGCCGGCGCGGCAGCGCCGCTCGTTTTAGGTCGTCGCCGATGGCGACCTCCGTGAGCCGTTGGATCGAAGATCTACGGCCACGTACCGCTTCGTGTTAAGTTAGACTGCCATGTGGGTCCCACTGTCATAATTTTAATCTTTTCCCTCGCGCGCGTACCGTTTCGCTGAGTCACTGACGGGTAGGACCCACCCGTCAGGGATTTCAACATTATCCACAACAGTGGATTTTTCTAATTTAAATTCTCTGAAATTCTCAGTACTGATGTCAACTTTAAAATTAAATATCTCGAGATTTAGGAATCCAAATAAATCAAACTCAAATGTTCTGGAAAGCTTATGAAATTTTTAACCAACACAATTGGTCTCATGTCATTTAATTAAATATTAAAAAGTATTATTGAAAATGCCACAGAAGGTTTAAAATCTAAACTTGTTTGTTTCTGATACTCTGTTAGTCCAAATAATTCCAAACCAATTTTGCTAGCTTAGTACTGCCTTGTGTTAGCTCCCCTAATTTTGGTAGAATTAATTAAGTAGTATAAATTGTGGACTTTAAGATAAACCCTTCTGGACTAAAACAGACCATTATGTTTATTGGTTGATCCAAATGAGTTAGGACCAATTTTGTTAGCTCACATATATCCATGTTTAGTTACCCCTAAAAGGGTTTAATTTTTGGAACAATATAATTTAATTGGTAGCTAAAACTTGATTATTAAGCTACTGGATTCAATCCAATGTGTAGGGAGTTTGGTAACTCCAAATGATCCAATTCAAATTGGGTTGTATTCTACACATCAGTGGCTTTCCATAGAATTTTAGTTTGTATTTTTGTGACCAACAGAACTCAAGTTGTGGAATTAAACATGAATAACTAGTTTCTGCCATAATTTGGACTTAATTAAAAATGTTTAATTCAATTTATTTGAAAACCAAATTGTGTGGTTTGATGTGTGCAGTAGCTAATTGTGATGTTGATGATGGTTATGTTGAGGTGATTGCTTGTATAGCTTAGTGATTGTTTGCATTGTTTGTTTGTTAATTAGACGAGAACGTTGTCGGATATATCGAGGAAGGAGAGTTTGCTGAATTTGAAGAACAAGAGCAAGATCACTTTGCCAAGCAAGGCAAGCTATTCTCTGAGCTTGCACTACCAACATATGCATCTACTTTCATAACATGTTTACTCTCAAAGCAAGATTTACAAAACCCATTTCAAAAAATATGGATATTATTTTGCCACCCTATGTAGTAGTTTATATAAAACTTTAGGATGGGAAAACAATGTTGTTTATTCAAAACTCCTTTGAAATTCTTGTGAGTTTATGAAACGAGATGTCGGTGTTGGTGGAAAGGTGGAAAAATGGTGATGTTTATGAAAAATGCACAGTGTCCTAGTACTATGGAAACCAATCCTACCCTGTGCGACCACATTTACCACATATGGGAAAAGGCGTAGTCATGTAGTTTGCTCTTATTAGTATGGGATACCTCATCGACGGAGATGACTCCGTTATGCATGAGGGGATGGTCCGAGGATCTACCCCCTGACCCGGGTCCTCACACAAGTTGGTGGGGAGGATAGAAGGTTCCACCATAAACCGCCGGACAAAACTATGAGTCCTCACACTTAGGGTTTCTGACGGGAAACCGGACTGGGTGTCGATGGAAAGTGTCATATGGGAAGGATCCTATACTAGCATGAGCAAATAAGAGGCTATGGCCGGCGGCTTACTTCGCATACACCTGGTATGGCGAGACGTGGCAGACACGATGAGTTGCCGGATGGATGTGGGTTAAAAGCGTGCTACCTCTGCAGAGTGTTTAAAACTATTCGAATAGCCGAGTCCTCGGATATGGACAATTGGGAGACTGTCCTAAGACCTTGTGCAAGTTTTAAAAAGGCTTTGAGTTTTTAAAAGAAAATGAGTGGAGATTGTTTCCTACACCTATACCAACGGATCGGTATGAGGTGGTGGGATGAAAGTGGACCATGACGGGCTATGGTCGGGAAAAAGGAGGAGTTTTGGAAAAACAGATGAAAACGGTGACTTCTTTAAAATAGTTATAAAACTCTTCTTACCTTTTTCAATAAAGATATAGAGATGTTTTAAATAAGAAAAGTTGTCAACTAAAATAAAACTGGTGCATACTCATGTTGGGTAGTTTGCGAGTACATTCAAATGTACTCATATTGGTTTCGTCCCTGGCTATTGTCCTAGCCAGACTACGAGGAGGAACACTACGCAGAGCAGGAATATGGCGACTTCTACGCCAACTAAGGATCTCCACAAGTCAGCTGCCTGTCGGGTTGTCATCATTAGAATATGATGTCGATTACGCCGTAGCTTCCGCTGATATATTTGGTTTGGCCCATGAAGGCACCTATGTAAGAACTTGGTCTAAATGACCATTTATGTAAGACTTTTATTGGTACTGTAATGGATGTAAACTTTGGTATCCAATTCGGATTATGTGCAACGACAGACTGATCACGGGATCGTTGTGTTAAGCATAATCGGGTATTTCGGACAGCTAGTCCGGGGTCCCCACACAGGGACGAAACCAATATGAGTACATTTGATTGTACTCGCAAACTACCCCAACTTGAGTAAGCTCTAAGTTTAAATTTTTATTTTGTAAAACTTTTATTTACTTCAACACCTCCAAAACCTTTCTGAAGAAGATACGAAGAAGTTTATAACCATCCTTTAAGAAATCACCACTTTGAGTACTTTTCCGAAATTCCCCCTTTTCCCGACCATAACTCACTTATGGTCCAATTCCCTTACAACCTCGTACCACTCATTGGTACAGGTCTGCAAACTTTTTCCACTTCACTTCCCTTTCAAAACTCCAGATTTTATAAAACTTGCACATGGTCTTAGGACAGCCTTCCAACTGTCCATATCCGAGGACTCGGCTATTCGAATAGTTTTACACTCTGCAGAGGTAGCACGCTTTTCCCACACCCATCCGGTCACTCATCGTGTCAGCCACGTCCGCCATACCAAGGGTATGCGAAGTTGAGTTCCCGGCCATAGCCTGTCCTTTGCTCATGCTAGTATAGGATCCTGCCGCTACGATACTTTCCGTCAACACTTAAATCCTCAGAAACTAAGTGTGAGGACTCGTAGTTCTGCCCGGCGAATTTTAATGGCCCTACAAGTCCTCTATCTCCGGTTCAATCTCAACAGCCCTTAGGCGTTCTTCGCTTTAGAGGACCCGGGTCAGGGGGTAGGTCCTCAGACCATCCCCTCATGGAACGAGGTCATCCTCGTTATTGAGGCATCCAGTACTAACACGAGCAAATTATATGACTATGCCCCGCCCCATATGGGGGTAGATGTGGTCGCACAGGGTATTGGTTGGTCGTCATAGTACTAGGACACAATGTGCATTTTTCTCAAATCAACACCACCATTTTCCAACTGAACACCGACCTTTCGGCATCTCATCTTCACCAAGTACTTTCAAAGGAGTTTTGAGAAACATGGTTTTTCCCATCCTATAGTTTTAAATAACTACCTTATACTTCTACATAAGGTGGCAAAATAGTTTTCATGTATTTGTAAAAAGGGTTTTCCAAAACTCATTGATTCCTTTGAATAACTCTTGAGACTAAAATAGAGGTATATAAATGCAAGCTCAGTGAAGTAGCTTGCCTTGCTCAGCAAAGTTCTCGGGATCTGGCTCTTGCTGATCAAAGTACTCCCCTTCCTCGTAGACTCCGGCAACGTTCTCGTCTAAACGTTAAACAAGCAAAACAAACAATCACTACACTAACTCAAGCATCAGCACAACATTACAAAGGCTACACATTGCTACTGCACACATCAAGCAACACAAGGTGGCTTCAAATTAATTGAATTAATCTTTATTTAATTGTTTTCAAACTAAGGCAGAAACTAGTTGTACACCAATTAATTCACCATTTAATCTATGTTTGTCACAAAAATTCAAACTAAATTTCTATGGATAGCTACTGATGTGTAGAAGATCACCCAATTGGATTGGGGTCATTTGGAGTTACCAAACTCCCTACACATTTGTTTTAGTTCAGAAGGTTTTCAAACAAGTTTTAGCTACCAAACAAATTAGTTTGCTCCAAAAATTAAATCCTTTTAGGGGCAACTAACTTTGGCTACAAGTGATCTAACAAAATAGGTTTGAGCTTAATTGGACCTACTGATAAATCACACTAATTGGTTTAGTGCAGAAGGGTGCACTGAAGTTCAACCAAAGGCTAAGGAGTTTACACTACTCAATTAATTCTACCAAAATTTGGTGAGCTAAAGGATCCTAATACAAAGCTACCAAAATTGGTTTCAAGTCATTTGGATTGACATAACTCCAGAAACAAATGGTTTGGTGTTTTAAACCTTCTGGAGCATTTTTATTAATGTATTTTTACTATTTAATTAAATGATACGAGACCACTTTGGTGAGTTAAGGAATTTTGTAAGATTTCCAGAACAGTTGAGTTTGATTTATTTGGGTTCCTAGAACTTGAGTTGTTGAATTTCAAAACTTGGTCCAGAACTGAATTCAGAAAAGATTTAAATTCGAAAATACTGGATAAAGGTGAGATCCCTGACGGGTGGGGTCCACTCGTCAGCGACTCAGTGGAAAATGGTTCGCGTGCGGTTTAAGTTTAAAACGCTGACGGGTGGGGTCCACCAGTCAGTGTCTAATCTAAATGAAAGGGTAAGCTGCCGTTGGATCTAGATCCAACGGCTCACAGAGGCCGCGAACGGCGACGACCATAAACGGGCGGCGCCGCCGCGCCGGCGACGGTGGCGAGCATGGATAGCTCACCTAGGGGCCTTGGGTGGTGGCGGAGATGACGGGAATCGACGGCGGAGGGAGTGGGAAAGCTCTGGGACAAGGTGCGCGTGCTGGGACGGCTCCAATCGACGGCGGCGTGATCAGCTCCTCCTCCGCGGCCGTGGTTCAACTCCGGCGAGTCCTCCGCGGCTCTGCTGTGCATGAAACACGGGCAAAACGCGGCGGGTGAGCTAAGGTTCAATGGAGATGCGAATAGGGTGCAAAGAAAAGAGGGGGAGAGAGTGGCACGGCTCGGCCGTGACCGTCGCCCACCTTCTGCTCGGCGACGTGCAGAGCACGGGCAAGGGCAGCAGCGCTTCCGCGGCTGCGAATCCGCCCTCCTGGCGATGCACTGGGGTGAGTGGAGTGGTGTGATGGCCGTGAGGGAGTGTGGAGAAATGGCGAGGCTCGGGTGGCCTTTTATGGGCGAGCTCGGGCTCGTCGTGGACGCAGTGCAGGAATGGGGCTGGGGAGTGGGAGAGTGCGGCATTGGTGGCGCTTCTGTGCGAGTACGGAGTGGTGCGGTGGCAAGCGGGGAGAGGGTGCGGCGGTGTTGCTCGCTGACCCTGGCAGGGGTAGCGTCGCGAGCGCGCTCTGGCCGCGGCGTGGCGAGGGTGCACGCAAAAGGGGAGAGTGCTCTGCGGCGCTCGGGTCACTTCGAGCATGGGCAGAGGGGAGAGGTGGTGTGTCGGGCAGAGCGTAGCGTCGCATTGCTGCCTCCTCTGCTTCCTCCACAGAGCGACCACGGACGGCAGTGCGTGGCGTCGCGTCGCGGACGGTGGGCACGCCAGCGAGCTTGGCAGCGCTTGAGTCACGTCGACCAGAGGCAGAGGGAAGAGGGTGGTGTGGCGGGCACAGCGCGGCGTCGCCTCTGCGTCGCGTCCTTGCTCACCACGGGGACGACCCGTGCGGCAGTGCGCCACGGACGGCATCGGCGTGGCGCACGCCACACTCCATCTCCAGGTCAACGAGCTTGCTTCCTTCGCAATCATTCACGTGTGTGAGGTGAGAGGAAGGAGTGGGAGCTACTGGAGTGATCGATTTCACCGAATCGAGTTCGAATTTTTGGATTGAATTCGGTTCAGAGTTGAACATGGTGGTGATCACCATGTGCTCGATCAAATACCCGAACCAAGTTCAAATTTGAATTTTTGAAAATTGTTTTCATAGTTTGCTTCCAAATATTTTTCCAAGGTTTGTGGTACCACTGGATAATTTAATTTGGAAGTGTAGCTTGGTGATTTTGATGGTTTTCCAAAGTTAAAGAAACATTTGGAATTTTGAAAAATAGAATTTAGGATATTTGAAATAAAGAAGGAGAGGAAAGTATTAAGGATGAAAACGAGAGGGTTCACTTCTCTCCACTGAATTTTTGTTTGGAATAATTTTTGAATCCACACTTGTGGTTTTAGTGTGACACTTGTCACATTAGTTTTATTGTTTCTATTATTTGTTTTATTTCTTTTCCTTTTTTCTTTTCTCCAAGTTTTTTTTTATTTAGCAAGCAACACTTCAAGCAAGCATAATCAAACAAACACACCTCAAATAACAAAAGTTTTTGTTGGCCCACAAATTTTGACTAATAAAGCTGGGTTACAATTTTGGGATGTTACAGTATCCAGTCGGCGGCTTCGGCATCCAGGTATGCGGCGACACCTCGTACTTCCAGATGAAGAAGTCAGACTCGTCCAGGGGTGGCGGAAGAAGTGGTTCTACGTCAGGTGCGACCAAGCGGGGTTGCCTGACTTCGATGGAGAACGCGAGTTGCAGAAGACACGCGCGTGGGCGCACCCGCTTTCGAAGGGGGAGAAGGATACAGTGCAGCCTTTGCTGACCATTCTTCGCGGCCTGTTGAAGACCCTGGGGCGCGAGTCGGGTGGGATTCACCTCATCGGTACCTTCTTCAGACTCCAGGTGCAACCGCTCCGCGCTCGCGTCCACCCGTTGTGGGCGCACGAGGGCGTTGGCGACCCCGACCGGACATCGCCGATTGAGCTTGATGACGAAGCAGTGGAGTCGAAGGTGAGGGGCATTACCAGCCTCCGAGCCGTGGACCCTTGTAATGTCAAATGTCCTGTCGAAGTGTATGGATCCACGAACCCTGTCCCTGAGGTAAGCTTCTTTCTTCTTCTTTTTTTCTTTTTTTTGATTCTGTCTTGTGCTTGCTTTATCGAGTCCATCTGTTTTTTGATTCGACTGCGGCTTGCTTGCAGGGTCGGGGTGCCTTTGTCAGCCTTCCTCCATTGATGGAGGACGGCCCCCATGATGAAGCAACGTTCCTTGAAGAGGAGGAAGGTGAGGAAGATGACATTCCTTCCGCCGTCTCTCCGAGTGAAGAGGTGGAGGAAGAAGATGATGATGTTGAAGAGCTAGCGCGGAAGAAGCTGAAGCGTTGAAGTGGCGAATCTGCTACTGCTTCGTCTCTTGCGAAGGGGGTAGGTGAAGAGATGCAGGAGGATGGCGAGTCATCTTCGGGTGCCAAGCACCTGGACGACCCGACTGAGCCATTGGTCGTGCCTCTATCGACTCCGCGCCGCCGGCTGTGTTTGCGACAATGTGCTCTGTCTCTCTAGGCAGCGAGGATGATGTGGACATCACCAGGTTAGTTGCGTAACCCTTTGCTTTTCTTCGAGTTGCTATTTGGTTTCTCGAGTTGTACTTCAGTTTCTTTCTGTCTTGTCAGCGAGCGTGTTGATGCTGCTGGTTCGCCTATGCACGACGTGGAGCATACTTCTGCTCCCCCAGTCGAGCCAACTCCGAAGGTGGTCGAGGAGCTCGCTCGGGTGGATGATCTCGCGGTGCTGAAGGCCTCTTCCTCCGTACAGGCGCGTACAGCTGACGCGACTCCGGCTGGAGCTGGACTGATTGATCATGTAAGCACATCTTCAACTTGTCCGTCTGAATTCGAATCGGGTGCGCGAACAGCGCTCCTGATGGGAGTAGCCCCCGAAGGTATGGTTGACTAGAATAGTCGAGTGCAACTTTGATAAACCTTGTATGCTTCGCAGCCCTATTATCGCCAGCAGGTGGAAGGTGCTGCCGCCTTCGTTCACATGGAGAAGGAGAGGGATGAGCTCCGCACTTCTCTGCAGCAGGCCACGAAGCGGGTGTCGGAGTTGGAGCAGAAACTTTGGACTCATGCTGAGATGGAGAAGACCCTGCGTGAGTTGCAGGAGCGCGAAAAAGCTCGGGATGACTTGGAGAAGGTCCAGGTCGAGTGCTTGCTCGCCCTCGCCAATGTCCTTGGACGTAAGTGCTTCGGCTTGATGCCTACTTTGCCCGTTTGCCGACTGTTGATGGCTTATGGGTGTAACTGTTTTTTTTGGTACAGAGACTTGCGGAGGCGCTCCTCCAGAAGGAACTTCCAGCGACAACGTCGGCTTCGTAGAGGCTGTTGGCTTCGTCGATCGCGTCTGCGCGTATGCCTCGGCAGCGCTGCAGCAGTCGACGGGGGCCTTAGCGGTTGTGCACCGGAACATCTTCCCCAACAAGCCGCCACCAGCTGCTGTTGACGCACTCGCGGCTCCATTCGAAGGAAATTCGAATGTCCTGGCGGACTTCACGCGCGCGCAGACGGTACGCGGCTCAGAGCTCACTTTCCAGCTGCTTCTTGGTCACCAAGTCGTAGGCGATTTTGAGAAGGTTGCCAGCGACTTCCCTCGAAAGCCTGATGGCAAGACCGCGTCCCTTAGTGGGGTGAAAGCGCAGGCGAGCCAGTTGGCCGTGAAGCTCGTCTCCACCTTCGAGAAGAGGATTGCTAAGATGGCCGAGTTGGCTGCTGCTAGGAAGAGCCGGTCCCAGTCAGAGTCTGTAGTGTAGACTTTTCCTTTTAAGACTATGCTTCTGCTTTCGGGCTTGAGTCTGTAATGCACTTTATATTGTGTGAGTGAACATGCTGATGATGAAGTGTGAATTCGTTCCTTCGGGGGTGCAGCCGCCGAGTCTTGTTTGATATCTAGCTTGGATGAATTATGTTGGTTCTTTTCCTGGCTTGACGCTGTCAACTCTTGGCAATCTGATATGGGCGAAGCTCCTGATGTTGCTGGAGCGACTGGCGCGGACGATGAGGAGGACACCTCTTCAGCTGTGCCTACTCGTCGCCGCCGTCAAGCTCCTCCAGCTCCTGTGCGAAGCGTAAATGACCAGAGAGTGATCACCTTCATGAGGAATAAGGTGGTTGAGCTTGAGTCGAAGCTGAAGAGTGCTGAGTTGGAGCTGGAGCGATTGAGGTCGCGGCCCATTGCGCCGTTCTCCCAGCGTGAAGAGTTTTTGCTTGGCGAGATGGACTTGATCAGTCAACAGCTGCAAGGTTGGCTTTCTGGCATTTCTGCTTCAGCTTCTGTGTCTTCTTGCTATGCTTAATGCTTGGCCTTGATGCAGATGTGAACTCTGACTGGAAGGCTGAGCAGCTTCGAGTAGACGAGCGGGTAAAGAAAGAGGCCGCTGGTGACTCACCCGAAGCGCGCCAGTTTTGGTCGAACAAATCCAGAGGTAGTGTACTGGCACGAATGCTGGATCGCACCTGGCGGGCTGCTGTGCTCTTGGAAGGTTGCAGAAAAATCCTCTGGCAGATCGACAAGGTGTACTTTCCTCACAACGAGCAGCCGAATGGACTGACTGCGCTTCTGGAGAGGTTCCGTGAAGGCAGTGCGTTGAAGGAAGTCGTGCACACTCAACTTATTATCGGGGCGGACGTGGCATTGGCATACGTTCGACTGCACCGGCCTAATCTTCCATTGTACAAGGTGCTTGATGGCTTGCCTGGAGAGGGTGACTATGCCGATACTCTTGCGGCTGTGCGCCAGATGATTCAGCAGGTCCAGAACTTTAGCGAGCATATTGTAGGGCCACTAGATGTGCCAAAGGGCGAGCCTGTAGAATAAGAGTAGCAGACTGTTTGTTGTATACCGTTATCTTGTAAAATCAATTTTTCCAAGTGGAAATATGAGTGTATGTATGCCGAGGTGGGGATAGCCCCCGGTGAGTAAATTGTATCTTGTAGACTTCTGTAAACCTGTGTGGCGCAACCCCGAGCGGATCGGGTGTGGCCTAGGACTTTGAGAATCGAACCCGTAGGGCGCAGCCCCGAGTGCTTCGGGCGCGGCCAAGATGTTTCGAGTTGGACCTCAGCGGCGCAGCCCCGAGTGCGTCAAGTGATGGCATAGTTTTTGACTTAGACCTGTGCGGTGCAGCCCTGAGTGCTTTGGGTGGCGACCTAGGATTTCGAGTTGAACCTGTGCGGCGCAGCCCCCGAGTGCGTCGAGTGGCGGCCTAGGTTTAGACTTAGACCTGTGCGGCGCAGCCCCCGAGTGCTTTCGGGTGGCGACCTAGGATTTCGAGTTGAACCTGTGCGGCGCAGCCCCCGAGTGCGTCGAGTGGCGGCCTAGGTTTTTCGAGTTGGACCTGTGCGGCGCAGCCCCCGAGTGCGTCGAGTGGCGGCCTAGGTTTTGACTTAGACCTGTACGGCGCAGCCCCCGAGTGCGTCGGTGGCGGCCTAGGTTTTTCGAGTTGACCTGTGCGGCGCAGCCCCGAGTGCATCGGTGGTGGCCTAGGTTTTGACTTAGACCTGTACGGCGCAGCCCCGAGTGCTTCGGGTGGCGGCCTAGGATTTC
Organism: Poa pratensis; assembly: GCA_947311845.1. Taxonomy (NCBI): domain Eukaryota; kingdom Viridiplantae; phylum Streptophyta; class Magnoliopsida; order Poales; family Poaceae; genus Poa; species Poa pratensis. Next base: position 75,940,793 of record CAMZMU010000027.1, on the reverse strand, counting down.
GAGTTGAACCTGTATGGCGCAGCCCCCGAGTGCATCGGGTGGCGGCCTAGGTTTTGACTTAGACCTGTACGGCGCAGCCCCGAGTGCTTCGGGTGGCGGCCAAGGATTTTCGAGTTGACCTGTATGGCGCAGCCCCGAGTGCATCGGGTGGCGGCCTAGGTTTTGACTTAGACCTGTACGGCGCAGCCCCCGAGTGCTTCGGGTGGCGGCCAAGGATTTTTCGAGTTGAACCTGTATGGCGCAGCCCCCGAGTGCGTCGGGTGGCGGCCTAGGTTTATGTTGCTTTTTGACTGAAAAAGTAAAGGGGAGAGCTTGTTCCACAAATCACTTCATTGATTTTTGCGAGCAGGCCGCCTCATTAAAACCCTTCCAGTCCCCTCAGGTACCCTGGTAAGGGAAAGAGTGCGTCTGAAACCTGCCGCCTTGACATGTATGCTTTGTTACAACAGGGGAGTCGACTAGGCGTAGAAGCGTCGCAGCTGCGCAACATTCCATGGGTTGTGGCAGACTGTTCCTGTCTTCGAGTCCTTCAGGCGGTAAGCTCCTCCGCCGATTGCTTCTGTCACAATGTATGGGCCCTCCCATGGGGAGGCGAGCTTGTGCACCTTCTTCTGCTTGAGGCGAAGGACCAGGTCGCCTGGAACGAAAGCTCTTGGCCGCAGTCGCCGTCCGTGGTAGTTGCGCAGGTCCTGCTGGTACACGGCTGAGCGGGTGAGGGCGATGTCGCGTGCTTCGTCCAAGGTGTCCATGTCGTCCTCGAGTGCTTCTTCTGCGTCAGACTCGTCGTAGGCCACCACTCGAGGTGCGTCGAACTTGATGTCGCAGGCATGACCGCCTCTGCACCATAGACCATGAAGAATGGCGTGTACTGGGTGGATCTGTTCGGTGTGGTGCGTAGACTCCAAAGCACAGATGGCAGCTCTTCGACCCAGGCGCCTGCAGCGCGCCTCAATGGTACTCGCAGGCGCTTCTTGATGCCTTTGCAGACTAGGCCGTTGGCCTTTTCGACTTGCCCATTGGATTGCGGGTGCGAGACTGATGCGTAGTTGAGCTTGATGCCTTGTTCGGAGCAGAAGTCCTTGAATTCTTCGGCTGTGAAGTTCGTGCCGTTGTCGGTGATGATGCTGTTCGGCACCCCGAACCTGAAGATGATGGACCTGATGAAGTTAACTGCTGAGGATGCAGTCGAACTTGTGATGGGCACGGCTTCGATCCATTTGGTGAACTTGTCGACTGCTACCAGGAGGTGAGTGTGCCCCCTGGCGAGGATTTCTTGAGTGGACCCACCATGTCGAGCCCCCACTGAGCGAAGGGCCAGGCGAGTGGTATGGTCTTCAGTGCCGATGCTGGCGCGTGCGGCTTGTTGGCGAACTCCTGGCAGCCGAGACACTTCTTCACGAGTTCTTTGCATCTTGCATTGCGGTGGGCCAGTAGAACCCGGCTCGCAGGGCTTTGGCCACCAAGGCACGACTGCTGGCGTGATGCCCGCAGGTGCCTGTATGAATTTCGAGTAAGATGGCTTGACCGTCGACTGGATCAACGCACCTTTGCAGGACTCCTGAGATGCTTCGCTTGTATAGCTCCCCCTTGATGATGGTGAAGCCTTTCGAGCGGTAATGCGCTTGGCTTCGACTGAGTTGACTGGCAGTCTCTGGTGCAGCATGTACGCCAGATATGGGCTCGTCCAGGTGGGCTCGAAGCAGAACCTCCATTGGCTCCTTCTCTTGCTGGCGGGTCGGCGGTGCTCGTTGATGGTGTGGAGGATCCGGGCGTGGGTCGAAGTTTGACAGACCGCTGCGTGATGCGCTCAAGGAAGACGCCAGGTGGCACCTGCGCCTTGTCTGAGCCCAGGTTGGCGAGGGCGTCGGCTTCCTCGTTGCTTTCGCGGCCGATGTGCCGCAACTCGCAGCCGTCGAAGGTGCCCTCCAGCTGGTTGTACAGGTCTCTGTAGGCGATCATGTTGTCGGCGATGGCGTCACAGGCCTTCATGGTTTGCTGCACGACGAGGTAGGAGTCGCCGTAGATCATGAGGTGAGTGGCGCCGCAGTTCTTGGCCATCGCATGCCATGGATTAGGGCTCGTACTCAGCCTCGTTGTTGGAGGGTGTTGGGAAGTCCATCTGTAGCACGTACTTCAGCTTGTCGCCTTTGGGGGAGATGAGGATGACTCCTGCCCCGGCTGATCTGAACTTTTTGGAGCCGTCGAAGTACATTGTCCATGCGTTGGACAGGTCGGGGACATCTGGCAGCTGGGCCTCTATCCACTCGGTGGTGAATTCTGGGAGCACTTGGGCCTTGATTGACTTCGGGTGAGCGTATTTCAGCCCCCAGGGTCCTAGCTCGACGACCCACTTAGCGACTCGTCCTGTCGCGCATTGGTTGGTCAGGATGTCGGAGAGCCCGGAGGAGCTTACCACCGTGATCGGGTGCTCGGAGAAGTAATGGATTACTTTCCTTGAAGTCATGAAAACTCCGTAGGCCAGCTTCTGGTAGTGCGGGTAGCGCTGCTTGGACAGGGTCAGCACCTCGCTGAGGTAGTAGACGGGTCGCTGGACAGGGTGGCTGTGCCCTTCTTCTTCTCGTTCGACTACGAGTACCGTACTGACCACCCTGTTGTGGCTGACACGTAGAGGTAGAGCGGCTCGTTCTCCAGTGGTGCCACCAGTACTGGGGAAGTCGTCAGGTTTTCTTGAGTTGGTCGAACGCGACTGCGCTTCTCGTCCACTCGAACTTGTCTGTCTTTTTCATCAGTTGGTAGAAGGGCAGGGCCTTCTCACCCAACTTACTAATGAACCGGCTGAGAGCTGCGACTCGGCCGGCTAGGCGTTGCACCTGGAGCTTGGTTGGTGCTGGCATCGCGAGTATGTTTTGCACCTTCTCGGGGTTTGCTTCGATTCCTCTTGCAGAGACGAGGTACCCAAGCAGTTCTCCGGCTGGCACGCCGAAGACGCACTTGTCTGGGTTCAGCTTGATCTGTACTCGTCGAGGGCGGCGAAGACCTTGCGGAGGTCGGCGATGAGGGTGTCCTCCTTGCGGGTGGTGACGACGATGTCGTCGACGTAGACTTGGACGATCTGCCCGATGAGCCCTTTGAGGCATGCTTGCATTGTGCGCTGGTACGTGGCACCAGCGTTCTTCAACCCGAAGGGCATCGTCTGGTAGCAGAAAACGCCGTCGGGTGTGATGAATGCTGTCTTCTCCTCATCGTCGACGTTCAGTCTGATCTGCTGGTAACCTGAGTAGGCGTCCAGGAAGGACAGGCGTTCGCAGCCTGCAGTCGAGTCGATGATCTGATCTATCCGCGGGAGCGGGAAATGGTCCTTGGGGCAGCATTTGTTGAGGGCGGTGAAGTCGACGCACATGCGGAGTTTCTTCGTCTTCTTCTTCTCCACTAGGACTGGGTTGGCGACCCAGTCCGAGTCCTTGATCTCTCGGATGAACTTGGCATTCAGCAGTCGATCGATTTCTCTGCTGATTTCGTCTCGCTTGGGCCCGGAAAAGCGTCGCATGGCCTGTTTGACGGGTCTGGCGTCCTTGTGGACCTTTAAGGAGTGCTCGGCGAGGTTCCTGGGTATTCCTGGCATGTCAGAGGGTTGCCATGCGAAGATTCTCCAGTTCTCACGTAGAAACTCGACGAGCGCGCCTTCCTATGCGGGAGTCAGACTCGACGATACTTTGACCGTCTTGCTGGCGTCAGTCGGGTGGACCTGATGGGTCGTTGTGTCGTCAGCCGCGTTGAAGGCAGCGTCCTTGGCTGGTTTCTTGCGGGCTGGGAAGATGGTCTTGTCGTTGTCGACTGCCATTGCCTCGAAGTGCTCTTCGACTCCGAAGAATTCGGAGATCTTGCTGAACTCGCGGTCGCAGCTGTTGGAGCGGTCGAAGTCGCCAAGTACCGTGATGACGCCCTTGGGTCCAGGCATCTTGAGCATGAGGTAGGCGTAGTGAGGTATGCCATGAATCTGGCAAAGGTTGGGCGCCCGAGTATCGCGTGGTACTGCGACTTCCAGTCGACTACCTCGAAGTCGATCGACTCCCTCTTGAAGTTTTCGGGTGTGCCGAAGATGACGTCGAGTGTGATCGTTCCCATGGGCGTGACTGCTTGCCCTGGTACTATGCCATGGAAGGTGGTCTCTGATCCGCCAAGTCCGTCCTGTTTATCCTTCTGAGGGTGTCGGCAAAGATGATGTTAATGCCGTGCCTCCGTCCATGAACACCTTTTTCAGGGTGTAATCTCCGATCAGAGCTTCGACTACCAGGCGGCGTGCCCGGGTCGTGGTACTGCAGGCGGGTGATCTGCTCTGGAGAAGTGATTGGTGTCTCTGACCCTCTCAGGTAGTCTGGTACGTGGGTGGACAGGTGATGGCTTGGAAGACTTGGCGGGTGATGAGCTTCTGAGCCCTGTTTGAGGGGCGCCCCTTCTGTATCATGTTGAGTTGTCCGCGTGCCGCTGGATATGCGTCATGGACCACTGGTGGGGCATCTTGCTGCGGCTGCTGCTGTGGAAAGGCTCCCGCCGCCTGTGCTGGATTAGCGACTGCGGGTGCGGGTGCTGCCTGGATGGCCAGCTGCGCGGCTGGCTGCGCTGCGGGTCCTGGAGTGACTATCTTCTGCATGGCTTCGTATATCTTGCGTGCCTTTCGACAGTCCTTCAACAGGTGGTTGGATCCCCACTTGCCCGTTTCCGGGTTCCTGAACATGTGGTGTCTGCAGGGTTGTTCCAGCTCTTCCGCTGGGCTTAGTGTGCGTTTCTGCCACTCGCGTTTATGGCCTCCGTCGCTGCGGTAGCTGCTGCCGCCGCTTCGGTTGTATTGCCCCTGGCTGTATTGGCGACTCTGGTCACGCCGCTTCGACTGTACTGTACATGGCTGTATTGGCGACTGCTGTCGCGCGCTTCATCCTCACGGGGGGTTTGGAATCCCGCCGCTACTAGCTCGATTGAGTCGTTGCCGTTGTAACGCGGCTTCTTCTTGTGGCGTCCTTCTCGCCAGTTGCTTGGTCCGGCTTCGTCCTTCGGGGAGTAGTGAACTATCGCGGACCGAGTCCTCTCCGTCTGCCCACTGGTTTGCTATCTTCATGACCTCGATCATGTTTTTCGGCCGGAGCCTACCAAACTCCTCGCGGAGGTCGCGGGAGAGACGCCGTGCATGAAGGCGTCCATCACTCGGTCCTCCGAGGCGGTCTCCATGGTATTGCGGAGCAGGGTCCAACGTGGATGTATGACCGAGCGGCTCGTCTCGTCCTTGCTTGCATGCTTGTAGCTCGATGAAAGTCGTCGGTCTCGAGTATGTCCCCAGGAAGCTTTTAACGAAGGCCTCTGCGAACTCGTCCCACGTCCTGAAGGCGTTCTTGGGTTGAGTGTTTAGCCACCCGCGTGCAGAGCCGTGAGCATCAGCTGGATATACTGCATGGCCGTAGTCGAAGTACCGCCCTGGCAGCTGCAGGCTATGAGGTAGTCTTCGAGCCAGAGTCTCGGGTCTTGCTTCCCGTCGTACTTGACTGCTTCTGCCGTGAGCTTGAAGCCCTTGGGCATTCTTGTGTCGCGGATGTTGAAGCTGAAGCATGCGGCGGCACGGCTCGTAGTCGCCGTCATTGCGGTCGTCAGGATTGGGCGTGCTGACCGTCCGATGGGTGCGGCTGCGGTCACCGTCCTCTGTGTGATGACGTTGCGCAGGTCTTCGCCTGGCTGCGGTTGTCGCAGTGTCTTGCCGCCGGGCCTGCGAGTGCTGTGGGCTCGCGGTCGTGGCGGTCCGATCTTCTCGCACCTTTTCTGTCGGCGCCTTGTTCATCAGAGCTTCTTCGAGTGCCTTTATAGACATGATCTGCTGCTTGTGGAGGAGAGCGCGCGAGTCGCCCTCGGGCGGCTGTCAGCCGCAGGTATGTTTCGACTGCCAGGAGCGCGGCTCCGGGTGTTTTGGGGACGGGTATCCCATCTGCGTCTTCGCTCATGTATGATGATTCGAGGTTGCGGGTGACTTTAGCGCGGTCGGCCTCCGTCATCAGGGGCACGCGTGCTCTGTGGCGTCTTGCTCCTTGTGAGACCTCTGTTGAGGCAGTGAACGAGTAAGCGGCCCTCCTGGCGCTCGACGCGTCAGCCTCGTCCTTGCGTCGGAGCAGCTCGGCCTTCTCTGCGCGGAGTCGTTCGCCTTCCTTCCGTAGCAGGTACTGGACCGCCATAAGGTCCTCCCGGGGTGCGTCCGGTGGGGGGTACGTGCCTTCCTCGACGTGCTTCAGCTCTGATTGCTATTTCTCGGGTGATGGTGAGCCGCGTCACCTGGTCCGGCATGAGCACCTCCAGTGGGTATGCGGGTTCGTCGTCGTTGCCCTGCGGCGTCGGGCCGATCATGAAGACTTGCGCGGGGTAGATCTGGGCAGCGGGATGGACGCTGCCACTGCTGCTTCCTTCGTCCGAGCCGTGCTCGGAGTCGAAAATGGCTGCAACGTGGTGGGTACCACAGTCGCTGCCACGGCTTCTTTCTTGGAGTTCCGCGATCTGCCGCGGACATGAGGAGCGATGTCGTCATCGTCATGCGAGCGTGGTTGGCTCGGTGAAGACCTTGCGGGTTGGTGGAGATGCGAGTGGCGCGACGAGGACGGCGCAACCTTGGTCACTTGCGAAGGTGTGGTCGACGCAGTCGAAGCTGATGCAGATCTTGGTCTTGCCAACGACGCGATCGAGGTAGTCGGAGTAGACTCGATCTGCGCGGTGGTCGCCGAAGTGGTCGATGTAGTCGACGCAGATGCGATCTTCTCAGCAGTCGAAGATGCGATCTCCACAGTCGCAGCGGGCGCGATCTCCGCAGCAGGCGGCGGCACGGATGGCGCAATCGTGGCAGATGCGGGTGTCGCCACCGCGCGTGGTGCGATCGCCGTGGATCTGAGTACTCCACAGCTGTCTACGAAGTAGTGCATGGTACCGAAGGTGAGGCACATACCTACATGCAGATCGGCGTACACCGAGCGGTGGGCCGGCGGGTGGAAGGTGTACTCGAAGGAGCCGAAGCAGATTGGCTCCTTGGTGATGCAGACGTCGGTCTTCAAAGTCGATGAGGCCGGTGCGACCATGGTTCCAGCGCTCGTTCTTTCCCACAGACGGCGCCAATTGACGAGGTGTGGACTCGGCAAATCCCTGGGTTATGCACCCCGGGTTGATTGAGGGGGAGAGAGTTGAGCGCTGGTGATCACGACGGCTGACAAGCGAGGCATTTTACCCAGGTTCGGGCTCCCAGAGGATAACACCCTACTTCCTGCTTGTCTGGTTATTGATGGCGAGTTGTGGCTACAATGGTGAGATGCGATCTCGCTAGGTTTGTGGTGGCGGCTATGAGCGTACCCTAGAACGAGGGACCCTCCTAGCCTTTATATGGTAGGCTAGGTCTCGGGTCAATGGTGCTGATGGCACTTACAAGATAGGTATGAGCCGCATGACCTAGTCGACTAACTTGGGCCGCACGTTGTCCTTGCTGGGCTTTCCTTGGGCCTTTGTAGTCTTGGTGTGACCCAGGTACCTTCACCGTGGGATAGTCGAAGGGTAGCCCATGACATCTGATGTATGACCTCAACGTTTCGTCTGATCGTTGAACGCAGGCCCGCAGCTCCTCGAATGTTTTTGGGCGCTCACATAAAGGCTCGAAGTTTTTGACGAAATCCCTGCGGAAGTGATCCAGTCGCGGGCTGTGCCTTCGAGCATGAGTCGTATGTATTGCATGGCTGTGGTGTTTGTGCCTCGCTGGCACGCGACAGCCAGCCTATAATCTTCCAGCCACCCGGAAGGTTCCTGTCGACCCGTGTACTTGGGCTGTTCAGATGTGAGTTTGAATCCATTGGGCATCCGTGTCTCGTGGACGCGTCGAGTGAAGCACAGAGCTCCATGTGGCTCAGGCTCTCGATCAGAGTATGAATCGCTACTGTAAGATCTGCGTGATCTGCTCCTGGACCTACGGCTACGCGAGCCGCTTCTTTCCTTCGAGTGGTGGCGGTGACCACTGTGATTATGCTCTTCCCGACGTGCGTCGACTAGGGCACGGTCTCGACTCCCGCCTGGAGTTTTTGGAATTTGGCGTATGGCCTTCGCCGCTAAGGCGAGTGATTTGATCTGCTGGCGATGCAGTTTTGCATTGGGGTCATCAGCTGGAGTTTGATTGCCTCTAGGTACGCTGCGGCGGTGAAGAGGGCACCCGTAGCTGTTTTGGGTACTGGCACTCCTTCTTCGTCGTATGTCATGAAAGAGTTGCCTAAGTTGCGGGTGAGCGCCGCCCTTTCGTCTGGCGAGAGGTGTGACAACCTTGATCTGGGTCCTGTATCTGCTCGCCCAGTAGAGCTCAGGGAGAGCTATCTTCTTCGCGCACTCGATAAGCTAGCTTGCTTTTTGCGTTCTTCGAGTGTTGCTCTGACCTGCCGCAGTCGAAGTGACTCCTGCCAGTTGAAGTACTGGAAGGTCAGCATCTCCTCTTGTGTTGCGTCTGCTGGCATCATTGTGCACTCCTTGATGACTTTGTCTACTTTTTCCGCCATCTCAGTAGTGATTGTGAGAGTTGTGACTCCGTCCGGCATAGTAACTGTGCACGGGAATTCTGTAGGCCTTCGGCTGGCCGCATCATCTGATGATTCTACGGCGATGGCGATGTAGACCTGCTGGGGTATCACCCGAGGATATGTATGTGTGTCTTCGAGTCCTGTCATGGACTCGACATCGTCATCAAGGCTTATGTCGGAGTCGATAAGACCATCGAGTGATCCGTCTGGACGGATCTCACTGTTGACGCCTTCATCGCCTATGCTCATCTCGGCATCGACGAAGTTGTTATGAATCTCAGAGTTGAGGTTATTGTTGTTGGCGCAGATCTCGACGTTGTTGTCGATATGAGTTTCGAGTTCGTCGAAGTCGCTGAAGGAGAGCCCGCAGTTGAAACTATCATCGAGTGAGAGATCAAGATCGGGATCGTTTGTGCGGTATGCTGATTCGGCCTCCTCGCCCTGGAGTTCTTCAATGAGCTCGCACATCTCTCATGTGGACATGGTTGTTGCAGACGAACAAGCTTGGAGGGTCGATGATGGTGTGGACACAGTTGAGGGATCCGCGGTCGAAGGAGCCGCAACCGATGGAGCCTCGGGTGCGGAAGTCGCGAGTTGGCGTGGATCCGTCAAGTCCTGCACACCAAGCTTGTTGACGAAAAAATTGAACGAACCAACGGTTAAACCCAAACCTGACTCGAGATCGGAGAAGGCCTCCTGGAATCCTGGCGAGTGTGGCTCGAAATCCATCAGAGGATCCGATGCGCTTTTTGCGGGTGAAGCTGGCGTGTTGCCGTTTGTCGAGTGAGCCGGCGAGTTGTCGTGTGCCGCCTGAGTCGGCGAATTCTGATTTGTCGATGCAGCCGGCGAGTTACCATTTGTAGATCTGATCGGCGAGTCGCCGTTTTTCGATGGAACCGAAGAAACCGCGAGTCTAGCACTATTCTTTCCCACAGACGGCGCCAATTGACGAGGTGTACCCTCATCAAATCCCATGGTTAAGGACCTAGGGTTGAGATTATGGGGAGAGAACGTGGTAGTACTGGTAGTTTCGTCGGCTGACAAGCAGAGGCAAAGATTTACCTAGGTTCAGGCCCCTCGGGTGGAGGTAAGGACCTACTTCCTGCTTGTCTGTTATTGATCGCTGGAGATTATGAGATTACAGGGTGGCTCCGGCGAGATGACGATCTCGCAAGAGCTTTGGTGGTTCGAGTATGGCTTGGCCCCAGATCGGCACCCCTCCCAGCCTTTAAATAGGCTGGGTCTCGGGAGTTTGTAACCGATCTAGTTTACACGTAAGGAAAGTCTAAACCGACTATGCCTATGTCTAATCTTGGAGGGTACTCCATCTTCTTGGGCCTCTTGCCTTGGGCTTCGAGTAGTCTCTTCGCCATTGGGCCTTTAGTCGTCACGTGCACCAGGTACCCTCATGGTAGGGTACCCGAGATGTATACCCATGTCAAAAGCATTAACACTTGGTGAAAACATGTGATCCTCATATCAGAACCATCCCATCCGGTTATCCCAATTTCTGTCACTCCGGGGCCTCGGGTTCCGAACAAAGACATGTGCAAACAACTTGTAGATACAATCTAAGCAATAATTATAGAGCTTAAATCTAAGATCATGCCACTCGTGCACTAATGACAAGCATTAAACACAACAAGATTGCAGCAACAATAATTCACAAACTTTGATGGATAGACTGATCATAATGTAACAATTCATCGGATCCCAACAAACACAACACTGATTACATCATATGGATCTCAATCATGTAAGGCAGCTCATGAGATCATTGTATTGAAGTACATGGGAGAGAGAGTACCAACTAGCTACTGCTAGAACCCGTAGTCCATGGGGGAACTACTCACGGAGCATGATGGAGGCGGTGGCGTCGATGGAGAAAGCTCCGGGGGTCAATCCCGTCACGGCAGGGTGCCAGAACAGGAACTTCTGACCCCCGAAACTTGGTTTCGGATGGCGGCGGAGCTCTGGAACTTTTCTAGGGAAATCGTCGATTGTTCTGTGAGGTTTAGGTCAGGGGGCAATATATAGTCCAAAGGGCGTCGCGAGGCGGTGCACGAGGTGCCCTCACCACCCCTGGGCGCGGCCAAGCCCAAACCGCGCGGAGGGGGCGTGTGGGCTCTCTGGGCCTCTCCCAGACTTGTCCTTCTGGCTCCCGGAGTTTTCTGGCGTTTTAGAATTTCTGTAATTTTTTCAGATTTTTCTGAGCACTTTCATTTTTGGACCTTTTCTGCAATGCACAGACATAATAAACAGAAACTGGCACTGTGACATCTTGTTAATAGGTTAGTCCAATAAATGTCATAATATGATATAAAGTGCATATAAAACATGTGGCAATTGATATAAAACATGCATGGAACATCAAACATTATAGATACGTTTGAGACGTATCAACCCCGAGAGGGCCTCCAAGTTTGGAGGCCCTCTCGGGGTGCCGGACACGATTTTGCTCGGGGCGACCCTTTGGGGGGTGCCGCTGGCGGCGTTTTTGGCCGTCCGGACCCCCAATGGGCCTTTGGGGGGTCATTTGGAGGCCCCCGGTGGAGATGCTCTAAGACAATGGATCCTGGCTTCTTGTTTAGGGCTTGTTTGATTTTAAGTAAAAGTGGATGAATAATATAGAAATAGGAATGTCTTGCATTATTCATCCGTTTAGTTCAAAAGGATTGAGCAAAAAAAGAAATACAGATTTTTTTTACTTTGATCTCAGATTCAAAAGAAAACCCAATAAAAACATCCAGTTGGACCTCTTTTATAAAACAGTACCACGAAGAACGAGACCGAGAGTGGCATAAAACACGTTAATTATACTATCTCAAGTGAACTGACTTTTATTTGACCATGTTTATTACTCCCCGTTAACTAATTTCAGGCACTTTCGGTAGTATTCCAATATTGACTACATACATGATAATATTAGGGAAATATACATACAAAATCTGTCTAGATACATTTGAATCAAGACAAATCTAAAATGTCTTACGATTGTGAACAGAGGTAATCATGTGTTTTTGTATTCATGTGCACCAAGCAACTAAGTTTATAGAATTTCTATGTTTTTCAATCATCTATTTTGCATCTGCATTGCTATCATTTTTTGTGTTTTACCCATTTTGCTGCAGGTCAAGTCAGGACCACAACGTGCTTGTCCCAGCGGCAGCAGGAAGCCAAAGAAGAAGTGAAATAGTCCTCGAAGTTACCGGCCATGTTCAAAACAGTGCCGAAACACAAATTTGCGTCAATACAGTCCTAGAAGTTGCTATGTATGTCCACCTATGGTGCTAAATAGGAATGGCTAGCGTACATCATTGACTTACCAATGAAGCAGGCTCACCGCGGTACTCTAAGTTACCGGCGATGTCCAAAACAGTCCTAAAACTCAGGAGGTCTAACTTCCCAAAAAAAAAAGGCAAAATATTTTTTTTAAACCAAGAAAACTTGGTTGGACCGGCGATTTTATTCGAAACTGAGGAAAAACCGAGAACGTCTCCGCAATGGAAAACTGATTAGCAAGGATGGGATTCTAGGTTCTCACACAAAGCTTTTACCCAAACTGGCTAATCATCAGGTCAATGTTGATATAGGAGTGAACTGAAGCTAGTTCACATCTTGCTTTCTTTGCTACATTATTAAAATAAAAATTTATTTATTAATTAATGGTCTAGACATCTGAATCACTGGTCAGGTTTTTATTACTTGCAACACATAAATAAGGAAGATGTGTGTGAATGTGAATGTTGCCACATAATCGATATTTTTCCTTGTTCGTAAAAATATATAAGCACAAATGTTAGTCAAACTTTCTCATCTTTTTTTATAGTAATAACTAAAGTATAAAAAAATATTGAACCTTGGATGTCATGTATCATCAAACATAATTTTTAGAGTAAAATGTCACGGGCTTACTTTCGATGAAACTTCAATATTTTGGGTAGATACCCAAATAATTTCCTTCACCTCAAATTATTTGAGAACTTAAATTAGTACATAGATTCGCATAAATTCTATTGTTTGTCAAAATTAGGTTATATTATAGCAGAGTTCAGGGTCAAAATTAAATTAGTACATAGATTAGCACGATGTTAAGTAGCGTCACTTCAGTTTTGCATCACGTATCAGTATCAGTGATGGACTTAGCCAGCTTGGGTACAGCCGCACAAGCTCCGCAGGTGAGACCCTAGTTCCCGGTTGTCTCGGTTTTTGCTTGGTTCTGAATACTCGAACAAAACCGTCGGCGCAATTCAGCACTGTTCTGGACACGGCGAATAACTTCGAAAGATTCTACATGCATTTCACTCCAAAAATGACAGCAGCGAGTGCCTACAGTACAGTCTCCTCCCACGTGTGCTGGATTACAACAGACCCAAAAGGTACAATCATGTATACATTAGCCACAGTTCACTAAACCGAGAAAGATGGTATTCTTGGTTTGAGCAAATTGACCTCTACAAAGGCATCGAGAAAATTCTCCTCCCACCTGTTCACATTATCTTCACAAGGAGCAGCTGAATAACAACCCCTCGCTCTTGCTACCACTGTGCACCAAAGGACTAGTGTTGTAGTTTGTAAGACAGCAATGTACATGGGTTGGAGATTTCGTAGTGGGGCAGAAGGAGGAGTTTTGTGAATGGTAAGAGCTAAGAGGAGATGGGCACTAGGATTGGTGAACTCATACAGTGGTGAAAGATGGCGCGCTCTTCATGCTTGAAGCCTGAGAAAAAGAAGCGTCGCGGAGGATGTAGCCAGGGGAGGTCAGCACTGCTAGTCACAAAGAGAAAATTCATGTGTTTAGGCACTTAAACCAATAGCATAAGCAAGGTTGATTGACAGCGATGTCAAAACACACAATTAGCCAGCCATAAGTGACAATTCAATGTTATAGAGAAACTCCATCATTTACAATTATTAGCCTGTTGGCATTTGTAGTAAAGTAGTCCATTAAGTAGTTCAATGGTTTTGTCCCGCAATTTTTTTTAGTTCAATGGTTTCATCAGTACATAACTTATATACCTCTACATATATACCATGCACTATATCACTGTTTAAGGACAGATGACACCATTTTGCACCATTAGTCCCTTCTGGACACCTGAGTATATCTGAATCTACCTAGCCAGCATAATTATACAATATCTATTTTGTACAAGTGTCACATGCAAAATCCAAGCAGACTAGGATTCAAATTTGTCAAGAGCAAAATCTGGATCCACCAGGTAACCAAAGAATGGAATTTTGTCTTAACAAATGCTAAATACCTTGCACAGACAGAGCGAGAAATCATCTCTGTCTCTACTCTCCTAAACATGAAGAATTATCCGAAATAACATCAACAGTGAACCTGCAGAAAGTTTAGTCATGGATAAAACCCAAAACCACAAAAGCATTCATATTCCATGAGCTAGTGAAAGATACCAAGAACTACAGCTTAGATTGCCTTCTGGGAAAGGGGGGATTTGGCAGGGTCTACAAAGAGCAGCTTCAAAATGGCCAGGTATATACAATAATGCCCCAATGATAACATTATTCAGTTTAATTCAAAAACAATATTCAGATACAATCTTGCTCGCTTGTAACTTACTGTTCATTGTTTCAAAAAAAAAAATGCAGCTAGACTTGAACAAATTTCACGGCAACGGATAGTTCCTAGTTGAGGCCTTGCCCAGCATCATCCAAACCTGAATAGCTTATTAGGATATTGTGCAGACAGAGATCAAAGGGTCATGGTTTTAAAGGCGTCCAGGCGTTTTAAGGCGCTGGGGGGGCGCCTCGACGCCTAGGCGCTTAAGGCGCGATGCAAGGCGACGCCTTAGTCAGGTACTAAGGCGCCTAGAACAGAACAGAAACATCCACGACATCCACAGAAACAGAACAGAGCGGAGAGAAAATAGCGACCAGGAGGAAGGAAGAGGAGATGTACCTTGCTTCCCTGCTGGGGAATGGATTCGCCTGGTGGAGGAGAAGCCCTAAAGCTTGGCCAGAGAGGAGGAGGCCGGCGGAGGAGGGAGAATTTTGGCCGGATCTGGCGGTGGACGAGGTAGCCGCCAGAGAAGGAGAGAGCCCAAATCTCTCTCTGAATCGTTTCTGCTAACCCTAGGTCAGTTTCCCTCTCTCCCCTCCTTTTTCCCTCCCCAGCCGAGCTCATTTTCCAGCCCAATTTCTCTTCTCCCGCCCGCTGGCTCCGTTTCCCGCCCGCCAGACAGTTCCCGCTCGCGCCTGAACTGAGGAAGACGAAGGCGTCCAGAATCCACTAAGGCGAGGATTTGCATGCCTAGGTGACGCCTGGGACGCCTCAATGCGACGCCTGGGACGCCTTGCTCGCTCGCATAAGGCGACGACGACGCCTTCTCGTCCGCGGGCGCCTTGACGCCTAGGCGTCGCCTAGGCGACGCCTTTAAAACCATGCAAAGGGTCATAAAAGACCAGAACGGTCCATGCATTTGAACACACACGTTCAGCTCATGCACACTGGTGTATCAGTACATGCACATTGGTTCATCTGTACACCAGCTGCTTTTGTAAATGCTGATCTTTAACACATTCAAACCATTGCCCTACGTATGTAAGATATTCAGACCAAATTACACCCTGTCATCGTCATCTAATTTAGTTACTAGGTGCAACAAGAACTTTAGGACACTCAAGGACATATAATGATGAAGATAGCCCATGAAAGTGCTAAGGGGCTCGAATATTATAATGAGAAGGCGAACCAGCCGGTCATCTACCACAATCTCAATTGCGCCATATCCTTCATGATGAAGAATAAACACTAAACTCTCAGATTTTGGGCTAGCAAAGCTCAGACCTGTTCGGGACAAGAAAAACATATCAACTCGAATTCTGGGCAGATATGGGTACTGCGCTCCAGAAGACATAAGAACAGGCAGCTAACTATCAAGAGCTGTGGATCCACAAGACCATTCTATGCTCGAATCTGGGTTAACTGGGTACAAACGTTTCGTTTACATTGTGCTCGATTACACCAAATGCATACATAGAATACACTTCCCTACATAAAAAGCTTAGTTTCATTTTATATTTAGTTAAGATAAATTGACGATTGATCAACAGGCAAAGCCCATGATCAGGAACAGGAGGAGGCACCACGAGCAAGTAGGCCAAATCCGGCCCGTCCCCCTTTAACTGATGTGCCGTGCCTTGGCCTCTAGGCCAGGCCCGCCTACTAGACGGACCGGGCCGGGCCGGGCCCGCGTAGCGCTGAGCGTGCCCGTGCCGTGCCGGCCCGTTGGCCAGGTTTGCCTTCTACTTAGAGGTGAATCTATGATTCGAGACAGGCTGTGGGTGTGCAGTAATGTGCCTAAAGGAGGAAGCATCTGTTCACCCATGCATTAGACACTGTTTCTATATGAAAATTCAGCCTAACTAGAAACTGAAATCACATTCTTGTCTCATAAATGTGGCAGAGCTCAATCTGAAGGCATTCAGGTCCATGCTAAATCAAAAAGGTTGTAAAAACCAGTATGACCTACGGTTATATATGTTGCACAATGATATAGCTGTGTCATGGACTACTTGCGAAAAAGATGGGAGGAATACTAAGTGTTCTTCCATTTTTGTACAAAGACACATTGAAATCGTGAATCAAGTGCAATTATGTGTCAAGTCGCAGCATCATAGCAACAACTTATAGATTCTGAATAAAACCAGGTAGTAAGTAACAGAAGATGTTTATTTGAAAGTATGATGGACATAACCCAAAGCATGAGAAGTCTTCGACATATCGTCAAACTAACTGCCTAGAATCTAGATCCTACTCACCTCCTCCAGTTAATCTCAGTCCTCTTTGAACAGCTCATTGCCAATTATCATTCTTCTTATATCAGTAGTACCAGCTCCAACCTCAAACAGTTTTACATCTTCCAGGAGAAGGCCAGTTGGGTAACACTGCATTCAAGACAATGGATTGCCTGCCATACGGGAAAGGATTTAAGATCAATTAATGGGCCATACTATAATCCATTATGCTAAAAGCAGTTACAAATAGTAAATGCAACAGAAGAATATAGAAGAAAAACCCCAGGGGTGCGGCATATAACATTAAGAGGAAGATGGATTTCTAACCTTTTCATGTGGAAATGGCGTGCAGCTTAGGGGTGATGTCCATGATGCACCCCCAGCAGCCACACACCAGACGGGAACACCATGGTGGCACTACCACCCAGCTCGATCAACGTGGGCCCACGGAAGAGAACACATGGCGTGATTGTTGTGAAGGATCTCCAAACCATGCGACCGGTATCAGCTACGTCCAGTGCATCAACTAACTCCATCGAAAAATTGGTACTTTGCAGGGAGCAATTTTATTTGTTCATGATACTTCCCTTTATTTGAAAAGAGACACATCAACAACGAAATGGTTGAAGCTTCAAGTGAGATGCTCTTTCCATCAACTTTAGACATATAATTTCCAGCCTTTATTATCTCACCTTTTTCCAATAATATTCTAATGATTTCATTTAAAAGGCGAGAGCTCGGAGCACAACCACTCTTCTCCATTGATGAGAACATATTGTCAGCTTCTTCCACTGATCCTTCTTTTAGAAGATTGCGTACCATAACTCCATAAGTAGAAGCATTAGGTAACAATCCACTGGCTGGTATTGCAGCAAACAAATCCTTAGCTTCTTTTCTTCTCCGAACCTTGTACATTGCATTAATCATGGTATTGAGCATTGTAATATTGAACTTCACATTCATTGCACCTAATTTTTGGAACAGGACGATTGCCTCGTTGGTGCAATTATTTCTACAAAGTCCTCCAAGAATTATACTGTATGTGGAAATGCTCACTGTTATTCCACTTTCGATCATCTCATGGAACTTTTTCTTTGCAGCAACAATTTGCCCAGCACGAAACAACCCATCCAGTATGATGCCATACGTAGCAGTAGTAGGTTTAACTCTCTTATGCAACATGTCTTCGAATAGATTTAATCCATCATCAGTCCTTCCACTTCTAAAATAGCCATTAACAAGTGTACTATATGCAACAACATCAGGCTCAATGCCAACGGATACCATAGTATCAAACAGTCGAGATGCTTTCTCCATCTCCCCGACTAAGCAATACCCATCAATAAGTGAACTAAATGTAATGACAGTAGGCCTCTCACCTATGTCTATAACCAAGTTGAAGATATCGTGTGCATCCATAACCCTTCCTTCTTTGCATAGACTGTTTATTATTGAATTGAAGAAGACAATATTCGGACGAGGAATATCTTTGTTCATCATTTCATAAACCAACTCCTTAGCTTTCCCTAAATCACCATGTGTACAATAACCCTGAATTAGGGTGTGATAAACAACAGTGTCTGGTTGTACTCCAACAGAGATCATCTCACTGAATTTCTCCATAGCATCAGCCAGCTTGCCCATTCTACAAAATGCAGCTATTACACTTGAATAGGTGAATACATCTGGACTCACTCCTTGTTCCCGCATTTCGGTAAATATGACCATAGCTTCATCCATCATTCCACCTTTAGCATATGCATCAATTAATGTGTTGAAAACATGGCAGTTGGCTACAACGCCATTGCTTGACATTGAATTATAGAGATTTATCATATCAGCAAAGCATCCTTCAAAGCCATACCCGTGGAGAAGAATAGAGTACGAGATGATATCAGGCTTGTGGCCCTTGGTAGTCATGGACTCGAAAATATCTGCAGCTTCTTTAGTTCGTCCATGCTTGCAAAGGGAGGCCATGAACGAGTTCCAAGTAGCAATTTCTGGTATAAGACCCTGGCTTGTCATTGCTCTGAACATTTTAGTTGCCTCCTTCCACCTGCCCAAAGTGGAATATCCATGGATCATGCTATTATATGTCACTTTATTCGGCTGAACACCGTTATCAACCATCTGCCGAAGGAACAACTGTGCCTTGTCCATTGCTCTGGCCTTGCATAGCGCATCAATAATCGAGTTATATGTCACCACATCTGGAACGATCCCTTTGTGTGTCATGTCATGGAATAGCTTGCATGCCTTGCCTATTTCCCTTTCCTTAAGGAATCCATAGATGACCGTGTTATATGCCACCACGTTGGGGGAGCAGGCACCTCCTTCTTTTACCATCATCTGGACAAGGTCGAGCGCTCGCTGGCTCCTCTTATCGTCACACAAGCCCTTCAGAACTATGTTGTATGAGATGGAATTAGGCACACACCCGAGGTCATGCATCCTATGAAGCAGCACGTTGACAGCCTCGTCAGTCTGTTTCGCTTGGCAGAGGCACTTGAGGAGGGTGCTGCCGACGATCTCGTTTGTCTTCAAGCCCGTCCTTACGAGGTGACCGAACAAGGCAAGTCCAAGTTCTGGACGACGGGCGCGGCAGCAGCAGTTCAGGAGGACGCCGTACGTGATGATTGTGGGTGGCGCCACGCGCAGGCCGTCTTCTTCACGGCAGACACGGTTGAAGAGAGCGAGGGCGAGGGCGGGGCCATTTCTGCAGGCTGCGGAGTCCGGCGCACGTGCGAGAGCGGCAAAGAAGCTGTCCAGCGACCACTCGGGGACCGAGTGGCCTGACGTAGCAATTGGTCGAACAGGTGGTGGGCGTCTTCCCGGCTGAACGTCCCAGCGCAGACGCGCTTCGTGGCCGCGGCAAAGGCGGCGCGAGGAGACCAGGATCGTGAGGACGGCGAGGTGGAGGATGAGGAGTGCCTGCGGCGGAGGCGGATGTGGGACATCGGCGTGGTGGAGTAGAGCCGAGACATCGGCGTGGTCTCCGGAGGCGGGGAAGCCCAGCCACCCCGAGGCGGAGTGGCGCGTCCAGCTCTCACGACGGAGCCCTTTCGCGGCGAGCCGCACCTGAGGGCGACGAGGAAGCCGTTGAGGGAGCGGTCGGGGACCGGAGTGGCCTGTCGCAGCAATTCGTCGAACAGGTGGTGTGCGTCATCCCGGCTGAACGTCCCGGCTCGGATGCGCTCCGTGGCTGCGGCAAAGGCGGCGTGAGGAGACCAGGATCGTGAGGACGGCGAGGTGGAGGATGAGGGGTGCCGGCGGGACATTGGCGTGGTGGAGGAGTGACCGAGTAGGGGCATCGGCGAGGTGGAGGAGTGACGGAGGCGGTGCACCGCCGAGGTGGAGGCGCAATGACGGAGGCGGGACGTAGGCAAGTTGGAGGAGTAGTGGCGGAGGCGGAGGCGGAAGCAGGACACAGGGGAGGAGGAGGAGGAGCGGCGGCGGATGCGGCGCATCGGCGTCGCGGAGTAGAGCCGAGGCATCCTCCGTGTGTTTTTTTTTTTTTTTTTTTTGCTAATCAACATACTTGTATTCAACCAGGAAGAAGAACAGAGCTCGAACAAGTACACTTGAACAAAAGAAAGCAAAGGAAACAGAGGACGACGAAGCTCGCGCAAACCATCTTCAGCCTCAAGATCGACTGGGGAACGAGCCCTGCACCGCCGGAGACGACGAAGGGAGCGGCCACCAAGCACGACCACCAAAGGAGCAGCAGAGCCCCTAGCCCAGAGGCGTTGACGAGCCGCAGGAGAATCCACCTCCGAGGAGCTGGAAGAGACGACGAAGAACGAGCATCGGCCGGGGGTAGCCCCCGAGCTCCAACTGCACCACGCCGCAGATCCCCGCCTTGAAACCACAAACCTGCGAGGCCGCCGTCTTGAATCCCGCTTTCCAGCAGCACCACCACTCGCGATACCCGGGGACGGACGAGGCCAGTGGATCCGCAGAT
This sequence comes from Poa pratensis, assembly GCA_947311845.1. Taxonomy (NCBI): domain Eukaryota; kingdom Viridiplantae; phylum Streptophyta; class Magnoliopsida; order Poales; family Poaceae; genus Poa; species Poa pratensis. The sequence continues at coordinate 75,920,537 of CAMZMU010000027.1, read as the reverse complement.
CCCCGACCTCTAGAAGTCGCACGCGCGACGCCGAAGACCCGAAGAGCTCCGTCGCCGGTGAAGGAGCACGCCGACACCCAAAACCTCGCCGACAACGTCGCCCACACCACAACGCCGCCGGGAGGAACCCTACCCAAACCTACACTATGTACAAGCCGAGATCCGGGGTTCCCCCATCCTCCCGCCGCTGAAGCGGCCGGCGGAGGAAGAGGGAACCGCGGCTCGCCGGCGAGCGAGGTGGATTGGCAAGGAGGAGCCCAAAAATCGCCTATTTTCCCTGTAGCAGAGAGGGGAACGGCGTGCGAGCATGTTGGTCATCCTCCGTGTGTTTACAAGCTGGCTAATTGATTTTGTACGCAAAGCTTCCCCAATTAAAAATGTGTACTGCACAAAGCTGATTTAACGCTCTAACACGAAAGGTTGAGAGTCACGTTGCTCTGCATATGCAAAACTCGTGGTTTAACTAATTTTGTGCATGGGAATTAATTGTTATTTAATGTTCTACTTCTTCCATAGATAAGAGGAGTTGTAATCTGTATGAAAAACTTATGTCACATAAATCTTTTTTCCCATGTAGAAAAGTGAGAGACCAATCATGTTAACCTAGAGCGATGGTCATTAGCCTGGTTGTATTATGGTATCATGGTTGATTTTTTTTGCGAGTATAATACTTGATTTCAAAAAATATTTGAAATATTTGACCTTTGTTGAATCACTAAAACACAGGTACGAGCCTGCCAAAAATAGCCATTTATAAAGGACAAAAAAATTTCAAAAAAGTTTCGAATTTTGTGTCCTTCCTAAAATTACTAAAACTCGGATACGAGCATACCGTATATATGAAAAAATAGTAATTTAGAAATGGTCAAACAAATCCAAAAAAGATTTGAAATTTTATCCTTTTTCATTAATAAAACTCCGTTTCCAGCCTACCGTATACATAAAAAAGTTGTAACTTAGAAATTTTCAAAAATAATAATTGAGTTTTTTCCTTTTTGAAGTACCAAAACTAGGGTACTACCATATACACGAAAAAAGTTGTAATTTACAAAAGTTTAGAATTCCAAATAAATTGACGAACGGTTCTAAAAATGTTTTATTTTTAATTTTATCTCTCTAAGAAAAAGCAAAAAACCGCATGGTGTCCCTCAGAAGTGAAGATAAGAGAAACGTTTCTCAGCCTTTACGACAAGTGGCTAGTACGAAGACGCCACAGACGCCACTTTGAAAGGTCACGTTTTTATAGTGATTTGCAAACAAACTTTATTCCCTAAAATGACTATTTTTTGAAGATTTTTGGAGTACCAATTTCCAATGACTATTTAAAATGACTATTGGATTAGCACCAATTTTTAACGATTAGCACTAATTTCAGAAGAAAAGCATAAAAAGTGCAAGATGGGGATTGAAACACACCTTTTATTGATCATCTCATAATTTGGGTATTCATAAATTTAGATTAAAATATTACCATCTATATACTCATTATTCTCAGCTCGAAAGATTGGCGATGGCTTCATTTTAACCTTGCAGACTTGTTATACTTGAGAATGTTAAACAAGAAGCCAGAATTCCGTAAACACCTCCACCGTCGACAGAACGCAACTTGTCCAACACAATCACTAGCCGCCGAAGGCCAGCAGGATGCCGGAGGAATCATCTTAGCTACAAGATCGGAACATGCAAATAAAATAATACAACTAACTGCTTTGACCAGCAGGTATGGACTTGCAACATGCAAATAAATAACACAATTAACTGCTTTCCAAATAATTGTAAACCAAAATTGTGGAGTTTGGACAAAAAACGTAGGTGAACGAAAACCGTATTTGAACGATTTCCAAAGTAAGAAACATAAATTCAGAAATTTATAAGGCGAAAAGAAACTACATTTGAACAATTTCAAAACTATTGTTTGAATTTGAACAAAAAAAAGAAAATAAAATGAGTGAAAAAGTAAAAAAGAAAAGAAAAAGGAACATTGAAACCATTTAAAAAGATCTTCATTTTCAAAACTTGAACCTTTTTCAAAAATGAACATTTTGTAAGAAAGGAACCATTTAAGAATGAACATTTTTTAAATTCGAACCATTTTACTAAAATCTAAACCATTTCAAAAAATGATCATTATTTTTAGAAATGAATATTTTTAGAAAATTATTGTTTGAATTTAAACAAAAAATTAAAAAGCAAAACACACGTACATATTTGCAGCTATGGCTCACCCCATGCAGAGACGTACTTACATTTTTTGTTTTGAGGTTAGCAACGTATGTGGGAATCGGGGGCTCTCGCGGAAAAAAAAAAGGTTAGCAACATATATACTCCCTCCGTTTCAAATTAGATGACTTCCATTTGTCCACATGCACATGTATTTATACATGTAACATGTCTAGATATATCCACATTATAGCTGGCCAAACGTGCCGGCACGGCACGCTCCGGCGACGGCACGGCACGGATGCGGCACGGCACAGATGCGGCACGCTTCTAATCGTGCCGTGCCGGACCGGCACGCGGGCTCCAACTCCGGAGGAGTCACGGCACGGCGAGCACGGCACCGGCACGGTGGCCCGGCACGGCACGATCGGCCCGATTCGGGGCTTCTCCTCCACCCCCGGCCAGCTCGCGCCTCGCGGCGGTGGCGCCGTCGACGCCGCGCGCCTGCCGACGTGGAGACCGTCGATCTCCGGCGACAACGCGGCTCCGGCGACGGCCTGATCGGCGGTGGACAACGGGGATAAGGGGGCGACCTGGGCGACGCCGATCTGCTGGCGGTGGGCAGTAGGGGTGGTGGGCGGCGGCGGTGGTCGACATCGTGGGACGGCTCCAGGCGGTGGGCGGCGGCACTGGGCGGTGGGCGGCGGCACGGTTAGGGCACGGTGCTAATCGTGCCGTGCCGTGCCAGCCCGCGTGCTTCAGATCGACATCGGGCACGAGCACGGGTGGGCCACGGGCCTGGCACGGCACGGTTAGGTCGTGCCGGGCCGTGCTTGGGCCGTGCCAACAGTTGCGTGCCTCGGGCTGGCCCGTCCCAAATCACAGAACGCCGCGCCCTGTCGTAGGGTCAGATCCTTTTGTACCCAAATCAAAGTACTTCGCTCCCCGGGCTCCTGCGAGGTAGTACAACCTATCCCCTCGCGTCTGGTATCCACGGCAGCCGGGAGGGTACAACCTTTCCCTAACACGCCTCTAGGCGTCTACCCTCCTGAGATGCCGTGGCTTATGCGACGCCCCTTGACGCGGAAATTACGAGTAATTAAATTACCGTTTTAGTTTTGGCGTTTCTGTTTCTATTCCTTAGTATTGTTTCCCCGTTGTAGTATCAAGGCGGAAATTGAGGTCCTTGATGACCCAATAAAGGAGATATCTCTGAAAGACGTAATGAACACGTACGAGGCAATGTTCAATGATTACCAGGACCAAAATTTGGATACGGTTAATTTGTACCATCAATTGAATGCTAGGGGATTACAACTCGATAAGGTCAGATATCTTTCATATTGGAGGACAAGATCATGACCTGTGACGCAAGTTCATTGGATGAGCAGACGACATCGCTTGGCATTTTTGAGAAGTCATGTATGAGAAATGTTGCGTCACTTCGCAGAGATTGAGCGGTTTCCTTTGCTAGATATAGTACAGAGTTGATGAACTGAACGTATGTGTTTGAACTACGTAGAATTCTGAATAGATGTACTACTAGAGTCGTTGAACTGAATGTTTTTGTACAAATCTGATGAATTATGTCGAATCTGAACAATTTTTTTACGGTTTCGCAGATTTTGCCAGAACAGATCCCGTAAAATAATATTCCATTTTATGGTATGTATTTACGATATATGTTCTGCCCTGCCACTTTTCGCCATTTAAAATCGTATTGCGGTTTACAGTATACGAGTTTTACAGATCAGAAATTTACGGGATCCGCTAGAAATGCTCTTTTTTTGCATTTTTCACCACGTATATTCAACCGAAAACCACGTACAAAGTACACAGTAGAAATGCTCTTAGCAGAGGAAGCAAGATAGCAAGCTGGGACAAAGACAAGAACTAATACTAGTAAGTTTGAGGACCTAAACAGACATAAGCGCTGACAAAAATGGTATCCTTGGAGTTAAAAAAAAAAAGCCTGAGAGCAAAGAAACAGTTGTGTGAAACTACAATCACGGCGCCCGCGGCCGGGCCTACTGCCAAAGTAATATTCCACTACATGTGAATCTACAAAAAGATAAAAACATCTTATATGTAGAAACAAAGTGAGTAGTTGTTTGTCACAGGTTGGATTCATGTAGTGCTAGATATTCCTTTCCTGGTCGTTTCTTTCATTTTTATTTGTGTCTTAGTTTTTACTCTATCCTTTTGTCTCTTCTTCTATCATTCCTTTTTATTTTCAATCAATTTTGTTCCTCTATTTTTTAAAATTCATTGTACCAATTGTGCAATATTTTCCTTTTTCTAATTCTCGTTTGAACCCCCCACTCTCATTTTTTCTTAGCACTACGAAGCCTTCTCGAATTAGCTCCATGGGTATGAAGGCGTCTCAATTTTGTTCTACCGTAAAAGCGTTGAATGTAGACTCGGATACAACAATTTTGCTTCACTATCATCACGGTTCACCCTAATTTATTCGTCAATTTAGTTCACCATAATTTTAGTTCCTTTTCACTTTGTTAATTTCGTTTTTTTGGTTTACTATTTATACGGTTCACCCAATTTAGTTCAACCAAAGTTTATTCTTTTTAAAAGTTTAATTTCTTCGGTTCATATGTTCCTTGGTTCACCATAATTTCTTGGTTCACTATTTATTATGGATCACCCTATTTTGGTTCATTATTTTTATAAATTTTGAAATTTTATTATCATTTACCTAATTTTCCAGTATGGTGAAAGAATTGTTCTACTTGACTCTTTTTTTAATTTGACACACAAATTTGTTCTTTTAGTCCTATGTGAAGAAAAAAAAATCGACACATACATTCCTTTTGGAATTTCTAATTGGAAAAATTAGCGGCAACATAACAATAGTGAGTAACAGAAATAATTATTTTTACTTATGATAGTGAGTGTAGATTGTAGCAAAGAGGTTGGATAAATTCTAGGAGGAGGTTCTACATGCACAAAAATTTAAAAGTGAATCAAAAGGAATAGCTCACACGAAAAGATGGAAAAAAGCACGACCGTCAAACAAAGGAATAAACACTGAGCTAGCTTGCCGTGCGCGGCGCAGAGCGATTTATTCCGGGCCAGTCTTTTTTTTTTGAAGATCACATACTTTATATATTAATTAGGCATGGTACATGAAGGATGCATACATTCGCTGAGGAAAGATGGGATATAATTCACCCATAAACATCAACGCCTAGCACTACTGGTATTATGGTTGATTTTTTTTTTTTGCAAGTATAATACTTGATTTCAATTTTTTTTGAAATATTTGACCTTTTTTGAATCACTAAAACTTAGGTACGAACCTGCCAAAAATAGCCATTCATAAAGGTCAAAAAAGTTTAAAAAATATTCAAAAAATTTGTCCTTCCTTAAATTACTAAAACTCGGATACGAGCATACCTTATATATGAAAAAAATAGTAATTTAGAAATGGTCAAACAAATCCAGAAAATATTTGAAAATTTAACGTTTTTCATTGATAAAGCTCGGTTACGAGCCTACTGTATACATAAAAATGTTGTAACTTAGAAAAGTTTAATAATAAAAATTGATTTTTTTCCTTTTTGAAGTAACAAAACTAGGGTACTACCGTATACACACAAAAAATTTGTACTTTAAAAATGTTTAAGAATTCCAAAAATTTCGAATTTTGTCCTTTTTAATTACTAAAACTCGGGTACGACCCTAGAGTATACAAGAAAAATAGTAATTTTGAAAAGGTTAAAAATTCCAGAAAAATATTCACAATTTGTCCTTTTTTGAATTACTAAAACTCAGGTACGCCCTACCATATATATGAAAAAAATAGTAATTGAAAAAGGTCAAAAAAGGATTTGAAATATTTACCCTATTTTGAACTACTAAACACGGGTACGAGTGTACCGTATAGATGAAAAAAATAGTAATTTAGAAAAGGTCAACAGATTCCAAAAAATATTCCAATTATTTGTGTTTTTAAAATACCAAAGCTCGGGTACGAGCCTACCGTAAACATGAAAAATAGTAATTTAGATAAGGTCAAACAAATTCCGAAAAAGATTGGAATTTTTATCCTTTTCTGAACTAATAAAACTCATGTACAAGCCTACCATATACATGAAAAAATAGAAAAGTTTACAAAATTCCAAAGAGATTCTAATTTTTTTCCTTTTCTGAAAACTAAACTCGGGTACGAGCCTAAAGTATACATGAACTTTTTTACTAAAAGCCAAAAAATAAAAGTATTTGTCCTTTTTTGAATGAGTATAACTCGGGTAAGAGCCTACCATATACACAAAACAATAGTAATTTAGAAAAGGTCAAAAAGCCTACCGTATACATTATTATTTACACATTTTTATACTGGCAGCTCAAAGACGGTAACTAATACTGGAGCCGCCGAATGTGTAAAAATAGGGGAGAGACGTTTTGGCTCCCGGGTGCATATGCTCATGTTATGTTTGTCAAAATTAAGAAAAATATGAAAACACATCAAAAAAATCTGAAAAAAATTGGGCACGGACATATACATGTTTGCAATATTCGTGTAAAATTGCAGAAGCACGGATTTTGTCAAAGACAAAATATGTGGCCGAAATGAGATTATAAAATGCATTTTTCAAAGCACGGATTTAGTTTTTTTATACAGACCACATAAAGTGTTATTTGCTTCCGCAATTTTATATGAATATTGCAGACATGTATATGTTCGTGCCCAATTTTTTTCAGATTTTTTTTATATGTTTTCATATTTTTTAAATTTTGACAAACATAACAGGAGCATTTGCACCCGGGTATCAAAGTGAATTTCTGTAAAAATAGGCACTATTACTACGTAGGTCGAGCATGACCGTAGTGGAGTAGTAGTCAATTCATTGGTCTTGGATCGCTCCAGCTGCTGGTAGAGGACGGCGTTGGCCTGCATGCACTTACGCATCGCCTCCGTGGCCTTGGCGCACGCCTCGACGTCACGGTGCACCCCCTCGGACTCGCACGCCTTGGCGAACTTCCTCACGCGCGCACCCGGCGCTGCCGTAGAGGTGCGCCTTGACGATCTCCTCGATGAAGGGATCAGCAGCAGCAGCAGGGAACGACGACGAGGATGACGATGACCACGCGCTCCCCATCACGACAAGGACGACGAAGATCCTGCACGAAGAAGAACAGTGCTACAATTTCAGTTTATGGCGCCGATCTGTCTGGCCCTTTGCCTCGAACTTAAAGAAGTCGCCGCATCAGTGGCGGCGCCAAGAAATTGTAGCTGGGTATTCATAGGGTATTCATTTGTCAAAATCATTACTATTTTTTTCAAAATCATCACTGTTTTGCTATAATTAACCCTGTTTTACAAAAATCATGGGTATTCACTTGGATACCCAAGAATACACGTAGCGCCGCCACTGCGCCGCATCCAGGCAGGCCTGGGATAGACCCAACGGCTTCAAATGAACCCACCCTGAATCTAACCCAGTCGATCGGTCCATCAGCACCTTCCAACCCCAGACCAAACACCGTCTACGTTTTTCACCAAGACCAGACCAAACCCACTCCATCACGACTGCCGGGTTGAAACACGTATTGCAACGCTGTAAGTGAGAAAACAATGATGGATAGCTGAGTATACTTGTCTAAAACGAATCCACCTTATCCCTGCAACGAGCATGCTCAGTTCTGAACATAATTCATGAAAGATCTAAATGATATTTAAAGATGCAATCTGGATCGATGACTGCAACCTACTGTTGCAAACTAAGGTTTGAAATTTGCTGAGAGTGATCCACCGAGTAAGCAGACTTTGTACAACTCTGAACTTGAGAGAAGCAGACTTTGTAAAGTTAGAGCCCGGTTTCAAAAAAAAAAAGTGAAGTTAGAGCCTATTCTTGGTTGGGCAAATTGACCTCCACAAAGGCATCGAGAAGATGCTCCTGCTACCATTGTGCACACAAGGACTAGTGTTCTAGTTTGTAAGACGGCGATGTACAGGGGTTGGAGATTCGTAGTGGGCATGAGGAGGAGTTTTGTGAATAGTAAGAGGAGACGGGCGCTAGGATTGGAGGATCCATACAGTGGTTAAAGATGACGTGCTCTTCATGATTGAAGCCTGGGAAGAAGACACGTCGAGGAGGATGCCGCCAGGGGAGGTCAACATTGCAAAAGTTGGAGCGCCCCTCAACCCTTGTGGAATCTCGTATGAAATGTGGAGGAACCTCCTGGCACTCCTTGTTACAAAGAGGAAACCCATATGTTTAGGCATTTAAACAGATAGCATAAGCAAGGTTGATTGGACAAAATGTCAGAACATACAATTTTAGCCAGCAAGTCATAATTACCAGTCTGTTGGCGTTTGTAGTAGAGTAGTTCAATGGTTTCATCAGTAGATAACTTATATACCTCTACATACACACCATGCACTCTATCTCTGTTTAAGGACAAATGACACCCTTTCGCACCATTAGTTCCCTCTGGACACCTGAGTATATTTGTCTAAACTGAATCTATCTGGCAAGCATAATTATATAATATCTATTTTTACAAGTGTCACATGCAAAATCTAAGCAGAACAGGATTCAAATTTGTAAAGAGCGAAATCTCAGTCCACCGGGTAAGCAAAGAATAGAATTCTCTCTTAACGAATGCTTAAACTCACCTTGCAGAGTCGAACGAGCCATCATCTCTGTCTCCAAAACAAGAAGAATCGTCTGAAATAACAGCAAACGGTGAACCTATAGAAAGTTTGGTCATGGAAAAAACCCAAAACCGCAAAAGCATTCATATTCCATGAGCTAGTGAAAGCCACCAAGAACTACAGCTTAGATTGCCTTCTGGGAGAGGGGGGATTTGGCAGGGTCCACAAAGGGCACCTTCAAAATGGCCAGGTATATACAATAATGCAAAATGATAATATTATTCAGTTTAGTTCAAAAAAATATTCAGATACAATCTTGCTGGCTTGTAACAAATTGTTCACCGCTTCAAAAAAAAAAATGAAATGCAGCTTGTAGCTGTCAAGCAGCTAGACTTGAACAGATTTCACGGCAACAGATAGTTCCTAGGTCAGGCCTTGATGCCCAGCATCATCCAAACCTGGTTAGCTTATTAGGATATTGTGCAGACAGAGATGAAAGGCTACTGTTGTATCAGTACATGCCCATTGGTTCATCTGCAGACCAACTGCATTGTAAATGCTGATCTTTAACACATTCAGATTACACTGCTATACTGATCATAAATTACCAGAAAGGTTCATGCATTCAAACACACACGTTCAGCTCAAAATCCCACGGAAGATATTCAGACAAAATTACACCCTGTCATCATCATCTAATTTAGTTACTAGGTGCAACAAGAACTTAAAAATTCAACTTGGTGTCGCTGTAGTTAACATTTCTGGTAAAAAAAGTAACACTCAAGTCCTCACCAAGAACTCCCAAGTGTTCTTCCATTTTGTACAAAAGACACACTGAATCGTGAATCAAGTGTCGCAGCATCATAGCAACAAACTTATAGATTCAGAATAAAACCAGATAGTAAGTAACAGAAGGTCGATGTTTACTTGCAAGCATGATGAACATAACAAAAAGCATGAGAAGTCTTCGACAGATCGTCAAAATAATTGTCTAGAATCTAGATCCTACTAACCTCCTCCGGTTAATCTTAGTCCTCTTTGAACAGCTCATTGCCAAGTATCATTCTTCTTATAACACTGGCACCAGCTCCAATCTCAAAAACTTTTGCATTCTTCCTGGAGAAGGCCAGTTGGGTAACATTGCACCAAAGACAGTGGATTGCCTGCCATAGGGGAAGAGATTTATGATCAATTGATGGGCCATATTATAATTCATTAAGCTAAAAGCAGTTACAAATAGTAAATGCAACAGCAGAATATACAAGAGAAGGCCCAGGGGATAGCACGACATATACCATTAATATGAAGGTGGATTTCGGACCTTTTCATGTGGAAATTGCATGCACCTTAGGGGTGATGTCCATGATGCACCCCCAGCAGCCACGCACCAAACAGGAACACCGTGATGGCACTACCACCCAGCTCGATTATGGCGAGTCCACGGAAGAGAAAACATGTTATCATTGTAGAGAAGGATATCCAAAACATGTGAAACCGTATCAGCTACGTCCAGTGCATCAACTAATTCCACCGAAAAATTGGTACTTTGCAGGGAGCAATTTTATCTGTTCATGATACTTCCCTTTATTTGAAAAGAGACACATCAACAACGAAGTAGTTGAAGCTTCAAATGAGATGCCGTTGCCATCAACTTTAGACATATAATGTCCAGCCTTGGCTATCTCACCTTTTTCCAATAATATTCTAATGATATCATTTAAAAGGCGAGAGGTTGGAGTACAGCCACTCTTCTCCATTGATGAAAACATATTGTCAGCTTCTTCCACTGATCCTTCTTTTAGAAGATAGTGTATCATAACCCCATAAGTAGAAGCATTAGGTAACAATCCATTGGCTGGTATGGCAGCAAACAAATCCTTAGCTTTCCCTAAATCACCATGTGTACAGTAACCCTGAATTAGGGTGTGATAAACAACTGTGTCTGGTTGTACTCCTGTGGAAATCATTTGACTGAATTTGTCCATAGCATCAACCAGCCTACCCATTCTACAAAATGAAGCTATTACACTTGAATAGGTGAATACATCCGGACTTACTCCTTGTTCCTGCATTTGAGTAAGTATGAGCATAGCTTCATCCATTCTTCCATGTTTAGCATATGCATCGATTAGAATGTTGAAGAAATGGCAGTCGGCTACAATGCCATTGGCTGCCATTGAATTTAAGAGATTAATCATATCAGCAAAGCATCCTTCAGAGGCATACCCATGGAGCAGAGCACCATACGTGACGATATTAGGTTTGTGGCCCTTGGCAGTCATGGACTCAAAAATATATGCAGCTTCTTTGGTTCTTCCATGCTTGCAAAGGGGGGCCATGAGCGAGCTCCAAGTAACAATATCTGGTATAAGACCCAGGCTTGTCATGTCTCTGAACATTTTAGTTGCCTCTTTCCACCTGCCCAAAGTGGAATATCCATGGATCATGCTAGTATATGTCACTTTATCCGGATGAACACCGCTATCAACCATCTGCCGGAGTAACAACTCTGCCTTGTCCATTACTCCGGCCTTGCATAGTGCATCAATAATCGAGCTATACGTCACCACATCTGGCACGATACCTTGCTGCATCATTTCATGGAATAGCTTGCATGCCTTGCCTGTTTTGCCTTCCTTAAGCAAGCCGTGGATGACCGTGTTATATGCCACCACGTCGAGGGAGCAGACACCTCCTTTCGCCATCGTCTGGAGCAGGTTGAGAGCCTGCTGGCTCCTTTTATCGTTACATAAGCTCTTAAGAACTGTGGTGAATGAGATGCAATCAGGCACACACCCGATCTCGGGCATCCTAAGAAGCAGCACGTTGACAGCCTCGTCTGTGCGTTTTGCTTGGCAGAGGCACTTGAGGAGGGTGCTGGCGGCGATCTGGTTTGTCTTCAGGCCGGACTTGAGGAGCCGGCCGAAGAAGGCAGGCCCCAGGTCCTGGCGGCCCGCGCGGCAGCAGCAGTCCATGAGGATGCAGTAGGTGTGGACTGTGAGAGGCGCCATCCGCTGACCAGATTCTTCTCGGCACACACGGTTGAATAGGGCGACGGCGAGGGCGCTGCCGTCTCTGCATGCGTGCGAGGAAGGCGCACGGGCCAGGGCGGCGAGGAAGCGGTTCAGGGAGCGCGCGTCGACCGGGTTTGCCTGCCCCAGCAATTCGTCGAACAGGTGGTGTGTGTCCTCCGGGCTGAGCGTGCCGGCGCGGGCGCGCTCTGTGGCCGCGGCAAAGGCGGCGTCAGGAGACCAGGTGGGTGAGTTCGGTGAGGTGGAGGAGGAGGAGGAGGAGCGCTGGCGGGACACCGGCGTGGTGGAGGAGGAGGAGGAGTGGCGGATGCGGGGCATCGGCGAGGTGGCGGCGGAGTGAAGGAGGCGGCACATCGGAGAGGTGCAGGAAGAGCCCTGGCGGAGGTGGAGGCCGGACATTAGCTGGGAGGAGGAGCGGCGGTGGAGGCGGTGGCGGGACATCGGAGAAGCGGAGTGGAGGCGAGGCAACGGGAATGGTCTTCGTCTTCGTAGGTGGCGTTTTGCTCATTCTATCACACGCAATATCTGGCATTTAGAAGAAAAACAAATTTGAACCATCCGATGCAATAAAAAAAAGAACTACGTACCATTAATCCTTTTGGATGCTGGAATAATAATTGTGCAGATCTAAATAGTAAAATCCAATCACAATAGTTATTTGCCATAGAAACTTGTCCGAAATTCAATATAGCTCCCGATCTCATATGCTCTCGTTTGAGTATAAAATTGAAAAGAAAATAGAAAAACTCTATAAAAAATCAGTGACAAACATATGTAAAATTCTGCAACGTTTCATGAAGAAATAACATTTCTTGTGCCCTATGCGAAAAAAACATAAATCAGTGGCCAACATAGGATTAAAATTTCTTTTTCGAGCAATGATTTTGTTTTTTTAATTTTGCACAGAGCACAGAAAAAGTAATTTCTTCACGATATTTTGAATGTATGTAGAACACTTGGACATGTTTGTCTCTGATTTTTTCATAATTTTCTGAAATGTCTATATATATTTTTTAATAATTTATGGTCAAACAGGAGCATATAAGCACGGGAGACAAAACTGCTCTCCAGAATATCACAATATTTTCTTTCTACAGAAAAATATAGAAACTCATATTCAAGCTATCAGCACTTGAATTAGCTAGTGAGATTCTTTATCCACTGATCCACTCCCCGATCAAGTCAGCCGCTAGGCTCTGATTTTCTACATGTGTAACATTAATATGCAACATTAAGTTGTTTATGAAAACATTGTCTTGTGGGTTGTTTTTGTCTAGTGACAATTTTTGTGCGATGTAAAGATTTTTTTTGTTTGCAATATATAGAATTCAGATTTGTGATTCATCCAGAACGCATCATTATTGCCACGGAATTTTAGCATACGCCCATTCAATTGGCTTCCACTTTTATTAATCTTGGACGCTATTAATTAACACAAAATTGTAAAATGCTCAAACGCCATACTTATGGAAATGGTCGATCATGATAAGGATTTTTTTTTTTACGGTGGATGATGGCAATGATGGTGCCGACTGAGGCATCTCATGAAATCCCATCAACCTACATTCACTAACTAGATCGAACGATGTCGAAGAAACGAACAATGTGGCTACTCCATGTGCCGAACAACTTGGTCATGAAGCGCTGCCCATGGCCTTCGCTGAGGTTGGGGGCAGCGCATTCCAACTGCCAAAACTTCTTTCTTGACAGAACTAATATTCTCAGTTAAACATTTCGAAAATAAAATCTTCTCAGCTAAAGATAATAAAGATGTGGCGCTGGAGATCTCAAAAAATTATGTACTAGATCAGGTCTATAACTGCAACACTAATGCAGAACGACACATTGAAAACGGATCAAAACTTTTACGGCAACGGAGAAAGCCTCTGTGTCCCCGTTCATGTCACTTATGTGAAAGGGGTCCATTTGCTACTGTTATTTTGTCCGTTTCCTTTGTGGGTCAAATATATTAAAAAAAAAAAGCGACCGGCTACGACCGGTAGCAGAAGCAATCAGTTGACATTTCATATTACTTTACTCTTTCACATGATACATATCAAGATACATATAAATTATATTCTTGCACAAGACATATAGGTAAAATTATACAAGACACAATTCATGATACGCAAGTGTTGTCCTCTCAGAGAAAATAATAAAAAAAAGCCTCTACGATTTCAGCTTGTCGTGCTTGTGGTAGAACTGTGTAACAACCCAAAGTTGAGAACCTAAAAACCCGAGTAAAATTTCGCTCTTAACCCTTTTTCCCTCTTTCCTACTCTAAGAATCTCGGGACGAGATTCCTGTAAGGAGGGTAGAATTGTAACAGCCCAAAATTGAGAACCTAAAAACCCGAGTAAAATTTTCGCTTTTGAGTTAATTGCATCATGGCATCTATGCATAAACATCTCTCTCTTGAGTTAACACAACAGCGGTATCGAAATGATGTGGAGTTGCCAAAACAAAATGCCAAAGTGCTCTAACAAAACTTCCACCCAATGATGGCACTCAAACTTGCAAAATACAAATCCTTGTCATCTTATATCTGTCAAGGAAGTTCTAAGAGCTAAAAACAATATTTTGCAATTGCTATAAATTTCCAAAGGAACAACATTTTTGAATTTAACAAATGCCCTATTTTTAACTCCATGAACAAATGTTGTCCAAAACTTTTTATTTCAACATGCCAATTTTTGAGTAGCTTCTACTCAATATGGGGAGGCTCCCCAAATTTTTCTCAAATTTTTAGAAAATGTTTTGGTGCCCTAATTAAAATCATTTGAATTGCTGCTGTAATTAGAAAATAACTGGGAAGGACCAAACTGTGATGAACTCAAAACTTCTAGGGGCCTATTTGCAAAAACTCCATCTCCCTCGTTCTGTAGCGACCGAGGCCGTCGCGTGCCCGCCGGACCACCTCATCGCCGTGCCCCGCGCCACTGCACCCAGCGCCCTCCTGCCGCGTCGAGGAGAAGAGGAGGTCCCCACCGCGCGTGCTCCCCATCCCCACTCGCCCCTGCTCCATCTCCTCTCCCCCTCTGCTCCCGGTGAGCCCCGCACCATGGCCGAGGCCGCCGTGCTCGTCGCCGTCGCCTGAAGCTCCCCCGAGCGAATCGAAGCTTACCAACCTCTCCGCCGCGTCGCCAGCTCCACCTTTGCCAGAGGAATCGACGCGGGAGACCGAGGATCGACGCCGCGATCACCTTCTTCCTCGCCGCCGCCCGAGCACCACCGCCGCTTCGCCGGCCGATTTCCGCCGGCTCCGCTCATCCACGGCCCTACCGAGCACATCCCCGAGCCTAGGGTGAGCACCCCGTGCCGTTGCGCACCTTCCCATTTCCCCTCACGCGCTAGCTCGTCCTCGCCGTAGCCGTTCGTCGCCGTCTCCGTAGCTCCGCTCGACGTGTTGACCCATCCGGTGAAAAACCCGGTTTATTCCGGTTTCTATACCGGAATAGCACAAACGCTACTGGCCTCGGATGTTATAGCCCGGTCCATACCCGGAAATGAACCGGAAATGTTTCCGGAAATATTCTCTCCCGGTGAAAAATCCGGAAAATTCCGGAATTCAATACTGATGTTTAAATTTCTATTTTTCTTTTCACCCTTGTATCCCTAAATGTATAAATAATGTATTGTTGCTAAGTAAATCATCTAAAGGTCATATCCAAAAAGGAGATTAATAAAAATAATAACTACTTACCGGGACCTCCGAAAAATGTGTTCTTTATATCAAAATGCTCAAAAAAATGTGCGTTAGTCAGTAGCATCATTTTCATGCATGTTTACATGATCTATAGCACAGGAAAACATTAAAACAAATATGAAGCCATATTTCTCTCTTGTTGAATAATTATTTCTCCACCCCATGTAAATTGGTAGAACTTGTTATAATAATTCCAGTGCATTAAACATGTCATGTCATCATGTGTCTGTGCATTGCACCTGTTGCATCCGTGTGTATTGACTGTTCCTTCTCGGTATTGCTTGTGCATCGGTAGATCAAGGAGTGGAAGTGACACCCCCGTCTCATGACGATCCGTACTACCAGCCGTATCAACAAGGCAAGCATAATCCCCCCTCTGAGCATATCTTATCCTATTTTCCGCAAATATTTTCTCCACTATACTATTGCATGCGGTTCCAAATGTCAATTTGCTTGGATTAGAGTATCCTATAGTTGCATTAAGATTCCGATGCCAGTTACCTGTTTCCCCTCCTATTATCCATAGGATTGTATTGTTGGCCTGAAATACCTAACTATGTTATGTCGTTGCTTAGCCATGCTTAGTTAAATGCTTAGCCATCCGATGGATGGTTCATGTTGGAAACAGGTGATGAGATAAATGGTTGATGGTGGAGGAATTGTGGAGACAGGTAATAAAATGCTTAAAGGTGGGGATGAGAGGCCACTTTGGTATGGTGGTGTTTTGTCTCACTCTCGCCGCCTAGGTGCGAGTTCTTTACCTCTTGAACCAAGAATGAGCGCGCTTCCTTTCGGTGGGGTATATGGAGCCCTCGTCGACCAACTAACTTGGGCGGGACTAGCCAGGGTCCTCTAGTTTGAGCTTCCATTTGCGTGTGCGTGAAGATGGTGGCCAAGACTGGGATGAGGATGGTGGTGTTAGGAAAATGAGTGGCCACGGGGCACGGTGTTGATGATCCGCTGCTCTGTCCTCACTGATGATCCTGGGTTAGTCCTTAACAAGGTAAAGGTTGTAACCGTTCCCACTCAGCCGGCTTTCCCCGGAAGAGAGCTAAGCATAGGCAATGAGCCGGGCGGTACCGAAGGTAAACACAGTGCACCCCTGCAGGGTTAAATCTTTTCGAAAAGCCGTGTCCACGGTTACAGACAACTTGGGAAAGGACGATAAGATCATAGAATAACTTTAACGGAATGATTAAAAACTGTGTACTAGAGGTACCACTTCAAGATTGTAAGGTGAGCTTCCTCGAGGGTGATTCGGGGAGGTGCCTTTGATGAACATGTACAATGGTTGATGATGGTAGATGCTGAGAAAGGTGATAAAAGAAAAGAGTCACCTCTTACCCCTTTTGAAAACTATTCTGATTAGTCGATGCCATTGAGTTATGCTTTCATAAATAAAATCAGCTTTATGCAAAACAGCCATAAAACCTTGAAAGCCTCATCGAGCTAATGCTCTATATATAATCTTGCGAGTTCGTCGAACTCAACGTCGTTTGTTTTGTTTCAGAGGAGGACTTCACCAACCTCGAAGGTGGGTTCTTTGTGGACGTCGACGAGTAGTCTGGGGTTCCCAGGTGGCAGCTTGGGACATCCCGGAACAGCTGGCGCTGAATGTTTATCTGTAGGCCTCTTAGGCCATATTTGGATCTTGTTGTTTAGAACAACCTAATTTGCTTCCGCATGTTGTAATGTTGGGTCTGTGACCTCTGGTTGTCATTTGCTATCTTTCTCTATTATAAGAGTTGAACTATAATGATTTGTGTCGTAGAGTCTGTGATGTGCCAGTTGTTCCACAAGTCTTGGTCTCTCTATTATGCATTGAGGGTTGTGCCTGTGTTAAGGCATCAATCGGGGTGTTGTGTTGCCAATGATCCATTCTGAGCAACACCTGCCAAAGGTTTTGGCCGAGGATTGGTAAACCCGTAACCTCCGGTTGTATCGCTTAACCGGTGACACACAACATCACTGTATAACAGTCAGGTCGGGGCGCCACAAGTTGGTATCAGAGCAGTACTGCCTGTAGGAAACCCTTCTACTGGTCGACGTTGAGTCTAGTGTTTGTGAAAATATTTTGAACCTAAAAATGAGTTGTGAAAACCAACTTAGGATTCTTTTTACTCCTTATCTGGTTACCCTCTAATCTCGGAGCAATCTTATCTCGATTTGAGTTTAAAGGTTTTACTTCTCATCTGTTACTTCAAAATGATTAGAAACGGGGTTGGGTTCGACCTTTAGTGTTATGTGTCACGTTGCTCCCGCTGCGTTGCAATCCCAAATCAACTCAGATGTTTCTACCGAATCAAATCATTTGATCCTTTCTTCGGGTTTTAGCCCACGGACTTGAACATAAGGTCCCGGATTGTGTCAACTAGAGTGTGTTAAGTTGTGATTTCTTAACTCTCGCTAGTAGCACATGAAGCTGACCTTTAACCCAAGTCCTTTATGTGGTTTGTGTGGTAAATGGTTGAACCTTAATTTCCCACACCTCGGATGACTATGTAACTTTAACTCAGCCATAACTGGAGATTCTGTCTTGGAACCATCTGGGTTATGACCAGAATTCTCTTAGCGAATCCCATCTATGTTCATGACTCTGCTGCATCTCTCCTTTTTGGGCATGGTTATCACAACTGAGTAATAACCGGTGCATCTTCAACATCTTAGGATTCTCCTGAGCATGTTTCTTACTCTGATATGTTTCCCGACCTTTGTCTGTCTGTTGACAGGAAAGTTTTATCGTGCATTGGTATGTTCCGATGCAAGTTACTCTTGTGGTCCGTCAAGATTTTCCCCTTCGTCTTGTTTGGAGAAACAAACTCCAGTACCTTGTCCATTTCTCGGACCAGGTCAAGGTATTGTAATCCGCAGAATGAAGGCCTTGTTTAGCTTTTGTTCTGCTCCACCTTAGAGTGTCACACTCTTTGATATCAGGGTATCGAGCTAAGTATCATGATCCTCTTGATGAAGTGATGCTCTTACACTTTGTTACTCTCCGATCTCCGAGTGACTTATTACTCCAGAGTGATGAGACGTGAGTAATAATATAGCTATCGGATATTCTTAGCAGTTTTTACTGTGCGGAAATTCAGGGACATCCTTGTCCTTCTTATCATGATTGGTTAGCCGATCAGTAAGCTGAATTTGACTGTGTTACCAAGTTCGTTTTCTCTGCTACCCTTCCTCGGTCAAAGAGCTAGGTTTGTGCCGAAGCTCCCAAGACCACCTTGTTGTGCCTTGAAAGGCATGATCCTCTCTTGAACTAAAGATCCACCGGTATGTCGTGATATCCTATATGTGGATCGTGATATTCTGGAGGTCTTTCCAGAAGTATCGCCAGGTTGTCACCTGACTGTGATGTTGAGCTTATGAGTAAGCTGGTTTTCTGAACAACTCCGTTCTCCAAGAAAATCGTGCTGGATGTCCTGAGTTATTTGGTTGAGCTTAAACAACTTTGGGAGTTAAAAGACAAAAGCTCTATCCGATACAGTTCCTTCTCAAAGGGATGTCTAGTCTATCCGTGTTGAAGCGAGGTGGTATCTCCTTTGTGGATATACTATCCTACAAAACTTTGGTTTGAATTGGGCTATCGTCAAATCAAACTCAGACCGACCTACCTGAATGTGTTAGTCTGACCAATACTTATGCCCCGTTCATGCGAATTATGAGTCTACCATCTTGGAGTATTTGGGTAAGTTTGTTGTTGAGCCCATCAACTACCTTCTTATCTTCTCCATGCTTGAGGAGATTCTTATCGGATATGGGGCGTTAGCATTGGAAAATTGTTGGAACTAACTTTGTGTCTTCACAAGGTATGTGTTCTGGAGTTAGAAGTGACTTTCCTTGGTTCACGTGCAATTGCTGAAAGATGTCGCCGTGATTCTGAGTGAATTGTCTGGTTTCCTCCGAATCATTCCAACTCGATCATGCAAGTGTAGAATATTCTCGGAATGGTATGTTGTCACCTCCTTTCCTTGAGAATTTCATCTATGCATCCAAGCCACTGGTTGAATTGTTCCAGACAGGGAGGAAGTCTGAGAACTCCTTTTGTCTTCGTTGGTGTTTCCCAGCAGAGAGTCAATGGTGTATTGTCGCAAGTAATTCGAGTAGGTGCAGATTGTCCTCTGACAAGTTGCTAATACTTGAGTTCTGCAATCTAGTCTCTCCTTTGGAGTTTGACCTTGTAGTCTGACTCTTGGGGTTCTAGCAATGGTAACCCGTTGGTATGCTTTGCAAAGATTCCCTATTCATACCTGTGGAGTCTGAAGTATCTCTACACCTGACCAGATCTAAATCTCAATCAGAAGCGATAGTTGGTGATCCTCAAGAAGCTTGTTCCCGATGTCTAGAAATTCAAGAAGTGTTCCCAATACTAACGTTCTCGGAGTTATAAAGTCAGTTTCTAAAGTTCTCTTGGTCCATCTTCCCTATCCTTCTCCTGTGATCCGAAATGCTACTCCGTGAGGAAAGTCCTACTCAAGCCGTAAAGGTTAAGTCACCTCTTCAGCTGTTGGAATCTTGTTTCAACACTCTCCCTCAGAGACTTAAGGCCTTGTGCAAGGTTCATATTCTCAATCTTTTGAGAAACAGTTGTCTGCCAACCGGAAACTTCTAATCAATCTTTCGTTACTAGCATTTGTCTCCTAGCTGTCAATTCAAAGGATGCTTGAGGTCTCATCCTAAGTCTACTGGGAGGTACTCGGTCGTTGTATCCTTACAACGACCCCTCCTTCCAGAGAGGTTTTCCTTCTTTCTGATGGTGTACGTTGATAGTGACCTCGAAGTGAAGCCGATGAAGATCTTCATGATGCCCGTGATCAACCTCTTCAAGAAAGAGCCACCTGGAGCGAGAAGATCGTATAGTACCTCGTAACCCTTTTTCCCTCTTTCCTACTCTAAGAATCTCGGGACGAGATTCCTGTAAGGAGGATAGAATTGTAACAGCCCAAAGTTGAGAACCTAAAAACCCGAGTAAAATTTTCGCATTTGAGTTAATTGCATCATGGCATCTATGCATAAACATCTCTCTCTTGAGTTAACACAACAGCGGTATCGAAATGATGTGGAGTTGCCAAAACAAAATGCCAAAGTGCTCTAACAAAACTTCCACCCAATGATGGCACTCAAACTTGCAAAATACAAATCCTTGTCATCTTATATCTGTCAAGGAAGTTCCAAGAGCTAAAAACAATATTTTGCAATTGCTATAAATTTCCAAAGGAACAACATTTTTGAATTTAACAAATGCCCTATTTTTAACTCTATGAACAAATGTTGTCCAAAACTTTTTATTTCAACATGCCAATTTTTCAGTAGCTTCTACTCAATATGGGGAGGCTCCCCAAATTTATCTCAAATTTTTAGAAAATGTTTTGGTGCCCTAATTAAAATCATTTGAATTGCTGCTGTAATTAGAAAATAACTGGGAAGGACCAAACTGTGATGAACTCAAAACTTCCAGGGGCCTATTTGCAAAAACTCCATCTCCCTCGTTCTGTAGCGACCGAGGCCGTCGCGTGCCCGCCGGACCACCTCGTCGCCGTGCCCTGCGCCACTGCACCCAGCGCCCTCCTGCCGCGTCGAGGAGAAGAGGAGGTCCCCACCGCGCGTGCTCCCCATCCCCACTCACCCCTGCTCCATCTCCTCTCCCCTCTGCTCCCCGCGAGCCCCGCACCATGGCCGAGGCCGCCGTGCTCGTCGCCGTCGCCTGAAGCTCCCCCGAGCGAATCGAAGCTTACCAACCTCTCCGCCACGTCGCCAGCTCCACCTCTGCCAGAGGAATCGACGCGGGAGACCGAGGATCGACGTCGCGATCATCTTCTTCCTCGTGGCCACCCGAGCACCACCGTCGCTTCGCCGGCCGATTTCCGCCGGCTCCGCTCATCTCCGGCCCTCCCGAGCACATCCCCGAGCCTAGGGTGAGCACCCCGTGCCGTTGCGCACCTTCCCATTTCCCCTCACGCGCTAGCTCGTCCTCGCCGTAGCCGTTCGTCGCCGTCTCCGTAGCTCCGCTCGACGTGTTAACCCATCCGGTGAAAAACCCGGTTTATTCCGGTTTCTATACCGGAATAGCACAAACGCTACTGGCCTCAGATGTTTTAGCCCGGTCCATACCCGGAAATGAACCGGAAATGTTTCCGGAAATATTCTCTCCCGGTGAAAAATCCGGAAAATTCCGGAATTCAATACTGATGTTTAAATTTCTATTTTTCTTTTCACCCTTGTATCCCTAAATGTATAAATAATGTATTGTTGCTAAGTAAATCATCTAAAGGTCATATCCAAAAAGGAGATTAATAAAAATAATAACTACTTACCGGGACCTCCGAAAAATGTGTTCTTTATATCAAAATGCTCAAAAAAATGTGCGTTAGTCAGTAGCATCATTTTCATGCATGTTTACATGATCTATAGCACAGGAAAACATTAAAACAAATATGAAGCCATATTTCTCTCTTGTTGAATAATTATTTCTCCACCCCATGTAAATTGGTAGAACTTGTTATAATAATTCCAGTGCATTAAACATGTCATGTCATCATGTGTCTGTGCATTGCAACTGTTGCATCCGTGTGTATTGACTGTTCCTTATTGGTATTGCTTGTGCATCGGTAGATCAAGGAGTGGAAGTGACACCCCCATCTTGTGACGATCCGTACTACCAGCCGTATCAACAAGGCAAGCGTAATCCCCCCTCTGAGCATATCTTATCCTATTTTCCGCAAATATTTTCTCCACTATACTATTGCATGCGGTTCCAAATGTCAATTTGCTTGGATTAGAGTATCCTATAGTTGCATTAAGATTCTGATGCCAGTTACCTGTTTCCCCTCCTATTATCCATAGGATTGTATTGTTGGCCTGAAATACCTAACTATGCTATGTCGTTGCTTAGCCATGCTTAGTTAAATGCTTAGCCGTCCGATGGATGGTTCATGTTGGAAACAGGTGATGAGATAAATGGTTGATGGTGGAGGAATTGTGGAGACAGGTAATAAAATGCTTAAAGGTGGGGATGAGAGGCCACTTTGGTATGGTGGTGTTTTGTCTCACTCTCGCCGCCTAGGTGCGAGTTCTTTACCTCTTGAACCAAGAATGAGCGCGCTTCCTTTCGGTGGGGTATATGGAGCCCTCGTCGACCAACTAACTTGGGCGGGACTAGCCAGGGTCCTCTAGTTTGAGCTTCCATTTGCATGTGCGTGAAGATGGTGGCCAAGACTGGGATGAGGATGGTGGTGTTAGGAAAATGAGTGGCCACGGGGCACGGTGTTGATGATCCGCTGCTCCGTCCTCACCGATGATCCTGGGTTAGTCCTTAACAAGGTAAAGGTTGTAACCGTTCCCACTCAGCCGGCTTTCCCCGGAAGAGAGCTAAGTGTAGGCAATGAGCCGGGCGGTACCGAAGGTAAACACAGTGCACCCCTGCAGGGTTAAATCTTTTCGAAAAGCCGTGTCCACGGTTACGGACAACTTGGGAAAGGACGATAAGATCATAGAATAACTTTAACAGAATGATTAAAAACTGGGTACTAGAGGTACCACTTCAAGATTGTAAGGTG
Organism: Poa pratensis; assembly: GCA_947311845.1. Taxonomy (NCBI): domain Eukaryota; kingdom Viridiplantae; phylum Streptophyta; class Magnoliopsida; order Poales; family Poaceae; genus Poa; species Poa pratensis. Next base: position 75,897,464 of record CAMZMU010000027.1, on the reverse strand, counting down.
AGCTTCCTCGAGGGTGATTCGGGGAGGTGCCTTTGATGAACAGGTACAGTGGTTGATGATGGTAGATGCTGAGAAAGGTGATCAAAGAAAAGAGTCACCTCTTACCCCTTTTGAAAACTATTCTGATTAGTCGATGCCATTGAGTTATGCTTTCATAAATAAAATCAGCTTTATGCAAAACAGCCATAAAACCTTGAAGGCCTCATCGAGCTAATGCTCTATATATAATCTTGTGAGTTCGTCGAACTCAACGTCGTTTGTTTTGTTTCAGAGGAGGACTTCACCGACCTCGAAGGTGGGTTCTTTGTGGACGTCGACGAGTAGTCTGGGGTTCCCAGGTGGAAGCTTGGGACATCCCGGAACAGCTGGCGCTGGATGTTTATCTGTAGGCCTCTTAGGCCATATTTGGATCTTGTTGTTTAGAACAACCTAATTTTGCTTCCGCATGTTGTAATGTTGGGTCTGTGACCTCTGGTTATCATTTGCTATGTTTCTCTATTATAAGAGTTGAACTATAATGATTTGTGTCGTAGAGTCTGTGATGTGCCAGTTGTTCCACAAGTCTTGGTCTCTCTATTATGCATTGAGGGTTGTGCCTGTGTTAAGGCATCAATCGGGGTGTTGTGTTGCCAATGATCCATTATGAGTAACACCTGCCAAAGGTTTTGGCCGGGGATTGATAAACCCGTAACCTCCGGTTGTATCGCTTAACCGGTGACACACAGCATCACTGTATAACAGTCAGGTCGGGGCGCCACAAACTGGAGTCTTGATAGGATTTTTTTTTGAGGCCAGAGTCTTGATAGGATTGCTCTGTTCTTGAGACAACACCGCTCTGTTCTTCAGACAACACTTGTGGATGAAATAAGATAAAAAGGACCTGCAGTCAAACAAACTGAATGAATATTGACAACATGAGCTTAGAATCATCTGTTGGACACATCGGAATAAAAGGTAGACAGTAGTAGTACACATTGCAACAAGTACCACGGAATAAAAGGTAGACAGTAGCAGTACACATTGCAACAAGTACCAAAAATGTTGTCATGCATGTTTACTGTAGCAGGTATTTTTTTAATAATACATTTTTTTTATTAAATTCGAAAAATATTACGCAAAAAAACAAATTTTCAGAAATAATACGGCCTCGGCCTGGGCTGGGCCGATTTGCCCCTGTCGGCCAGGCCTGGGCCGATTAGGCCTGTCGGCCGACTCTGCATGTGTCAGAGAAGCAGGCCGGCCAGAGCTGGGCCGACTGGGCCCTATCGGCTTGTACTGGGCCGACAAGGGGCTGTCGGCCCAAGCTGGGCCGAGTAGCTCTTCCATTTTTTTCCACCTCTCCCTCCTCCATTTTTAGCCACAAATGCAGACAAATTATAGATGAAATGGAAGTCCAAATTTCAAACATAGATGCAGATAAATTACAGATGAAATCAAACTCCAAAGCCCAACAGGTACATCCTCAGCTGGTGGAGGTCCGGTTGCTAGCTGTTGCGCCACAAGCTGCACATGTGCTGCTACTGCAACATTTCGTGCAGCTCTCCTCTGCCTAACATGCTGGTTAGTGAAGTCATCAAGCTTACCACGTATGAATGTGTATTTCCAGAATTGGTTCTGCTTGCATAGTTTTTTGAATAGATTCATCAAAGCCTTATCTCGGAACTGTGAGAAAAAATTGTCCCCCAAATGGTACGATTATCTTGAGGAATACTTTCAATTCTACATGTGTGCTGTACTATGTCGCTCACTTTCTAGTTTATGCCGAAGTGAGGACGATAACCGTGCACCCTTCCAGTACACCCTGCTACCTCACATTCCATTGTCAGATATTTTTTACTCGACACCTTGGTTTTGAATGTCTTGCAAGTCGACATTGCCCACTTAATGATTGCGTCTTGCAAATGTTGCTTGTCGGTATATAGAGCACCCGCAGCAACCTGGTTCTAATGGTATTCCCAGGCAGAATCATGACCATCGTTCACTGTCATTGACGACGAGAAATCATGACTCCATGACGCAGGATTTGGCACCACATGTTCGTCATCTGACTCGTCGGAATCATGCCCATAAGCACTACCACCATCTTCGTCTTCCTCTTCCATCATTTCTTGGAATACATCGTCTATAGCTGCCTCAGCACCATCTTCATCTCCCTCTTCCATCTGCTCTGCCTGACTATTTTGGCCAGATTCATAACCACCACCTCCAACATCTCCCTGATTATAATCATGTCCAGAAAATTGCATCTCCTGACTACTCTGGCCAGGATCGTGACCTCCCTCGCCTTCAGGCGGAATCACCTCCTTCGCGACAGGTATCAGTAACGCGATAGGGGTACATCCCCTGCTTTCGCAGCCTTGCAACCATCGCACCATCTGAGAGGTCCGCTCTATCGGCCTCAAATAAAAAAACACCGGGACCTTGTCTTCGTCCACAGTGCATGCACACCGACAGTGTCTGTTTGAGGATTAAGCCCTAAACACGCTGCCAACCAATCTTTCAGCTGACTTATAGACCATGTTTCTGGGTCACTCAGTTCCAACTCTGACCATCGAAACTCAGCCAAATCAGCTCCATGCTCATTTACCACAACTTCGCGAGGACCGTAGTAAAACAAACATTTCACTAAATTACTCATCTCAACAACCTAAAAATGTGACACCAATTAACTGTTATAACGGGGAACAACTATATACTTAATATTACTAGCGCAACAGTAAACCCTAATTAGCCAGATAAACGCATACCCTTGAAGCGTGCCGATTCAATGGACCAGCACCGTCACCACCACCGCCAATGCAACACCGCTGCACCACCACCACCCTACACCAACCTCCACCTAAACTCCACCATTGCTCCAACCAAACAACACGAAATCACACAAAAACCTAACCCATCTGTATATCTGAGCTGCCTTAACTCTCTAACATTTCTAGGAGGAAGATTTGGTGGCTGGATGGACATATCGCCGCTGAAACGCAGCAAGGAGCTGCTGGTTTTCGAGAGGAAGAAGAAAAGGAGAGAGGACGCGAGGAGGAAGATGGGCCTTATCCAGCATCCTATCGGCCCAGCCCTGGCCGACAGGCCTGTCGGCTTAGAGTTGGCCGATTAGTGCCCACTCGTGACGCGTGACGGCCTGTCGGGCGCAGGCCTGGCCCACCATGCGACCTTGTCGGCTTAGACAGAGCCGATAAGGCCTTATCGGCCCAGCTCTGGCCGACAGGCTCTAATCGGCCCAGCCCTGGCCGAGGCCGTATTATTTTTGAAATTTCGTTATTTTGCGTAATATTTTTGAATTTAATTAAAAAAATGTATTATTAAAAAAAATTAGCTGTCTATTAAGCATTGGCCATCAAAGTTCAAAAACAGACAATAACGATCGTCATTTTTCATGGGTCATCTCTGTTGTGGACATATCAGTACATAACCAGAACCCAAAAAAATGGTATGCATTTGTGTACATGTACGATGTACATCACTGTTTACTGTAGCCTATTAAGGCCCAGCCGAAGCATTTTCTGAATCACACCGTAGGCCTCGATTGGATGGTCGTTTTTTAGGTAAAACGACCGGTATTTTTCACGGACCTTCCAAAGTCCTGCTAAAAATCCGGTGACCCGCGCTGGAAACATTACGGCTCCGGAAATAATCCAACATTCCAAGCGGGCCTACAGTCTGAATCCGTTGTATTTAGGAGAAACAGATCAAGTTTCGTTCATACAGTCTTCAACCATATTTGTACAGTCTGATGTCTGAATCATACTCTTACAGCCCGAATCAGAATCTAACAAGATCGTCTACGTGGAATCGCTAGTTGTCATGCATATACCTTCGTAGTTTGTTCTTCCAGCTCGCCCAAGTTGAAAGCACCATTCACCGAATAGTCACTTGTGGAGCAGGCATAGAAATATTGCATGTCTACGTCTACGAGTGGTCCGCAAAGAGGCTTGCGTGCCCTGAAAATATTTATGTATGGAGATTATCTGCAGTTTTATAACCGATCAATGCTGCAACTGCAATAGTCAACAAGTAATTGGGAAAGAAATGAAAACAGAACGCCACGTTACTCTCAGATGTCTCAGACGAAAAGATTAGTGAATCCCAATGATTTATGAAAGAAGATTAGTTAGCTACAGTACAATAGCTAAACTCAATAAAATATTATTACTAAATCCTACAGTCCAATGACACGTAAATACTTGTCCATACGAAATTATATCCTCATCAGAGGAGAGAACAATTCGATAACCTCATAAGATTATTATAAGGTAAAAGGACATAAACCTTCTTTTTGTTCAGCTCAATCTTTCAATGCATATAGATGCATTCGTAGCAGAACTGTGCACACGTAGGACTACCATAAACACTTTGCCCAAGTCTGCACAGAGAGACTGAACTAATGTATGTTACATTGGCGCAGACTTGGAGTGTTAAACTTCACATGTACATATGCAGTCAAAATTGATCAGCAAGGGGCGTTCAGACATGGTATTGAACTGTTATACCTGGGTCTGTAATATCAACTATGAAATTAAATGGCCTGCAACTTATGGAGCACATTGGTTAACTGGCTCCATAAAAAAACTGGTACTTTGCAGGCAGCAAATTTATTTGTTCCCGATATTTTCCTTTCCCGGAAAAGAGAGACAACGACAACGAAGTTGTGGAAGCTTCAAGTGAGATGCTCTTCTCATCAACTTTAGACATATAATTTCCGGCCTTGACTATCTCACCTTTTCCCAATAACACTTTGATGATATCATTTATAAGACGAGAGCTGGGAGCACAACCACTCTTCTCCATTGATGAAAACATATTCTCAGCTTCTTCCACTGATCCTTCTTTTAGAAGATTTCCTACCATTATGCCGTAAGTGGAAGCATTAGGTACCAACCCACTGGCAGATATTGAAGAAAACAATTCTTTAGCTTCTTCTTTTCTCCGAACCTTATACATTGCATTAATCATAGTATTGAGTATTGCAATATCGAACTTCACATTCATTGAACCTAATTTTTGGAACATGGCGATTGCCTTGTCGGTGCAATTATTTGCACAAAGTCCTGCAAGAATTATAGTGTATGTGGAAAGGCTCACTCCTGTTCCACTTTCGATCATCTCACGGAACTTGTTTTTCGCAGCAACATGTCTCTTAGCACGAAATAACCCATCCAGTAAGATGTCATATGTAATGGTTGTAGGTTTAATACCATTCTCCGACATTTCTCTGAACAGGTTCGGGCCATCATCGATCCTTCCACTTTTAAGATAGCCACCAAGAATAGTATTATAAGTAACAACATCAGGCTCAATGCCAATAGATACCATGGTATCAAGCACTCTGATTGCTTTATTCATCTTACGGACTAAGCAACATCCATCAATCAGTGAATTAAATGTAATGACATCAGGCCTCTCACCTATGTCTATAACCAACTCCAAGATACCATGTGCATCCACAACCCTTCCTTCTTTGCATAGACAGTTAATTATTGAGTTGAAGAACACAATGGTAGGACGAGGGATACCTTTGTTCATCATTTCAGAAATCAATTCCTTAGCTTTCACTAAATCACCATGTGTACAACAACCCTGAATAAGGGTGTGATAAACAGCCTTGTTTGGTTGTACTCCAATGGAAATCATCTGGCTGAATTTGTCTATAGCATCAGCCAGCCTGCCCATTTTACAAAGTGCAGCTATTACACTTGAATAGGTGACTACATCTGGACTCACTCCTTGTTCCCCCATTTGGGTAAGTATGACCATAGCTATCCATCATTCCATGTTTAGCATATGCGTCAATTAAAATGGTGAAAACATGGCAGTTGGCTACAATGCCGTTGCTTGACATTGAATTAAAGAGATTAACCATATCAGCAAAGCATCCTTCAGAGGCATACCCATGGAGTAGAGCACCATATGTGACGATATTAGGTTTGTGGCCCTTGGCAGTCATGGAATCAAAAACATCTGCAACTTCTTTAGTTCTTCCATGCTTGCAAAGGGAGGCCATGAATGCGTTCCAAGTAACAATATTTGGTACAAGACCCTGGCTTGTCATGTCTCTAAACAGTTTACTTGCCTCTTTCCACTGACCCAGAGTGCAATATTCATGGATCATGCTAGTATATGTCACTTTATCCGGCTGAACACCGTTATCAACCATCTGCCGAAGGAACAACTCTGCCTTGTCCATTGCTCTGGCCTTGCACAGCGCATCAATAATCAAGGTATATGTGACCACATCTGGGACGATCCCTAGGTCTGGGCGACGCGCTCTGCAGCAGCAGCCCATGAGGATGTTGTAGGTGTGGACTGTGGGCGGCGCCACCCGCAGGCCGGCTTCTTCTCGTCGCACACGGTTGAAGAGGGCGATAGCGAGGGAAGGGCCATCTCTGCAGGAGGCGGAGTCCCGCACACGGGCGATGGCGGCGAGGAAGCGGTTCAGGGGGCGCGCATGGACCGGGGTTGCCTGCCCTAGCAATTCGTCGAACAGCTTGTGCGCATCTTCCGAGCTGAGTGTGTCGGCGTGTGTGCGTTCCGTAGCCGCGGCGAATGCGGCATCGGGAGACCAGGAGCGTGTGGGCGGCACGGGGGATGAGGCGGAGAAGAAGCGGTGGAGGCGGGACATGGGCGTGGTGGAGCAGTGGCGAGGCATCAGGATCCCGTGGCGACGCAGCGCAGTCAGTCACCCCCGAGGCGGACCAGCTCTCACGAGGCACCCGTGCACGGCGAGCTAGCCACCCCCGGTGCCGGTGCCGCGGCGAGATCCCTGCGGCCGGGTCGGAGTGATGGTGTTCCCCCTCCGTCTCCTTTTGTGGAACTAGATGACCCGTTGCGCGACTGCGCAACCGCCGGATGCAACTACCACATTGTTGCCACACGCTTTATTCGTTGATGAAAAGTAACTAATTTTATTTGCATTCATTTAACTCCAAGATGTCATTATGGCACCGGAAAACCCAGATTTCCTTCTACACTTGTAAATTTGACAAAAGTAAAGAATCTTCGAAACCAAAATGAAAACAGAACTAACACTTATTGGTTCCCTTCCAAGCAAAATATTTATTCTTTCTTGTTCGGCAATCATCCAGGTCTCTAAGGGCAACAATAAAATATGGATATTTGCACAACAACAATAAGAAAAAAATGGATCATGTTATATAGAGATAACACAGTTTGGATCCCAAATAATCATCTTAAAATCACTCATCACCTTTAAATGATAAGCCTATCAGAACACAAAAACATATTACAAAATAGGCTTGATGATTGGCAACATCCATCCAAGTATTGAAATTTACAAATCACTTACAACTATAGAACCAACCAAGGGAATAACCTTTGGGAGATAGGTTAATTCGCTGCGCATCGATTCACTTTTCAATCTGTTTGTGATCCTCTGTAGAAATAAACAATAGCAAATATCAACAAAGTCAACATTGCGTTCAATACTACGGGATGTTAAGTTCTCAAAAAATAATCAGGGAAATCCTTGTAACCAGTTATAACAGAAAAAAATTAAACCCACGAATTCAGTCAAAAATTCCTTTAGTTGAACTTCTTGAATTAAGAAGCTTCACACCACTCTTCTTTATTCAGTTTCATAATATAATATCAATATCTTCTACAAAAATATCCTAAATGAACAGAAATCACTATATGCACTTCTAGTTTATGCCAAGCAACTTATTCAGGTTAAATATAGTATCTAAATGAACATAAATCACTATATGCACTTCCAGGTTATGGCAAGCAACCCATCATTTGACTGCACAACTACCAGAAGCAAGACCGTATTGTTTTCATAGGCTCTATTTGTGTCGCTACCCATCATTTGACTGAAATTTAAGCCGGTTTTGGGCAGTTAATTGTCGGTCATTTTTAGTTCGCTATGCCACATTGTATCTTAAAACCAGATGGCACCACCAAGTTTTTCGATCGAATACTTTAGTTCGAAGTAGGATTTCAACGATTAATAATCTTATTATGTGCCCTTACACAACAATACAAAAACACGACAGGGAGTGATATGATATCCAACTTGTGTCTAATCTTGATGTTTTGTAACGATTAAAAATAGAATGGAAAGAAATAACATAAGCAACTCATATTATTTTAACTCATTAAGCTCGGTTATATATGGATACTAACTCAAAAATGTTGAACTCGCTGAATAATAAAACATCAATGGAAAATAAAATGTAAGCCGGTGAAAAGTAATTCATTTTTTCTGCATTCATTTAGCTCGGTTTTATATGGATACTAATCTGAAAATGTTGAATCTGTTTGTATGAAACATCAATAAATAAAAAGGATTTAGACTGGTGAATCTACACAAACCTAAATAAATTATTCGATAATAGATGACTTGTTCCAGTACATAGGAGCACGAACATTTGGCAAATATTCAAAGGAGCGAGTAATACCTTGTTTATGATGATTGAGGTGATGTTCTGTTGATTGGATAAAAAAATTATTTGCGCAACTGCAATAAGTATCTATTATATTTGTTTCGGTTTATAGACGGAAAGAATGTTTAACGGTACAGATACGATGATATGTACTAATTTGCATAGTATAGAACACAAAATATGTACCAATTTGCATGAATTTAAGATAGTAATAGCTATAAAATGAAAGGGGCCACGGCAGGAATGCCATTCAATTAATTGCACGGACTAATCTAACACAAACCAAAATGATTTAAATAACAAAAAACATAGGTGATTTATGTAATCAATTTGAAAACAACAATTATCTAATGCAACCGATTGTTACTATAAGCTATATCAGTTAGATGACAAAAGTATCTTGCAAACTTTACCAATAAAACACAGAAAATGAGATACTTTTGGAACGAAAAGGAAAACTAAATATATCAGGCTGGGCCTGAACATAACATGAAAATTCTCTAAAAAAGAGTCATTGAAGCTTACATCTTAGCTAACTTTCTCAGATTGCCAATAACAGTTCCATGCATGAAAAGCTCCTGTTTAAAGACAAGTGTATATCAGATTGGTCTCACAAACCACCTTTCAAATGTGAAGGCTCTAGGAATGAGCAAAACTATGATCTTAAATCATACAGTAAAGCAATATTCAATATTCAGAGAAGCATAAACTGGAGCAATAAAGAGGTTTTCACGAGAACAAAAAATCGAAATCTACTATGAGAAAATTCATGTGCATCTTGCAGTTCCAAATGAACATACTACAATATCGACACAAGAAAAATGGAAGGTGGCATACTGGCATAATAGTTCTCTGTCGTTTAATTCTATGAATGAATTATGTGTGATAGTTAACCCTGTTCTATCAGAACAAGTCACGTACCAATCAGGGGTAGAAAAAAGACATTAAACAAAGATAGCTATTTTATTTAATTATTTTGCTTTTGGGCACTTCGTCAAGCAGGTAAGATCTGCAACAAAAATTAATTTATGTAGATGACGGACCAAAATTCTCTTTTTATTGTAAATCATCATAAGCAAGAAAACACGCAGTAGATGCATAGGGTCAGTGTTTAGGCATCTTCGACTCGTGTTAGTGACATTGCAGATTACCAGTCTTTAAACAACACATCAGCATCAACAAATACCTCGACCACCCAGCCAAGCTATGTCCCGGAAACTACAAAGTCGCCAAGGTTGAGACTCATGACAGTTATAAGAAAAGTTAAAGAAAAATCTGACAGTGAAGGAAAGATTGGCCCATTTACAGATGTACTATCAGTGCAACTAAAATGTAGTACAGCTATTTGACTAAGCTGTTGTGTGGCAATATAACAGAAGTATTTAACCACGCCTAATTTTTTTAAACACAAGGGACAAATATTTAACATCAGGAAGTTCGTGTTTTCTCTTAATATGGCTTAAGGACTACCTTATCATTAAGAGTAAGAACTTCCTTTGGCCTGGCTGTCAGTATATATCAAAAAACTGAAGTAAAATTTCTAAATCTTTTTCTGATTGAGAGTTGTTCTTTTTAGTAAGCAATGTATCATTGGTCTCAAATCCGCACTTCTCTTTTTGCATCTACGTCGACCACCAAACAACAATCTCAACAAGCAACATTAAATACACCACACAAGGTGAGCATAAATCTTGAGTTTCATTAGAATTGGTAGCATCTGCACCACAACAATGGATCTCTTATTCACTCCTCTATGTAGTATAATCAAGGGACTTGAGGGAAATAAGATATTCGTTTTCTAGCTCATTCAAGTATCTAACGTATATTCACCTGAACTAAAGACATGCTTGTATCTGTGTAGTTCTAAACCAAATGACAGCAATAGAATCAAACTCCACCATATGACCATTTAAGAAACAAAGAGGATAGCAGAAAAAATTGTATGTGCATGTGGGCATGCTGGAAAAGCACCATAGATCTTCAGCTCAGATCCATTTAGCACTTTATTTTTTTGTTCTCAGTTAGTCTCGGGTGAAAACAGACACGCAGCTAGGAAGCAGATACCTTTTGCAAAAGCAGGCAAAAATAGACATGAGAATGCTTCAGGGAGCAACCCACTCAATCGAAAAACAAGTAACAGAAGAAGGATCACCACATCAGTGCACACAATTCTGAGCAAAGTTTCAGGCAGGCAAGGCCAAGAGATCAACACATTTATGCAAAAACAATACATTTGCATGTTCGCCATAGCAAGTCGATCATCACATTAGCGGCGTATATGATATACAAACTCGGAGTAGAACATTTAGGAGAAAGCTTGTCTGATTTTGTTTACCTTCAGTGTGGTGTGAGTAATGTCAGCTATCCAACAAGGGCAGCTCCATCCACCAAGGAAAGTTCAGCAAGGCAGCTATATAAGCTCCATCCATGGAGGCACATTCCTCAAGGGCTCAAGGCCATCAACAAAACTGAATGAATAAAACCCATAAGATATACAAGTTAACATCTTTTTTTTTTGGACACCCGTTACCGTAGGGGAAGCCCCTACGGTTAAATTTTCGATTATAATGAGTCAGGGGTCACCAAAATAGTGACCACCCGAAGTACAGAGTATAACAAAAATTCAGGGGGGGTCAAAAAAGAACCACGAATACATGGTTAGGTAAAAATAGTTCTAGTCCAATCTATCAGGGGGGCGACTAAGGTTGCCCTAACTCTGTGCTGGTGTAGCAACATGTCACTCTGAAATTTGACTTTCCATACCCCGAAAGTAGCTGGCACCTTGTTGAAGATGAGGTCATTTCTGGACTTCCAGATATTCCAACTCACACACGCCATTGTTTCCATAAAACAGGGTCCTGTGAAAGCTTGTGCGGCTAACAAAATTCGTTGGGAAATCGGGGAATGATAGCTCCAGGTGATTCCAACCTTGTTCCAACAGTCAGCAGCAAATGGACACTCAAAGAAAAGGTGATCTCGCGTCTCCAATATATGTCCAGGGCAAAGCACACAGTGAGAACCATCCTCAAGGTTCCAATGTTTACGAATCATGAGGTCCTTTGTGTTCAGTCGATCTTTGACCAGAAGCCATAGAAAAATCCGAAGCTTTGGCAAACACTTGGATTTCCAAATGAGATCAAGAGCTCTGTCCTGTGGGGCTTGGACAAAAATGAATCGATAGTATTTAGTAGAGGTGTATGCAGAATCTCCCCATGCAAAAACCCTCTTATCAGTATCGTTTGGATCAGCAGAAATAGAGTCCAGAAGGGGTCTGATTTGGCTGTGTTCCTCAAAGGCCTGGACTGAAAGTGGTAAAGCAAACATCGAGCTCAGATCCGTGGCACGAGCCATTGCAGCAACCGAGATATCCTCATTGAGGGCAAACGAGTATAGGTGAGGTAGAGTGTCACACAACAGCTCTCCTTGATTCCAAAAATCTTTCCAAAAGAGGGTCAGTGCTCCATTACCGACAGATGAAGTGGTAATACTTCTATAGATGTTGATCAAGCTGAAGATATCTTTCCACCAAAAAGAGCCTCTAGGAGAATGGGACTGTGGTGGAGTGTCGCCATACAAGGACCAGACCAACTTCACCCAAGGAATGTCTGCCTTGCTGAAGAATTTGTGAAGATGTTTCAGCAGCAAAGCGACATTTTCAGTCTCTAGGTTAATGATACCCAAACCTCCATGTTTCTTCGGTCTACACACCATGGACCAAGCTGCTAAGGAGTGTGTTTTGCCTTCCTCTTTCGCCCACAGCGCGAGACGACGACCTCTATCGAAAACCTTGATAACAGATTTATGTATCTTCAGAGAGCATAGGAAGTGCATTGGGAGGGAAGTCAAGAACGAGTTAACAAAGGTGACTTGACCCCCATAGTCAAGAAAGCGAGCGCTTGCGTTCAATCTCCTTTCCAATTGGTCCACTATCGGTGATAAGTCAGATACAGAGGGCCGAGTGGAACCAAGTGGAAGCCCAAGATAGGGGAAATGCATCGTGGCAGTCACACAACCAAAAACCCTTGCCAATTGTTCAAGTCTGTCAGAAGTAATATTGATAGGCATCATGCAGGTCTTACTGTAATTTACTTTCAGTCATGTGGCTTGTGCAAACACTTGGAGCACCTGCCGGAGGGCCAGAAGCTGTGTGGGGCACGCTTGGACAATAAGCAGGGTGTCATCGGCATATTGAACAATGGGGAAATCTGTATTCGGAATAGGAAGTGGTGCCACCAGAGAACCTTGCTGAGCAAGTTTATTCACCATGGTTTGGAGGAGATCGGCTCCTTCGACAAATAAGATGGGGGACAGTGGGTCTCCTTGGCGAACCCCACATATACAGGGGAATTTCCTGCCCGGGACACCATTCAAAAGGACCGAGGAAAAACCTGTCGAGAAGATTGCTTCAATCCACCCAATCCATCTCTCATCATATCCTTTACATCTCAGAATCTGAATAAGGGCTTGATGACCAATAGTGTCGAATGCTTTAGCAAAATCAAGCTTCAGGACAATAGCTTCTCTAACCGAGGCAGAAACTTGGTGGATATATTCATAAGCCCATCCAACACAATCCTGAATATTCCTGGTCTTCAGGAAGCCATATTGGACCAGCTCTAGGATTTTCTTTTGAAGCCTGTTCGCAAGTAACTTAGTGATCAGCTTGAAGCAAGTGTTGAGTAGGGAGATTGGCCTGTAGTCATTAGGACTTTCTGGTGCATTGTTTTTGGGAATGAGTGTAATGAAGGCATCGTTGATGGACTGCAGATTCACAGAGCCTTCCCAAAACTGGTGCATTAGATCATAGAAATCGTACTTAATGATTGGCCAGCAGATTTTAAGAAAAAGTCCATTAAAACCGTCTGGACCGGGTGCCTTATCAGTCGGCATCTCAGCAACAGCACTGTCAATTTCAGAGATTGAGAAAGGAACGGAGAGGACTTCCAGACCCTCGACTGGTTGAATATATTCAGAGAAATCAAAGGCAGGATCGAGGGGTACCACTGTGCCTAATCTATCGAGGAAAGTGTTCTTGAGAAGGCCCGCTTTCTCAAAATGTTCAGTAGCTAGAGAACCATCAGGTCTGGTAAGAGAGGAGATCGAGTTTTTCCTGTACCGAATGGTAGCCATGGAGTGGAAGAAGTCTGTGTTCTCACTACCAAACTTCGCCCATCTGGCTGTGCATCTTTTCCTCCAATATTCCTGCTTACAGTGAAGCAAGTGACTGAGCCGCAATTTTACAATGTTTCTGAAGTTCCACTCGGTGGTGTCCAGACATCGTTGTTCTTTGAAATCATCAAGCATGAGAATAATGCTGTTGCAGTTTTCAACCAGTTTGTTAATCACAGAAATGCTAGTACTCCATATCTTCAAACCTTTGCGCAGTAATTTGAGTTTGGAAGAAAGGCGCTTGGCCCCATCCCCTGGACAGTGAATGTCCCAGATTCTGCTCACCACATCCAAAAAGCCTGGCATTTTTGTCCAATGATTCTCAAACCGAAAAACTTGTGCTTTGGGGATATTGGTACTGATAGAGAGAACACAGGGAGTGTGATCCGAAGTTGGTTTCGCAAGAGGATGAACCAGAGAGTTGGGAAATTTGAGAGTCCAGCTAGGAGAGGTGAAGAACCAATCCAGTTGTGCAAGAAGGGGTTCTGATTGCATATTACTCCATGTGTATGCTCTCCCCTTGATCGGAATCTCTACAACGCCTAAATAATTGATGACTTCATTGAAAGTTGCTATATCCGCAAGATTAGCACCAGTCCTGTTCCTACTATCCGAGTATCGATAGAAGTTGAAGTCACCCATAAACAGCCAGAGCTCATCATCATTAATAGGCAGGCTAAAAAGCCAAGCAATGAAATTTTCACGTTCTACACCCTCATAGGGACCATAGACATGAACAAGGAAGAATTCATCCGAAGAGACAGAGGCAGCAAAGTGTATAACCATACCAAAGCTTTCTTCCTGTATCACAGTACCAGTGAACATGCTTCCCACCCACATAATTAGGGGACCGCCTGATGCACCATCAGATGGAATAAAGGCAAATTTATCGAGACGCTTGGGTGCAAAGTTTTTAATGAAACTGAGTGAGAAATCACCCCTTTTAGTTTCCTGAAAGCAGACAATGGAGGCTAAACTCTCATCAATTTTGTTACGAATTAGAGGCCATTTCTCATGTGAATTGATGCCACGGACATTCCAGCATAAAATCCTCCAAATACGATTTAAGAAATCCATACACAATAGTGGCAAAAAACACAATCAAGCAAGAACACCTTCAGATGACTGCCCTGATACTGACACTGAAACGAGGACACAGGTTTAACTGACACAGCCATCACACACTGACCGACAGACTGATGAAGCGACTCAAAGTAGAGGACAGAGCTACTGCCACTACAACTATGCATCTCGAGCTTGGCAAAGGCGAGCCTCAGAGAGGTCTTGTGGATCAATTTGGCATTCTTCCACGCCCATGTGCTGCATCTCTGCTATCTGAAGCACTGCCGGTGGAGTCGCCCTCTTGACTGAAGATGCGCGTCGGCGCTGGGCAGAATCTGTCAGGGCGGTATGCATAAGGCCTTTATTAAAATTTCTGGGTGAACGACGAACCATAGATGTAACTGAAGGAGTGGCAGAAGCAAGCTTATGTGCTTGAGCACGAGTGACAGAAGCTGTGGTGGTTGAGGGAGCTCGACCAGGGCGGCGGCCAGCAGCGTGGTTCATACTCAGTGGTGGCAGATCTTCCTCAACAGGTAATTCCTCAATCTGAACTGATCCAGAGCCTGATCATTTCCAGTAGAGGGCAGCAGAGGTCCTGCTCCAACAGCATGATGGTCCTCCGACAGAGCAACACTGGACTGAACCAAGGTAAGGTCAAGGAGTGTAGCAATGACACATTCTGGCTGCAGAGAAGTACTGGTAACCTGCGCCTCGACCGTAAGGCCGGGCGAGAAATCCCAGTGCAGCAGTCCATCCATCCTTGCAAGACTTGCCTCGACGCCTGGGGAATCGAGGACGACGAGAATGGTGTGGCGAAGCTCCGGCCGCCGTGGAGGAAGACGGCGATAATGCGGGCGACCCCGCGGCGATTCCTTGCTCGAGGAAGAAGAGGGCGACGATGCGGAGTCGGTGGCGCGCTTCGATCTGCTCTGCGCGGCCTCAGTCAACGGCGGCGAGCCACAATCAGTATAGGGTACTCATAAACATGACAAGCACACGGAACTCATAATTTTTATTTCATACTATAATCATAGCAAGTCGATCATCGCATAATCAGCGTATATGATATACTAACTCGGAGTAGAACATTTAGGAGAAACCTTGTCTGATTTTGTTTACCTTCAGTTTGGTGCGAGTAATGTCAGCTATCCAACAGGGGCAGCTCCATCCATCGAGGAAAGTTCAGCAAGGCAACTATATAAGCTCCATCCATGGAGGCACATTCCTCAAGGGCTCAAGGTCATCAACAAAGCTGAATGAATAAAACCCATAAGATATTCAAGTTAACATCTCAAAGAATGGAGAAGCCACAATCAGTATAGGGTACTCATAAACATGACAAGCACATGGAACTCATAAATTTTATTTCATACTATAATCAGTCCTGAATAGACACCTCCAGGAAATTGCATTGCATTGAACCAGATGGTTATAATCAGTCCTGAATAGACACCTCCAGGAAAAAGAGGGCTGCCGCCTACAGGAAAGAAAACAGTGTCATGTCTGTCAGCCATGAGAAACAGATAAACAAATCAAGGTTTCACACTTCTGCATCAAATTCAGAGTTCAAACAAATACATTCACGAGTTTTAAGCTGAAAGAAAACTGAAGAAAATTTTGTTCACAATAGAAGCTAACAACCGAAGAAGAAAACTAAATATTAATGGTACCTGATAGCTGACACCACTTCCATAAATACTCTCTGTTGAAAGATTTACTTTTCAGCAGCACAAAGTGAACTGCAGCAGGAAACATTCTTTTAGGTGATTAGGCAATAAATAGCAGATAAAGCAACTATTACTCACAGTCCATTTCCCATATATCTATTATTATAACTATTTTCACATCAAGAACATATACATAAGGCAAATAGTACAATCAGATTGAATTTGAGGATAGTGGTGAAGGGGCTATTATTATCACAGGACCTAAATTGACCAAACACCAGGACCTAGCATCTCAACCATGAATAAAAAGGAGTTTTTGTTTGTTCAAAACAAAGAACCTCCAGTGCTCCTGGTAATAGTATTTGGTAGTTGCTACTGCACAAAATTACTAACCAGGGACAAAATTAATTAACTACCATGCTGCAACCGAATGAAAACTCAAAGTCAGAACCCACGAGGTGTAGAGAGCGAGCTCACCAGGGTAAGACGCGATAAAACAAATGCCTACTAACCAAATCTTATTGAAGAGACATGCTTGTTGACCTGGCAGAAATACAATAAGATTAGCTCATGTTGCACTGGACTACCATGGAGATGAAACTAAATACAGTCAAACTAAATCCTTCATATGCATTATTAGATAACTGTAATAAGATTTTGCAGCGTTAACCAGAGCACGACAAACCAGAGAGAGAGAGAGAGGGAGAGAGAGAGAAGATTGGTAGCAGGTCACCTTTGCAAGGAAGATCATTCACCCCAAATATTGGTAGCCATGGAGGATCGGTAGCAGGTTACCTCCAACACAACGGTTTTAGGATAATGGCCAAATCCATGATAAAGCTGCAAAAAAACATTCATGTTACTCTTCTCCTTACTCAAATTCATGTCAAAGCTGCAGAAAACAAAAGCAGATCATTATCAACATCAGCAGTAAATACCTGAACAGGAGATTGCAAGAAATCACTATAGTTGATCCGAAATAAGGCAAACAAAAGAAGATAAAGAAACACATCAGTTAGTAAGATAATTGTTGATGACTGCAACATGCGCAGGTTCTTCTCTATCATTTGTTTTCTCTGGCTGCTATAGGGCCTCACTGGCTATTCCATGTCACCAAGTCCACCTGCAACAACAATCCATATCGCTGTGAAGCAGGGAGACGCGACTGGTTGAGCAAATTAATTCAGCAGAACACAACCGAACCTGCAAAGACAAAATAGCTGAATCAAGAGAAGAACACACCAAATAACCATTGGCCCAGAACAAAAAAATCGGCGTACCATTTTGGAAATGTTAAGCATGAACAAGCCATGCTGACCATTTGTTAGTGGTTTTAATATCTCTAGGCAATAAAGAAACATACAGACGAGAAAGGGGCTTACCAATATGTTCGTGGCTGGCCCTAGCAGCCGGCATAGAGAGCCAAGAAGCCCATGGACGCACTTCAGATCCTTCCTCAAGGATGGTTCATCGGGAAAGCTGGAGTACAAACACCCATACCAGTTCTTGCCTAGTCGGATCTGAAACAGAGGAGACAAAATCAAATCAAATCAAGAACAGACAAATCTGGATCCATAATGGGAGAAGAAAGAATGGGATGTGAGAGAGAGGAATGTGGAGAGAAGAAGAAGGTACCAGCGAGTGGCCAGTTGCATCTCTCCTGGTCCATCCCTGCTCGCCGCTGCCCCGTTGCAGTCCCAGTGCCGTCTCCGTCGGAGCTCCTGGCGCAGCCCGTTCCCCTGGCCATGCCCACCACCGGCGGCGCCGTTTCTGTCCCATGCACGACAAGCGGCTCCCTCCTGACATCCGATAGGAACAGCACAAGGCGCCCTCCCTAGCCCGTGCACCACAGGCGGCCACCACCGACGGCCCGGCCGCCGTGCCCAGCCACTCTGCCCGGCCTCCCGCAGCGCATCAGCTCTGTCCTGGACTTCTCCTCCATCTCGCCCTCCATCCGCATCAGCTCCGTGCCCGCAGCAGCAGCAGACCGTATCAGCTCAATGATAAGCAAGCACGAGCTCATCTTGGGGAGGTCATTTCTCTGCCTGGCCGCCGCCCGCCGCCGCCCTTCCTCGCCCGTCCACTGCCCTGGCTCGCCTAGCCACCGCCGCACGGCCGACTCTCCCGTCCTGGCAGCGGATTTGCTCCCGCCGCCATGACCTCGTGTAGCAGAGAGGGGGAAGGTGGCGGCGCCCGCACTCCCTCCCAGCCCTGCTTCTCCAGCACACGAGGGGATTGGGAGAGGAGCCGCCGGGAAGGAGAGTTGGGACGTGAGGGGATTGGGAGAGGAGAAGAAGGAGAGGAGCACGCGAGCGGGAGAGGAGAGAGATCGAGCAGCACGCGGCGGTGGAGGATTTCTTCCCGCGATTTGGAGACGGAGAAAAGGCACGGGGGACGGAGCGCGAGTCGAGCGGCCGTGGCAGTCGAGCTGGGGAGGGAAGGCGTCGACGGGCGAGCTGGAGGAGGGGCGACGACGGACGCGCTGGGAGGGGTGGCGGCGGCCAGAGGCGGCTGGGAGAGCTGGAGGAGGAGAAAGGGGATTGGGGGAGGAGAGACGAGCGTGTATTGGGCTAGGGTTTCACCCCGGGGCGTGGGTTTTGTCTCGCTGTGGGCGCTGGCAAAAATGAGTGAAACGCGGACGAGTCAATCTCGTCCTCTGATTCGTGGACCCTGGACCCATCGGTCATTGACCTTACGACATAGTGCTATTCATCCAAACGGGTGTAAAAAGTTTTCACCGCATCCAACGGCCAGCAGTGAAACACGGATGCGATATTCACTGTTTACCATGCATCTGACGGTCAAAAATCGACAGGAGGGGCAACCAGGGGCAGGAGGCGGGTAGACATCGGGCTTTTATAGAAGTAATAATAATAATAATTTGATTGGAGGAGTTGCAGTGGACGCTTGTTTTACCCATCGATCATTTTGACGCTGGCTCAACTGAACTGTTGGCAACACAGAGGCTGTGCACAATGAAACCTTAATTCCATGCTTAGCCTTTCTCCCTAATCATGCAAGGTGTTGATTATCAGTAATAATTTCATGCTTGGCCTTTCTCAGAGTGATGTCTTGTAAGCATGTGCAGTGCATGCTCTTATTATGCCAAACATACAGTCCATTTTTTTTTGCAGTTGTACAAGGGTTGTGAAACCTGTCCCTGTGACTTAGAATTGAAAGCCGCCTGTAACGTGGTACAGTCCAATTTTGGTATCGATATAAACCTTGAGGATACCATGCATTGGTCCGGGAATATTTAAAGAGAACCGATATAGAGTTGCGCATTGGTCATTCATAAATCTAGTTGTCAACTTAGATCCCATAAATTTGATAACTCCTCTGTAAATTTGTATATTTTTTCCCATAAATTTGCAAATTTACTCCTCTCTCTGGCTCCAGGGTCTTCCTTCTATAAAATTTGTTTACTTCCCCCCCCCTCCCAAAATTTGCAAAATTACTCCTCTATAAAATTTTCCTAGGTTCGACTTAGCCTCTCTACATTACCTTGACTAGTACAATCCTTCCCCAAACCCCACCTGATGTGGAAGGTTCTAGCAGTAGGTTTGTCCTATCAGCCAGGGTATGTAATGCAAATGAACATCCAGGTCGTCAAACACGAACGGACCGGAACAATGACCATGCAAATTTGATCTGATTTGAACCAACTAACAGAAAGTGCATCACTCGGATAAGAACAATAGTAAGCAGCCAAGCACAACAGCAGTTTTTTTTATTGTTTCCAAGATTCTAGCCACATGGACAAGAAATATGAAACAGAACATTTTTTCATTCTGAAAGTTGCAGCCAAGGGACAAAAAAGGCGACAATCGCGTGTCACTCGGGTTTCTAGATCAGAACCGAATCCAAACTTGTCCGAGGGAAGGCGTTACATCCGGTGCATTCAAGGGGACACCGATCTTCGATGAGGCAGACTTTCTAATTTTAGAGCTCAAGTGTGGCCCAAAACCAAGGAAACCAAGGGAAAGATCCTATTTTTGGCCTAGCACATTGACCTCGACAAAGACACGGAGAAAATGCTCCTCCTACCTGACCGCATTCCCTCACACATTTTTCCCGTAGAGAGAGTGATAGCAATCTACGACTTGGTTACAGGATCATGCAGCAAAGGAGGAAATGGGAGAGAAGCTGAATTCAACTCCTCATCCTTGCTGCCATTGTGTACGCAAGGAGTCCTTTGGATTGTGAGAGCAGAGAGTTGAGTGGTTAGAGATCTCATAGTGGACATCAGGAGGACATTTGTGAATTGTAAGAAGTTGGGAGGCACATGCATTGGAGAATTCAGACAAGGCGAGAGATGAAATGCTTTCCATGTTTCAAGCCTGAGAAGAAGATGCCATCGAGGAGAATGGACCGAGGGGAGATCCCACCTCCGAATAACGCAGTCTCGACGAGATCCAGAGCACCCCTCGAGAAATCTGGTAAGAATCCCTCTTTTTGTTGCAGTGCCCCCATAGACGTGGATCAGGAGGTATCCTCCATGACTGCACCCGTTGGTGCCTCTGAAGCCACGACCACCCCGACGAACTCTCGCCCAGGATCTCCACCGAGGTCTGGCCCGGCCTTGGGGAAATCTGCCCCCACCCGGGGTCAGACTTCTCCGCGTCCTCAAACGGATGCCAATCGCGCCAGAACTCCGGCTACCGCCTTGCCGGAGCCTCGACTCTCCCCCCGCAGCCAGACTGCCCGCAACCAACAGCAGCAACAGCAGAAGCATCAGCAGAAGCAACAGCCCAAGCAGCAGCCCCAAAAACCAGTTCGCCAGACTACCTTGCCGTTGGAGAAGGGCAAGGAGAAAGAAAAAGAGACGGTGAAGTCTAAGGTCACCCCCAAACCAACATCTGGGTCTGGCACCCTGACTATCTCTTCTCCCTCAAGGATGCAACCGAGGTCTCCTCCCCCGGTGACACGCCGAATTCCTCCATTCGCCGCACCCATTGATGAGACTGCCCCTCCGGCCGAAGAATATGCTCGGAGGGCATCTCTTATATTGGATAACCGGCCTGCTTCAAGCTCCGAGGCTACTTTGGCCTTGGAGGCCTCGGTTAGGGGCATCGAGCAGGGCGGACCGTGGGGATTTCCCCCTCTGCGCACTGACAGTGACCAGAGCCTCGGCTCCTTGGAACACTACAACGCAGACTGGAATTCTGCAGACATGGACGAGGTCTCTTCTGCCTCCTTGACCACCCAAGGGGACGAGCATCCTGCTGGGAGCAGCACCTGCGCCGACGCATGCTTGAAATGCAAACTTCTGCTTTGCTTGCTACTCGAGCTGTCAACGTAAGTTCCACTTTCTTTACTTTCATGCAGTATCTCCTCTAATATCCACCATCTCCAGTCCCCGAGATTCGAGGTAAACTATTGACGCTCCGCCGGAGTTAAAATTGTTTGGCTTGAATCTTAACTCTCCATTTTCATCCGACGTATCCAATCCATTTTATCTCACTTTAGCATGCACCTCGGGTACGAGTCCCCGAGACTCCTGTCGAGGCATACCCCGGCAACATTTTCCCAAAGAGTTGACTCCGAGTCCCCGAGACTCTTGTCGAGGTATAGCCTTTCTAACCGAGCTATATTTTTCTTCCTTGCAGAATGCTATGAACGTTCGCACGGATATCTTCCATACCCTCCTGTTTGACCACAAGAAACTCCACGACGAGCACAAGGCCGTCCTTGCAGCGAAGAAAACTTCGGATGACCAGCTAGCGCAAGAGAAAGCCGAGGTAGCTCGTCTGGTAAAGGAACTGAAGCGCATCACTGAGCTGCGGACGTCTGAAAAAGAGCAGCTGCAGGCGGAAAAGGCCAGTGTTGTTGAAACAGAGAAGAAACTTCGGGAGGATGCCGCCAAGGAACATGAGAATGCGCTCCAGTTAGCCGAGGCCCGCGCCACCTCGGCCACCGAGGCTTATGAAGCCCTTCAAGCTTCGGTTAACCAGCTCCTCCCGACGCTGGAACGCATCAACCAAGAAATGGACAGTAAGCTTCTTGCCCCCCTTATCCTTGCTTTGTCCTCAACAGTACTGGCTCTTTGCCGAACTGTTTCTTTCATTATTAACAGGCTATCCTTCTGCAGAGCACTTCACCTACACCCAAATCTCGGCCCGCAATATCACTGCTCAGCACAGGAAGAGGCGTAACGAGACGAACCCCGTCTGGACCATTGAGGACCACATCGTGGCCATCAAAGCTCGGATCCATCCCTTGAAAACCATTGGGTCCGAACTCCTCGACGCAGGTGTGTCTGCTTTCCGAGCCTTATGGCCTCTTGCCGATGCTCCCAATACTACGCCCGAGCTCGCCGCCAAGCTTCGTGAAGCCGAACAAAGACTCCGAGAGTGGCGTTCATCTTCAGCTCGCGCTGGAGCTGATGCCGCTCTCAAATTCATCATGACTTGGTGCGAGAAGATTGACCTCGAAAAGATGGACACTCTTCGCCGAGGCTCGCCCTGGTCCGGACCCAATTCTCATCAAGCGCCGCGAAAAGATGGCTGCCTTCTTCGCTGGATATGCCAACACAAGAACTTGAGCGAAGGAGACACCTACTCCGACGCCGAGATTACGAGCCAGAAGAGAGGAATACGAAACAGAATCCGACGTCGAGGCCGAGCAAGGTGACGACGGTGAAACCCGCGAAGCAGAAACCGAGGCTTCTCCACAACCTGATGCCGAGGTTACTGCCGACGTTGCCAGCACTTCCCAGGCTACCTCGGCTCCGGACGAAATCCCTGCTGCCTCGGCTGTTGCCGACGTAATTCCTGATGCCTCGACCTGAACTTATGCTTGGCCAAAAAACTTCATTAAATCCCCGGTATGCCGGGACGCAGATGTAATCAAACTTAAGTAGTTCCTTTGCTACCTCTATTACTATTATGCTCATTCGAACCATGCTTTTCTAAGCTTTATGTCGAATCCTTTTGAATGATTGCTCGAGTTTACTTTCGTGTTTACTATATTTGGCATTCTTTGCTCTTGTCTGCCATTCTGGCGTTCGACAGTCGAGTCACAAGATTGTTGTTCATAGCATACAGTACTTGGTAAATTCCGAGGTATGTTTCAAAGTCATCCGACATAAAAAAGAAGTAAAAACAGGGGTTAGTAAACGACATATGCCGAACTGTCTTTTTGGACCGAGTCCCCGAGTTCATTTTCATGTTTCCCATGTTCTTTCGTCTTTGCTCTTGACTGCCATGCTGGCGTTCGTCAGTCGAGTCACAAGATTAGTTACATAGCATACAGTACTTGAAGTTTGAGACGAGGTTCAAAATAGTTCGGCATACGAACGAAGAAAGAGTACGAACAAAAAAAAACATGCAATCATAAGAGCGAGGCAGTCCCCGAGCTCACTCTCGAGGTGCCGAAGTTTTTATTAAAGATCAGCCGAGGTACATACATTATTCCTTCAACAGTAGAAGGGTCGGAGTAGAGCTACATTCCATGGACGCTGAAGCTCCGAATCGGGTCTATCCAGCCCATCTCCCCTTGGCTCCTGTGCATCTATAAGATAGTATGAATCATTGTGCAGAGCTCGGCTCACAATGTATGGTCCCTCCCATGGAGGTGACAACTTGTGCCGACCTTTGCTGCGCTGAACAAGCCTCAGCACTAGGTCTCCTTCATTAAACTTTCGGGGTTTTACATGCCGGCTTTGATAGCGTCGGAGACCCTGCTGATATATTGCTGACCGAGATAAGGCCAATTCTCTTGCTTCCTCAAGCAATCTACAGCATCTTCCCGAGCTTCTTTAGCCTCGGCTTCTGTGTACATTGCCACTCTGGGCGCATCATATTCAATGTCGGTTGGCAGCATTGCCTCGGCCCCATAGACCATGAAAAATGGCGTATAGCCAGTTGATCTGTTCGGTGTGGTCCTTAGACCCCACAGAACTGCTGGTATCTCATCGATCCAACACCCCGGTGTTTTCAACAGTGGTTCTATTAGCCGAGCTTTGATTCCGGCCAATACCAATGCATTTGACCTTTCTACTTGCCCATTAGCCTGTGGGTGAGCCACCGAGGCTACATCAAGTCGAATTCCCTTACTCATGCAGAACCGAGCAAACTCTCCGACAGCAAAGTTCGTGCCGTTGTCTGTAATGATACTATGAGGATATCCATATCTCAGGATTATTTCCTTCAAAAAGGTCACTGCCGTATGACCATCCACTTTCGGATTGGCTTCACCTCGATCCACTTAGTGAATTTGTCCACCATCACCAGTATGTGAGTCATATTGCCTCGGGCTGGCTTGAATTCTCCCACCATGTCCAGACACCAAACTGCAAAGGGCCACGTGATAGGAATGGTCTTGAGCGCCGAAGCTGGCATGTGCTGCTGCTTGGCGAACCTTTGGCACCCTTCACATTTCCGAACTATATCTTCTGCATCGGCATTGGCGGTGGGCCAATAGAACCCGTGCCGGAACACCTTGGCCACCAGAGCTCTTGTGCTGCAATGATGTCCACATTCTCCTTGGTGGATCTCTAAAAGCATCTCCTTGCCTTCAGCTGGTTCGACACACCTTGCAACACCTCGGTCACACTTCTCTTGTATAGCTCCTTGTTGATGATGGTGTATCCCTTAGCTCTCCTCTGGATTCTCCTTGCCTCGGTTGTATCACTTGGCAAACTTCCATCGGCTATGAAGTTCATGATCTGCTCCGCCCATTCCGGCACTGGATGCAGAGGAAAAAGCCTCTCATCTATCTCCATTGGTTCGGTCGCCATGATCTCCTTCATGATTTCCTCCACCATTGCTCGGCCAGTCCCCGAGTGTTGGTGCGAAGTCCCCGGGTCAGACCCGAAGTTCCCACCATCTATCTCCATAGGAAAGGCTCTATCATTCCTCGGATACTGCGAAGCAGTCCCCGAGTCCGGCCAAACGCATCCGACGTCTACCTCCATAGGAATGGCTCAGACTCCGAACTTGGCGGTAAGAAAATTGACTCGGAGTCAGGCGAGGGCTTGATTGAAGGAGTTCTCAAATGGTTCAGTGCTATCCCCGGTGGCACCGGTTCTTTGGATGAACCGAGCTTAGACAATACGTCGGCGGCTTCATTCTCCCCCGAGGTATGTGCTTGTACTCACATCCTTCGAAGAACCCAGACACCTTTTGCACATGAAACCGATACAACTCCATGTTCGCATCCAATGCATCCCAAGTGCCGTGGATTGATGCACCACCAAAGCTGAATCGCCGAAGCATTCTATACGCCGGACACCTATCTCCTTTGCCACCTTGAGCCCATGGATCAGGGCCTCATACTCCGCCACGTTGTTCGACGCCGAGAAATGGATTTGCAGCACATACTTCAACTGGTCTTGCTTCGGCGAGGTTAGGACTATGCCGGCACCTAATCCGACCTTGGTCTTGGACCCATCAAAGTGCATCTTCCAATAATTATAGTCCGGCAAGGGCGGCTCATATTGCATCTCGGCCCAATCGCATAAAAAGTCCGGTAGCGCCTGCGACTTGATTGCATCTCGCCTTTCATAATGCGGAGTATATGGAGATACCTCGATCGCCCATTTGGCAACTCGCCCAGTTGCGTCCTTGCATCCGATGATCTCCGAGATTGGAGCATCACATACCACCGTCATGGGATGCTCTTGGAAGTAATGCTTCAGTTTCTTAACCGCCAGGTATACTCCGTACGTCATCTTCTGGTAGTGGGGGTAGTTTTGCTTCGACGTGGATATCACCTCGCTCAGGTAGTAGATTGGTCTCTGCACCGATTTGCCTCCTTCGTCTCGCTCCACCACCACTGCAACACTTACGACCCGGTTTGTAGCCGCAATGTATATCAACATCGGTTCATTCTGCAAAGGGGACGCCAACACCGGAGCAGTGGACAACATCTTCTTCAGCTCATTGAACGCCGCGTCCGCCTGCGGGGTCCAAGTGAAACTGGTACTTTTCTTCATAAGTTGATACAATGGTAAGGCTTTTTCTCCTAGCCGACTTACAAACCGACTTAAAGATGCAAGGCATCCCGTGAACTTCTGCACATCTTTTAAACAGTTCGGCAACTTCATTCTTTCGATAGCTCGGATCTTAGCCGGGTTAACTTCTATACCTCGGCTCGATACGAGGAAACCGAGCAATTTTCCAGCCGGGACACCAAAGGTGCACTTGTCCGGGTTAAGTTTCAACCGATACTTTCTTAAATTTGCAAATGTCTCTTCGAGGTCTTCGATGAGAGTATGCTTCTTTTTAGTTTTGATAACAATGTCATCGACATACACTTGCACATTCTTGCCCATTTGAGAGTGTAAGCACTTCTGCATACACCTTTGATAAGTTGCCCCGGCATTTCTCAAACCGAAACACATGACACGATAGCAATACGCCCCGTACGGGGTAATAAAGGCAGTCTTTATTTGATCATCAGTGTTCAGTGGGATCTGGTGAAAACCAGAATATGCATCAATAAAAGACAACAGCTCACATCCAGCCGTAGAATCGATCACTTGATCAATCCGAGGTAAAGGAAAGGGATCCTTCGGGCACGCCTTGTTCAGGTTGGTGAAGTCAATGCACATGCGCCACACCTTGACTATCGCCGGTTCGTCCTTCTTTTTCTCCACGAGGACTGGATTAGATATCCAGTCCGGATGCAGCACTTCCATGATGAAGCCTGCAGCCAGTAACTTCGCCAGTTCTTCGAGTACCACCTTTCTTCGGTCATCTGAGAGCCGCCGCGTCGGTTGACGCACTGGTTTCACCTCTGGCCGAACAAACAAAGAGTGCTCTGCCAACTCCCTCGGAACACCTGGCAGGTCTTTAGCCGACCATGCAAAAATGTCCCGATTCTCACGGAGGAAGTGACAGAGCGCGCTTTCCTATTTCTCGTCCATGCCAGCACCAATGATGGCGAAACGCTCCGGGTTCTCCGAGTCCAGCGGGATTTTCTTGGTCTCCTTGGGCACCTCGAATGAAGCGCTCATGTCCGGAGTAATTAGTCCGGACATGCCGAGCTGAGTAGACTGCGCCATTGCCACCACCTTCTGAAGTTGCTTCTTCTCCGCCGCGATCACCAAGGACTCGGCTAAACTAGATCCCGCCGAGGCACATTGCATAGCCTTCTTGTAGTCACCAGAAATGGTTATTATTCCCTTGGGCCCCGGCATTTTCATCTTTAGGTAGGCCACATGAGTGGAGATCATGAACTTGGCCAAGGCTGGCCTTCCCAGCAAGGCATGGTAAGGGCTCTGCAAGTCCACAACCTCGAACTCAAGACTTTCAACTCGGCTGTTATCTCGGGTACCAAAACCCACGTCGACCCAAATCTTTCCCATAGGTGCACAAGAGACCCCGGGCACAATACCGTGAAATGTACAGCTGCTAGGCTGCAACTGGTTCGGTGAGTATCCCAGCTTGACCATTGTGTCTCGGTACATGATATTTATGGCACTCCCATTGTCCACCAAGACTCGGGTGAATCTCACATTGTTGGTCGGCCCACAAACGTCGGATCCACCACCAGTGCATAGTTTCCAGGGCTCGGCATGATCCGAGGTGTATCTTGCCTGCTCCAAGTGATCTCTTGCTCGGACCAGTTCATGTATTTCACCACTGCGGAGTTACTGCATTCACCTCCTTGGCACGCCTCAGCATACTCTTCTTATCAGTTGACTCAGTCACAAACACCACGTAACTCTGATGTACTTCCCTATAATCATTACCGGGGTTCTCATACCTCTGATTCTCAAAGGACCACGTTTGGCTTTGGCCGGCACCACCGTTGTTGTTGTTGCCCTGGGCACTCACTGCATTCACCGGTTTCGCCTGCACCATCTTCTGGTTTTGGGCCGCATGCACCGGGGTTGAATTTGCTCCGGTTAAGCTCTGATTCTGCGCCGCTATGGTCGGCTTATGCTGCTGCTGCGTTCGGATATTGAGGTCTACGCCATTGGTTCGGTGGCCCACTCCGGTTTGCCCAGCTTTCGCCCCTTCTGCAGCGGTTCGGTGATGAAAACTACACTGCAGAGTGGTATGGTTGGGTGTTTTGCCATTCCTGCCATGATAGATACATGGCCCATTCACCAATGACTCGTAAGTCACA
The DNA here is from genome assembly GCA_947311845.1 of Poa pratensis. Taxonomy (NCBI): domain Eukaryota; kingdom Viridiplantae; phylum Streptophyta; class Magnoliopsida; order Poales; family Poaceae; genus Poa; species Poa pratensis. Next base: position 75,869,071 of record CAMZMU010000027.1, on the reverse strand, counting down.
GGTGGTCCGGCCTCCTGCCACTGCTTCGCACCACCTCCCTGATTCTGGTTCTGGTTCGGAGTCCACGCCTGACCCTCAGTCTTCGGTTTCTGGGCGCCTCCAGGTCCGGACTGACTTGGGTTTACAGCATTGACTTGGAAATCTGGTTCTCTCCTCTTTGCCCGAACTCTTGACGGTTATCAAACCTCGGTCCGTTGTTGCGATTGTTCATCGGATTCCTCCTGTTCCGGGCATTCCCATCCAGCAGAGGCTGCATCGGATCGCCAAGGGCATAGGAATCAGCTATCCGAATCGTCTCGGCCAGAGTCTTTGGCATATCTCTCTGGAGCCTCTGCCACAACATGCTACCATACCGACATCCATCAGCAAACCACGCTATAGCCTGTGCTTCGATAACTCCTCACAGGAGTTCCGAACATTGCTCCACCGAGTCAAGAATTCTCGGTCAGTCTCATTGTCCTCCTGCTTGCACGCCTGCAAAAGCTGAGGTCGGTTTGGCCTCTTGTAAGTGCTGGCGAAGTTGCTATTGAATGCCTCCTCTAAATCCAGCCAGCAATTGATGCTATTCTCCGGCAGATTGTTCAGCCAGATCCGAGCAGGACCTTCCAACATGTGCGGGAGATACCGGACCGCCCATCGGCGATTGCCCCCCGCAATGTATACTGCTGAAACATAATCAGCTAGCCAATCTTGCGGCTTGGTGCTCCCATTGTACGGCCTGGTACTCCGACCCAACTGAAACTGAGACACTGGTGGAGGTGGTTCCTTCATGATCCGAGGTCCAAAACACGCCGGACCAGGAGGGCCTTCCTCTTCCAACTCTCGGACATGTAAATCCGATCTAGCTTGTATCGCGCGTCACCTGTAGGCAACGTCCGAGCTCCGATACGCTCTCCCAATGCACCATCCACTCTATAGAATCCAGCCCGCTCCATGGCTGAATTTCCATCATCATATCGGTCGCCACCTCGACCGACGTTTTCGGCTGCGGAACATACTCCGGCTCTTGCTGATACTGCTCCTGCGGCCGGGGTTGCTGCTGATGCCTCGGGGGCTGAGGTGGTTTACCTCGGCCAGCCGACGCTGCTTGCCCACCGTTCTGATTTCCCTGAGCTGAACGGCCTTTAGCTCGGCTTGCATCACCTGGGCCGGGGTCTCCATTGGCTCGGCTAGCGTTCCGACCTTTTGCTTCCCAGCTAACACCGGATCGTACACTTGCAGCTGCATCTCCTTGTTCCGACCTGAAGTGACACTCCGGGCACGATCGGCTCCTCCGACGTGTGGAGACGAGGCTTGCCCCTTGGACCCCTGGCTAACTGGCCTAATCGAATGGACCGCCTGCGAACCGCCAAGCCCGGCCTTGCGGAGGGCTTCATTTTGCTTGCTGGCCACATGCACTAACTCATTGAGCCGCTTCTGCTGCTCACGCCATGCATCTCCGGTCAACTCCGATAGCCCGGCCCTTACTGCTTCGGCTGCTCTAAGGTTCTTAGCTGGTGAACTATACACCGGCCTACCAGTAGCCGACCTGCTACTTGTTGCCTTACTCGAGCCCGAGACTGCAGCCCTAACCATCTCCTCATAGAGGTCCTTGCCTCGGTTGAAGCAGAGCAGCTTTCTTACGCCGCACAACCGGAGTAAAACCATCCTCTATACCATGTGCAGCATTGTACTCCTTCTGCTCCATATCGAACTGCTGCTTAGCCTCGGCCAGCAACCGAGCTTCTCTCATCACTCTCTGGCGCTCTGCCTCTAACCCGGCCACCGTATGCTCCACACTTGCCTCTACTGCGAGTGGCCGAGCTAACCTATCAACGATAGATTCTAAGGGAAATTCTTCCCTTGGCATGCCCAACTGCTCATTCTGACTAGGTTTCTCGTACGGAAACTTCGCCGCCCGACCTGATTTCTCAGGCAGCGCAGTTGGTGTCGCCTCCACCTCGGCTAGCGCGACTTTGCCAGCATCTGCCTTGCTAGCTGCAGGCTGGTACCAGCCACCATCACCTCCACACACCTCGGAGGGCGAGTAACACGTTGGCCCAAAGCCGCCAGGAGAGGAGTTTCGTCGTCCACGAGCACCTGCTCCGGGTACTCGCGAACCACCTCGACAGCAACGTATGTGGGGAAGCTGCCGAGCATCATGAGGAAACCATTGGTGGGGAAAGGCTTGCCGGCGAAGCACCCCGCATTGTCACTCACAAAGGCAAACTCGCCGATCTTGGCAACAAGGCCAGAAAGAACACACTCAGAGGAGCCCGTCCGGATGGAAACTCCACCCAACGCCTCAATCTGCCCCACGGTGGGCGCCAACTGTCGTGGTGGGATCACGGCAGATGCCATGGGTATGGCTTAGTTGGGGCCGAACGGTCGTTGGGGGAATCCGGGGAGGGTTTATGCACTCAAGATGTGCACAAGCAAGAACATGCAAGAAACCACAAGAACATGAACAAGAACCAAGAAAGCCAAGAACACAAAAGACACCACGATGTACCCAGGTTCGGGGCCTTCGTGAGGAAGTAAAACCCCTACTCCTGCCTTTCCTCTCTCAATATATCAGTGTGTTCTCAGGTACAAGGTGCTCCTCGAGCTGTATGATGCTCCAAGTGAGAGCTCTAGATGGGAGATGAAACTACGAAGGGGGAAATGAGCTAGGGTTTTCGCCGTCCTCCTCCCTGGAGGTGGATGCCACTTATATACAGGCCGAAGTACATTTTTACCCCTGCCTAACTGACAATGGCATGGCCAAGGTAGAAGACAAGCCTCTGCCTCCTGCCAGCTCAACGGCCGAACTGTCAGGCCAGCCAGGCCTAGCTTTCCTCTTCCGGTCATACTTCAGTAGCCTGCCGAGGTCTAGCCTGTAGACCTTTCCCGAAATAGCCGAGTCAGCTCCTAGGCCCCCGAGCTTCCGGGAAACCCGTGGACGGACCTCGCCGTCCTCTGACGTTTGGGGCTACGGCTCTGCGGCGCCCGTGACTCCTCTGACATGCCTCGTTACTTGCTGCAAACCTCGGCGGGCCGGTCACTTATACGTCGGGCCACGCTTCATCTGGCTAGGGATACTCCGGATCCTATACCTCGGTAGGTAATACCTTGTTCTGTGGTAACTAGCTGACTGCCCCAAGGTTCATACCTCGGAGGCCATACCTCGGATGATTCTTCCGACGTACACCTTACGTCGGACGACGCCTCCTGCGTTTATGCTTAATTGCTACCTCGGACGGCTTACAGTCTTAACCTTACATGTCTTTATCTCTTCTTTAGCCTACCCGGGGGTAACCCCCCGACACCGAGGAATGCTACTGCCACTCCTAGGTACAAAGAGGAAAACCATGTTTCAGGTATTTATATTGATACCAGGTTGATTGGCAGCAATCTCAACACATACGATCGGCCAGCCATAAGACAAAATAAAATGATGTAGGAAAGCTCTATAAGTTTGATTGTCAGTATCTTGTCCTCATTTTATTTGATGGATATTAGTTGTAAATAATTCAGTAAAATATCCAATGGTTTCCTCAGTAGATTCATTTAAGCCTTTACATTATGTCCAATATGTAGATTTTGTACCAGTGTCACATGCATTTTGTTGGTTTACTTATCTCTGTAACGCATGTTAAAACTGTGAACACAAAACAGTATGACTCAAAATGGTATTTAAAGATACAACATGGATGGCTGCAACCTACTGTCGCATACTACGTTTGGATTTCGTTGAGACAGAACTCAGATCCACCAAATAAACCCAAATGGATTTCTCACTAACAAATGCTGAAACTAACCTTGCAGATTCAAACGAGCCATCGTCCGTGTCACCAAAACACGTGCAATCATCTGAAATAAGAGCAAACGGTGAAGCTGCTGAAAATTCTGCCATGGCCAAAACTGCAAAATCATTCACATTTCGTGAGCTAGCGACAGCCACCAAGAACTTTCGGTTCGACTGCCTTCTGGGAGAGGGGGGCTTTGGCAGGGTCTACAAAGGACAGCTTGAAAATGGCCAGGTATATACACGAACGACTTAACGACAAACATTCTTCATATGAAATCCTACTAATTTATAACAATTTGCTCACTGCATCAAATATTTTGTAATGCATGATCAGGTTGTCGCTGTCAAACAACTTGACCTGAATGGATTTCAAGGCAACAGGGAGTTCCTAGTTGAAGTCTTGATGCTCAGCCTATTGCACCATCCAAACCTGGTCAGCTTGGTAGGTTATTGCGCAGACGGAGATCAAAGGCTACTGGTGTATGAGTACATGGCCTTGGTTCACTTGCAGACCACCTGCTTGGTAAGTGCTACTCTTTTTCTTTCAAGTTTCAGTGTTCACTTGACAACATCCAGATTATATCACGATGAGAACCTAAATTCTTACTTATTACTCCGTATAAATTAACAGATGCATCTATGCATCCAAGCAAATCATGACAAGCTTCAAAAAATCGATAAATATATTCAGAAAACAGTATAGCATCATTTTCTAATGCTGTCATCATCACCACATTTAATTTCCAGATGCAACAGAAACTTAAAAGTCAAACTGTTGTTGTCGCAGATAACACTGCCGATCAGATACCACTAAGTTGGCACAGAAGGATGAAAATAGCCCACGGAACCGCTAAGGGCCTCGAGTATCTCCATGAGAAGGCGAACCCGCCGGTCATCTACCGGGATCTCAAGTCCCCCAACATCCTTCTTGATGAGGAATACAACCCTAAACTCTCAGATTTCGGGCTCGCAAAGCTCGGACCTGTTGGGGAAAAGACACACATCTCAACTCGGGTGATGGGCACATATGGGTACTGCGCTCCAGAATACATAAGAACAGGACAGCTAACTATCAAGACTGATGTGTACAGTTTCGGGGTTTTCCTACTTGAGTTGATCACAGGAAAAAGAGCTGTCGATTCCAACAGACCAGCGAATGAACAAATCTTGGTTAACTGGGTATGCACCTTTTTGTCACTGTATACTTTCCTATACAAAATGCTTAACTACAAAATTGTTTCAAAGATAATTTTGCGATTTCTTTCAGACAGCTAAGCTAAATTCATGTTTGATCAACAGGAAAGCCCGTGATCAGAGATAGGAAGAGGTACCATGAGCTAGTAGACCCTCTTCTTAGAGGTGAATACCCAGAGAAAGATTTGAGCCAGGCTGTGGGCGTGGCAGCAATGTGCCTACAGGAGGAAGCCTCTGTGCGGCCATACATGAGTGATGCTGTTGTCGCACTGGGATTCCTCGCAGAAGTGCCTGCTGGCTGTGAAGAGAAACCTAGTATTGTGCCCAAAAGAAACAGGTTGAAGATCCATCATTGACTAATAGTACTAAGCAAGATGAGAGCACATTCGATCGTCAACGAGTTGTTGCTGAGGCCATCGAGTGGGGTGCCATGAGGCAGAAGCACAAAGCTCAAACTCAAGGCAAGGTAACTGATTCCCAGTGCATTGTAGCCCTACTGAAGTCAACAGGGTGTAAAAAGCCCTAACGGAACCCATGTGCAATGTTATTTAGGCACCCCTGACTTGTAGCTTTCTAATTTTGTGCTTGCCATAGGGCTGAATTGTCATAGAGAAAGTAGAAACTGTAAATGACACTTGTTTGGCGGCAGGATCATCTCAAGGCATTGTACAGACCATACTGAATCCAAATAGTTGTACAGTGAATAGTGAGCCAAATGCGATTATGTATCAAGTCCCGGCATATCATACCAACAAGCTTATAGATACTGACTAGACAAGAACCAGATAGTAAGTCAGAGAAAGCTTAACTTTATTTGCAAGTATGTTGGACATGTACACATGAGAAGGATTAGACCAAATGTATTCAAACACTGAACCTCAGGGGCAGCTTACTAATGATCTAGATCCTGTTCACGTCCTCCTCCGGTTACAGTTAGTATATGCACTGATACCTGGCTTCCAAGCTAATAGTCTCAGTCCTCTTTGAACAGCTCACGGCCAATTATCATTCTTCTTATCTCACTAGTACCAGCCCCGATCTCAAACAGTTTGGCATCTCTCAGGAGACGGCCAGTTGGGTACTCATTGATGTATCCATTGCCACCAAGACACTGGATTGCCTGCCATATGGAAAGGATTAAGATCAATTAGTGGACCGGAACAGAACTTGATAATACTGCAACTCGCTAAGCTAAAAGAAGTTAACAGATAGTAAATTTAGTAAGATGGGCGATAAAAGTGCGAAATTAGAGAAGTCAACGGTTATTTGTCCAGTGAGGAGAAAAAAATAGGAGCAATATTCCAGTATACTTGATCGCATTCCAGAGAAAATAAAAATTATGTAAAAACAACCAAAATTATCATGCAATGAGGAGAAGATTCTGACCTCAAGTGCAACTTGTGTTGCCCTCTCGGCAGCAAAGAGGATTACTCCTGCACAGTCCTGATTGCAAAATATTATATTAGATGAAGATGAAGTCAGTTCACCAAGCATCAGCATGATAGATGCGGCATTGGTCTTTTCTTAAACAGTAGAACACATACATGAAGCCAAGTGATGCAACAATGAAACTCAAAAAGGAACAAACAAAGACATATTGGGAAAATGTACCTTGCGGTCAACTTTGCCATTATCACAGTCCCTAGCAACCGAGTATACAAATGATCTGAACAAAGAAAACTGCAGTAAGAAGCTGTTTAAACTTCCCAGTAGAAACCTTGAGTTTATATCCTACCTTGATGACTGCAAGGAGGTGTACATGTCTGCCATTTTACCCTGCATTGGAAGATCACTTGTCATGGTTAGCGCCAGATGCCCACCAACAAGATGCTGCACCAGAAACAGGGGAACGTACAATATAGAAGACTGCATGGCTATACCTGTATGAACTGAAATTCACCGATGGGACGGCCAAATTGCTCCCTCTGTCGAACATAAGGAAGAACAACATCAAGGCATGCCTGCATGAGCCCAATAGGACCCCCAGCTAATACAAGTCTTTCAAGATCAAGACCAGACATCATGACATAAACACCTGCAACAAGAAACCATATCGATAATACTCATGATGGGAAATTCTGTTCAGGAATTCATTTTTTAATTAAGTGTTCAGTAAGTCCTTCAGGAGGAAATGAGGATAAAATCCAAAAAACTATTCACAGTTTTCCCTGTTTAGATTGGCATAGGCAACTGGCTGTAAACAACCAAGTGAAGATCTCAAAACAGCAATACAACCTTGAATTCAAGATAGTCAGGAGATAATACCTTTCCCTTCTTCTCAAGAACATTCTCTTGAGGCACAAAGCAGTTCTCAAAGACAAGCTCACATCTGTTAAGTACATATCTGTTCAGTAAGAACCTACGCGCCATTTAATCACCCCTCTTAAGTAAAAACATCTTACGTGTCACTTCCTCGCATGCCAAGCTTGTCCAACTTCTGGGCAGTACTGAATCTGTAATGACAAGAAATATCAGGTGTAAACACTTTTGGAGTTTCAGCAAGAATATAATGTCCACTAAAGCATAAAGCAAGAGAATGGAGTGGTTATTTACCCTTGCATCCCTTTATCAATTATGAATGCAGTTATTCCTTTTGATCCAGCAGTTATATCTGTTTTCGCGTAAACAACCTGTAAATCCGAATTTCAGTGAACTAGCAGGCTTATTATGGCTGCATATAAATTAAATAGCTATAACTTGTTCTGTAGCAAGGCTCCAACAGATTCAGTGCTCAGAATCCTGACAACTGGGTGAAAGGTGCCACTATGAAATATACTGAACTGTTTTGATTGTGTACACATGCTCATTGGGAAAACCAACAGCGCTTAAAGGGGACACATGGAACACCAACTAAGCAGAAACCAGCACAGCCAGTGGCAGTGGTGAGCCAAAATGGCTACAGATAATACGAGGGATGAATGTACAAGGGCCTCAAAAGATTACCAGTGTCTGAGCAGACGGACCATTTGTGCACCACATCTTATTCCTGTTAATGACATAGCCGCCATCTACTTTCTCAGCTTTGCACTTCATACTGACAACATCCGAGCCAGCTGAATGTAGGAACTATGTGAAATTCTGTGCAGAAGTGGAACTTAACAGTACAACAATTGAAATGATACTTACAGTTGGGTTCACTCATTGCCAATGCCCCAACATGCTCCCCACTGATTAGCTTTAGAGAAAAGGAAAAACACATTGTCACAATCCATAATCGATGCAAATATACCACCCCTGAGTGGCTGAGTATGACTGAACAATGTTGATGGAGTAATATAGAAGGGAACCTTTGGCAAATACTTCTCCTTCTGCGCAGGGTTGCCATGACGGACCTATATAAATACACCTCAGATATTTCAATTGTTTTGATCTGGTATTAATTTAATCAGTGTAAGGACTAACGACATATAAAAATCAAAGTAGACTAGTAGTACCTACCAACTGGTTGATGCACAGATTCGAGTGTGCACCATAGGAAAGGCCGACCGACCCAGACGCCCTGCTGATCTCCTCCATGGCGATGCAGTGGTACATGTAACCGAGCCCGAGACCTCCATACTCCTCTAAGGAAGATGACAACCACTGTTACTTAATCTATTCCGTGAACTAACATTGGACATGCCAAAACAGTGTTCCAAGAGGCAGTAATCTATTTCATTCAGACCTTGGACAGACAGAGTCAATGTTCCTCCTCCGTTCCAAATTAATTGACTTGCATTTGTACAAATATGGATGTATCTATACTTGTTTAGTGTCCAGATACATCCATATCTAGACAAATGTGTGTCAATTAATTTAGAACGGAGGGAGTAGTATAATCTATTCCATTCAGGCCTCCTACTAGGAGCTAGCCGCCTCCCGCCTAGCGCCTTCTAGAACACTTAACTGAAGTAGTACTAGTGCATTGTGGATCAGATTCAGTCATGGCACAGGGTAAGAACACTTAACCAGACGGCAACTCGAACCTGTGAGATGGATAATTGGAAGGTCCCCGTGACCCAACTAATTCTGAAATGGTCTTACAATACTTAGGGAGTAACTGTAGTACCTGGCGAGGTGAGGCCGTGCAGGTTGAAGTCCCCCATGAGCTTCCACAGATTCACCTCCTGCACGCCCAAAGGCACAGACCAAATTAATGAACACTGTGAACTCAGAACGGAGAACCAAACGGCATGAGAATAATCGCGAACCCGCAACCCTACCGCACCTTGGGGAAATAGTTGGAGGCGTCGATTGCGGCGGCGTGCGGCGCGATGTGCTCTTGCGCGAACCGGTGCACGCTCTCCTTGAACTGGAAAAAGGAAAAACAGGTCATTCAGTCAGTCAGTCATTCAGTCAGTCAGTCAGTCAGTCAGTCAGTCAGCACCCGCGGTGGCGGAATGGGGAATTCGAGGACCCCGGTGAGGGGCGGGCTCGGTTTACCTGCTCCTGTGTGTCGTCAAAGAGGAGGGAGGAAGAGGACGAGAGCCACCGGCGCGCGGAAGGGGCTCCGCCTCCGGAGGCGCGGCGGAGGAGGGCCGGCAGCCAGCGCTGCATCGTGGCGGTGATCTTCTCGCCGGGAGGACGATGAGAACCGAAGCAGAGAGGTGGGCGGCAGCGGGAACCAGCCACTGGCCAGCAGCAGTGGTCCTTTTCAGCGAGGACGAGGAGGAGCGGCGTGTTGGGGTTTGCCGTTGCGAGGAGCAGTGGCACGTGGATATTGATCGATAGCCTGTTTTCCCTTATCGCCTTGTCATCGTCTAGCTGGAGAGTCCAACTTTTTCGGCAAATTCTTCTGTGATCGTCTCGCAGTCTCGCTAGACAGCGACAGTTCTGCGCTGGAAGAACGAGTTGATCGATCCCGTGCAGCTCGTATCTAATCCAATCCACTGTGCCATGTGATTGGTTGTCGTAGTTACTCCCTCCGTTTTTTAATACTAGTTGAATACCCGTGCGTTGCAACGGGTAAATTCAAAAATTATCGGTACAAATGTTTCCCAAGAAAACTATTCATGCATATAGGAAAAATAACACATAGATTTGTGCGTGTATAAACCTCTTTGCAACATTGATGTTTAAATCCGGATAAAATAACTCGCATGAAACTCTTCAAAACTGCTATCGATCTACTTCGGTAAAAATAATTCTTGATGAGCATCATGCATCCCTCTCGTTTTCTTTTACTCGCCCTGCTTCTATTGTTTTTTCTCTTTAATATTCTTTAGCAACGTCTCGCTACGGACTATATGTGTTCTTAGAATATCAAAATCACTAGTAACTCTGGATATTTTTTAGTATATTTTAATATGGATAATTTAATGAAAGACAGTACGATACAACGACAACACTCTTCTTTTTGATCGTTTTTCTCGGAGAAGCAAGATTTAAGACATGGTAAATTCCTGAGAAGAAGACCCATGTAAAATCATCAAGATTTAAGTTTGCGGGCGCCATCCACTGCTCCTTCTCGCCAGTCTTCTAGAAGCCTTGGGGCCCCACATGCCGCTTTTTTGCGTGGCTTGCGGCGAAGAATCGTCTGTGGACTTCTGACCGCCGCGCCCATGGGGCCATGGTTCCCTCATGACCGGTGCCGCTTCAGCCCGATGGCCGCACCGCCGCTACTTGACGCTGGATGCACCGTGCCCGGCCGGAGCACCTCTGTCGCCCTGATCACCAATTCACCAGGGAGCTGCAGAAGACGGACGGACGACCGGAAAGACCCTACCGATGCGGCCGGCGCTATTCCTCGGCTTGCAGACGCCGCTTGTTCACTCCATCGTCTCTTGGCGTCTGTGGTGGTGATCACGATACTTTTCCATGCGGCGGAGAGCGCGACCATCTCTTCATCAGTGAGCACAAAGTAGACCATGCTCATAGAGAGGATTGAGTATACGCGGCGGGGCTCACTTGTCGGGTTGAACCACGGCGTGCACGGAGCGGCAGCCGATCGATGGCGAGCAGGATGCTTCGAACATGATTTGCCCATGGTGCAGCATCAATTTCAACGCCATCACCTTGGAGCTACTGCTCGCCGTCCTCGCCAACTCTCCATTGAAGCCTGGGCAAACTGCATGTACACTTCCGTTGGTCTCCAGGCCGTCCATGCACGAGACATTGACTACTTATAATAATTTTCTAAGACGGCAAGCCAAGCTATCTTTCAACAATACATGAGATTTCTTTGGATCGTACGTGGAGTAGTTCCCTACTAACACGGCTATCTTTCAAAAGTACGGAGAGATTTAAGGGCACGGGTGATTTGGAAGGCAAATCGGGATCAGTGCGGTGGAGATAAGATAAGAATTGTTATCCGTTTTGTTATAAGTTGTTAGCGGTGGCATTTTCTCTGTAATTAAGATGAAGTGTGACACCATGAGAGGTGTGACACCACCAACTCACTTTTAATAGTAAAGATAAGATGTTTTATCTTTTGTCCACATTCACAAGCACACAAATGTATGTAAACACATTCTATTTATGTGTTCACTCATTTTAGTGTGCATATAGATAACATGTGTATCACCTAAAACATTTTATATTAAAAACGGAGGGAGTATCTTCGAAGACTAGCTGACCAACGGAAAGTGTTTCCGGCTCCGTGATCCAGTGCTCCCTCCATTTAAAAAAAATCAAAAATCATATTTGTTAATTTCAAAAAATTATGAAAAAAATCCGGATGTAGCTCATGATGTATCAAAAAACTTGAAAATTTTCAGTTTAAATAATTTATATTATGGGCTACACAAAATAAGAAATCTGATAAAAGTTGCAGATTTGAAAATATGCACACTTACATCCACATTTTTGTCATTTTTTTTGTATCTCAGAATACAAAGTATTTGATGTTTATGTTTTGCACTCGAATATACTATTGGCTACATCCGGATTTTGCTTCGCATTTTTTTAAACTCATAAATATCTCCACTCACACCTAACTAGGCGCCTTTTTGCGCAAATGCAAGATTCTCAATAAGCAACTTGGTCGATCTAGAAAAAAAATCTTTCATAACTAAAAAGGTCAATTTCCGACTTTAGTGTTGGCTAGCGATTTTCCCAAATGTGAACTGTCTATTGTAGATTCAGATTAACCTCAAGGTTCAAAATTGTTGCCATCGATGCAAAAAAAAAGGATGACAATTAAATTTCAGTATGAAATTGCATACGATCCTCAAAAATATATGCATGCTACTCTAGTTTTCGTGTTTTGTTCCTAAGTACATACCATATCGATTTTTCGCCATTCTCCTCCTTTTATGCATCCATCGCCTTTTCCATTAGTACTGTGTTGGGCTAGGGAATTGAGAAAGGTTTTTGCTTCATTCCCACTAAGAAGCGAACTCTTGATAGGGTCGTACGTTTATGTTAAGGAGATACCCCCTCTATCTTCTCCATATGTCTTCTCCCACTTTATCTCGCTACAGCCTACAGGTGTTTCACGCCTCTCCACAAGAGATGTATCAAACACATTGTTCCTGGCTTGGTATTTCTCGCTCAAACGCAAGCAAAAAAGCTCCTTTTTTCACTTGATTTTACTTTTCTTCATCTCGTATCTTCTTTTGTCTACTTGACACAAAGCCAAAAGCCTTAAAATGATTCAACAAGCACAAGCTCACGCCTTGCACATCACACATATACAAAGGGAAAATACCCAGCGCAAATCATGTAATTTAATGTAAACCATGTATTTTACAAAGGAAGTTAAAACCTCAGCCTCAATATGTTTACAATGGAAACCATGTAAAAATCGAAGAAATTTCAATGTTTATAATATTCGACAATAACATGTAAAGGTTCTGAGTTTAAATGGATCCAGCTAGAGAAAAATCAGAATAGTAGTGATCTTTTACTCGCTACTAATTTGTCTATTTCTTTTTTTTTTCTTACCACCCAAATATGATTGATTTTGACCTTGAAAATTTACATGTTTGTAGAGCGTAAACCCATCTATACTTTTCTCAGAATGTATTGAAACTTGTGCAAGAGATCCACAGAGTTTTCATCGAAGGAGATTGGACCTGATATCCTCCTTATGAATGGGCCACTAACCTTTACTGAGTACCTTAACTAATTTCATATCCCTAAAGTGGTTATCTTTATCTCATTTTAACTTGTAACTAATGCACCTGAGCTTATTTAAGCTAGCACAACCAGACATGCATGCATCCACAACACGACTCCTCGTGTGTAGAGATTAGAATTTGTTCCAACACACTTCCATTTACAGCGACATCGTATTAAAAATCACTACAAGAATTAAACCATTAATTGATGGCTATGGATTGTTCAAGTGCAACCTTGACCAAGTAAGATTTCCAATTCAAATCCATTGTCAAGACGAACTCTGCATTCCAACTTAAGTCATCTTTGGGCTGGGGTTACCTTAATTAGGAGGTAAGACGACCACAAAATTGCTGGGCTGATTAAGTGGTGAGAGAGGGCCAAAGTCCAATAGGGATTTTCCACTTGTATGTTAGGCCCCCGGTACTATCGCAGCCATCCGTTTTCTGTTGGAGATTCGTGCGAGTCAACAGGTCAATCTCGGGGATGTTTTTCATTTTAGTCCTTGTAAAAGCATAGATTTAACCCGCAATCCACCTCTCCCTATATATAGCCACAAACCCTAACCCTAACCCAGTTTTCCCCCAGCGCGCCGCCTCCTCCTGCTCCTTCCTCCTCCGCCCGCTGCCCACCTTTTCCGGCTTGCAGATCCGTGGCTCCGGCGTCGGATTCGTGCGAGGAAGAGCTCGAGCATTGGATCCTTACCCCCTGCCTTCTATCGCCGTCAACCGCACAAAAAGGCGTGCGGGCGGAGGTCGAGCTCGCCTCCGGCCTCCAGTGGTGAGGTCAAGCTCGCCTCCGGCCTCCCGTGGTGAGGTCGAGCTCGTCCCCGGCCTGTCGGCGCCTCCCCTCTACATCGCGCCTCCCCTCCGATGAGCTGCTTCGAGTAACCAATCCATGGAGCCGTGACCGTCAGCGGGCAGCCGGCCTGTCCTGTGTGTGCCAAGCAGTAACCGCACAGTGCTGCACCGTTTGGATCTGATCTTTTCTTCAAGATTCGTTTTTCTGTGTGTTTTTTCCATGTTTGGATCTGTCCATTTTTGCTCAGCTTCGTCCATGAAAAAAGAAGTTGTTCAGAAAAATATGATCTGTGTAGTTTGTCCTTTGGTTGATTTTTCTGTGATTAGCATGTGAATTAGTCCTGAATCTTATGTGAATTTTAGCATGGTTTCGTCGCCGTCCGCACGGATGCCACGGATCTGGGAAGGATATGGCCGGTGAAAGGACATAGTCCGATAATCTTGTTTTGATGATTGATAACAACACTTGGAAGTATTTAACACACCGCTAAGTATCCACAGGAAATATGATTGTCTACACCGAAAAGATACTAGTGTATATATCACTATGCAAAAAGGAATAAAGCGGGCCATTGGAAGGTGAAGAGTGAAGAGAGAAGGAGCGCAGCAGGGCGGCCGGCCCCCCAGCCGGCCAAGACCGGCCTCCAGGCCGGTTCTCTCTGCCACCAAGCCGGCCCTCAAGCCGGCCCCATGGCCGGTTCTCTCGGGCGCTCGGCCGGCCCTCCCGCCGGCCCAGGCCGGCCCCGAGGCCGGTTCGCTCCGATGCTCGGCCGGCCCCCCAGCCGGCCCAGACCGGCCCCGAGGCCGGTTTGCTCGGGTGCTAAGCCGGCCCTCCAGCCGGCCCAGGCCGGCTCTTCTCCTGCGCGACGACGCCCTGTACCCCTTCAACGGTCATTTACTGAAGGAGACTATAAATACCTCTTCACCTACCTTTGGACAAGTAGCTTGCTCCACATTGAAGAACACCATTATTGCAAGCTCAAGATTCACTAGATCTCCCTATCCCTCCACCCAAACTCGTTGATACTTGGAGGATTGAAGGAGAAGGACCGGATCTACATCTTCACCTAGCCGTTCTTAATTTCCCCTCATTCACTTTAGGGACCCTTTGCTAGGATTTCCTTTGAGAAAACCTAGCTCATTATTGTACTCACTTGTTGTCTTTGTGACAGATTTGTAGCTGTTCGGGAGCCCCCAATCCTATTGTGGGTTGTGCCTCGGATCGTTGTTGTAAGGGCTCCGGATTCCGCCTTGAAGGATTCCGATAGTGGAAGGTGAACCAAACCTTTGTGGTGCGGTTCATCGGAGAAGAAGGTGAAGCCTTTGTGGCTGTTGAGTTGTGACCCCTTCGTGGTAGCTCACACCTCTCGAACGAGACGTACTCCCCTAAAAAGGAGGAACTCGGGAATACATCTGTGTCTCCGCATGCTTTCACTTCGGTAACTTCTATCCTTGTTTATAGTCTTTACTTCGTGTATCTTGCTTAGTTGCTAGCTTGTCATATAGGTAAATTCACCGTAGTTGCATATCTAGAGAATTTACCTTTTGTGTCAAGCCTAATTCGAAAAGTAATAAAATTTGAAGTAGCACCTATTCAACCCCCCTCTAGGTGTCATACCATCCTTTCAGCCGGCAACTTATTTTTTGCATCTATCTCTTATTGATTTTGTTTCTGACTTTCGTTCTGGATCTTGGCAGGAGCACCGACAGTGGGATTCATTTATTTGTGTATGTTTTCATTTCTGAATCTTTGTTTTGGTCCATATGCAGTGAATATTGTTTCAAAATCTTGTATAGAACCTTTTGTTGATGCTTTGTTAGGACTATTCAGTTACGGTGAAGATGGTCAAATCTGAATGGGTTTTTCTTTTTTGATCTGATGATTTGGTCTCATTAATCTAGTCTGATTTCATTCCAAGTTCATGCATCTGCCCAGTGGAAGGATTTCGAAAATAATGCCTCGCCGGGTGGAAGGACGGAATTTCATTCCAAGTTTCAGTTCTTCTTATTTTCTTTTCAATAATTTATTGTATAGACGCCCATATTTGTTTTTGTGCATGCAAGCAAATGATCTTGTCTATTCTAGCTTTTCACGATTTTTCTTTGATGATTGGATCTCATTTCAGTGAAGATTCATGGATTTTTCTTACAGGTTCATGTAGATATAGAATGCACAAATTTGTATCTGAATGTGTATCAGAAAACTGTAATATGTATTGTCTCTGTTGGATCTCTGGGTTGGATCTGGAATCTTGGAAAAACCACATGTATAGAACTTCCTAAACTTGGTTGGAAAACACATGAATGAATGTAATCTGTGCAAATTCGTATCTGAATCTTGGAAAAACACATGTATAGAACTTGCCAATCTTTGGTGAAACTGGATTGAATCAATTTTGTCTTTGTTGGATCTGTGTGTTCTCTGACCGAATCTTGCTATTTTATGAATCATGAATGAATGTAATAATCATGTGAAAAACTCTAGTATGAATGAAAAATTGTTAAATATTATGTAAAAACTCAAATATTATTGCAAGATTTTTTTATGAAAAAACTGTTCAATTTTCTTCATGAAATATTTATGAAAAAACTATGGTATTAATGAAAAAAATGTTAAAATATTTTGAGAAAAACTTCCATATTATTGCAAGATTTTTTTATGAAAAATTTGTTCAATTTTCTGTATGAAATATCTGTGAAATATTTATGAAAACTCTAGTATGGATCAGAGTGTCTACATGAAATATTGAAGATTTTGTTAAAAAATCTTTTCATATTCTTGAAAAACAATATTATCATATTGTTGAATATTTCACAGAAAAAATCTGTGAGAAATATTTGAACATTCTCTTAGAAATATCGACATCGAAAATAAAACTTGGAAATCGACATGGAAAAGAAACTTGGAAATGTGGACACCAAGCAAGGGAACAGAAACTTGGAAAAAGTTAAAAAGTCGAGGGTCATTGTGCAAAACTGAAAAGGACTTAAAGTCTACTTGCCATGCTCTAGCCATACATCACGGGGAAATAATCCACCTCGTCGCCATCCTCCATCTTGAGTTCTGCCGGCGTGTCCTCGCCGCGCAGCCGGCGGCCATCGAATAGGAAGGCTCCATCGAATATGAACGCCCAATCTCTCTTGGCAGCCAGCGCTGTACGGTACAAGTCCATCAGGACCTCGAGCTTCTCGGCCATCCGCATGGTGCGGTAGAACGTGAGCTCGGGGTCACGCACCTTGACCGTGATGTAAACAACGTCGGGCTTCACCTCCACCACCTCGCCTCGATGCCGGGGAACCAAGTAGATCCTATCCCAGTCCATTATCCCGAGGTCCGCCGGCGTCTGCTCAACGCGGTATATTTTTTAGATAAAAGGCATAAGCCCAGCTTTGAATTAACAAAGCTCAGTGTTACAACGGCAATTACACGATGCTGAAAGAATAGCTTTACAGGAAACGAAAAACAAGCAAACACAAGATACACAAGGTAGCATAGCTTGAAATTCGAGACCACCGCCCGTCTACAAAAGGCAGCAAACCGGAGAGGGACGGCGAGAGGCCAGACACGCCACCGGGGAGATCGTCTTCGTCATCCCTTGCTTGTCATCGCCGTCATGCCATTCGCCTCAACCTTCAGAGAAGACCCCTGTCTTCTCGCCCTGGCTCGTAGGGCGCCGGACCGTTAGAAGGTGGAGCGGCTCACCCGAGAGCACGAACGCAGACACTTCGAGAAGCAGCAGGAGGACCCAGCACGAACACCACCGCACGCGAGCGGGCAACCCACAGACACCTCCGCCGGCACCGACCACGCAGCAAGACGCAAGCTGTAGGGCAAGGACACGCAGAAAGAAGACACGGCCAAAGGGAGGCCAGCACCGCCATGGCAGAGCTCAACCAAGACGTTGGCTCCACGCATTCGCCAGGAAGTTGTCGCCACAGAGGGGAACCCTTTCCCCTCTCGCCCAGGCTCGAGGGCGCCGACCCATCGGCGAGCAGACCACCTGCGAAAGGTTAGCACAACCAACATGGGAGCATCGGCTAGACAACACTGCACCACAAGAAACGCCGCCACAGGCAGGTCACCATCACACACAAAGCCACCACCTTCCCGCAGCCCAAGACGGCGCCTCCAAGGAGAACGCGACGCTAGAGCGCCGCCGCCGCCCGGTCAAAGACCTAGGGTTTTCACCCGAGCATAGGAGAAGGAGGGCAGGTAGGGAGCAGAACCTCATCGTCGCCTCCAAGGAGAAGCGCGGCGTCGAAGACGTCGCCGACGACGTGGCCGCCCCGCGGCCAAGGATTTCTCCCGGCAGAGACCCCAACCCCGCCCAGGAATCCATGTTGGATGAGACCGCCGACTTCAGATCTGAATCAGGGAGTCAACGGGGTGACTCCCACCGTGAGCCTCTTCCACCGCCCCCTCGCCGCCCGCGCGACCAAGGAGAGCGACCAGCAGCACCAGCGGCGGCCCCCGCCGCCAGGGCCGACGCCGCAACCCCACCCGTGACCGCCGTCGCCGACACCCGAGCCCTCCGCACGCGGGGCGGAGCAGCCAGATCCTCGCCGCCACCGTCACGGGCGGCCGCACGGGCTTTCCCGGCAGCTTCCTCGGGTGGCGACGAGGAGGATGGAGTAGGGGGAGGCCGGCGGCGGCTAGGGTTTGGGAGGCCCCCGGTGTCGCCCCAGAGGAGCGACACGGGAGGCAGAGGGGGCGACTCAATCTAGCTCAACGCGGTATATGAAGACGCCGCCCCGGTCGCCGTCGCTGGGCACCATGTCCGAGCTATAGAAATCCATCAGGTCGGTTCTCCGCATGGTGCGGGTGAAGCCGCGGCCTCTGAAATCCTGCAGCACGGGGGTGACGAGCATGTCCGGCGTGGTGCTCGGCAAGAACTGAACCACATCGCCGTCCTTCATCCCGCACCCCTCCGGCGTTTCCCAGCCACGGATCCGGCTCCGACGGTGCAAGAAAAATCTGCCGAGGCGCTTGACGGTGGGCACCATCTCGTAGTAGAAGTTGATGAGGACCTTGAGCTTGTCGGTCTGTTCGCAAGGTGCGGGTCAGCCTGCGCCCTTCCCGTCCAGCAGCGAACTGCTCCAGCAGCGCTGGCTCTGTGGCCCTCTTCGTCTTCACCGGCGTCCTCGACATTGTGTAGGGGAGAGGTGGGTGGATGAAGCAGGGGAGCAAGCAAGGGCAGAGATTTGATGCTCGATCGCGGATGAGATCGAGGGGGAGCGAGACCAGGGAAGGGGCGACGAGGGAAGTGGTCGGGTCGGTGGGGTTAGGGCATCTCCAGCCGTTTGGCCCCCCAGGCCGAAAAACAGCGCTATTTTGGGCCGCCTGGGGGGGGGCAACGGCGCTATTTGACGCCCTGGGGGCGGCGTTTTCCCAGCCGTGCCCAAACCCAACACTTGGGCCAAAAAATTCAAAAAACTAAAATTGGGCGAAATTTAGCTAATTTAGGTGAACTTCATTAATTTATGGGCGAAACACGCGGTCCCCCTTCTGGCGGCGGAGGCACGGGAATGCCACCCGCGCTCAGAAGCCACGCGGCTTGGCCACCGGATGCGCGGGGATGCGCATATCAGGCGGCGTCGGGTAGCCCCCTGATATAGCATCCATGCCTCCTCTCTATGAAGGAAGCGGTGGCCGAAGCCGTTTGCGGCGGCATCATCGCCGGGGAACCGCTCGGCCATTGCTACGCCTGTGCTCTGTGGGCGAGAAGAGAAGGCGAGGGCGAGAAGAGGAAGGCGAGAGCGAGAGAGATGTGCGTCTGTGCACGGCGAGGGAGGGTTTTTATAGTGGCGCGGAAGGCCAGACAGAGGGGCGGTGGTGCGCCATTAATGTGCGCCGCGTGCCCCGCGATTGGACGCGTCGGCGACGGCCGTTCACTGGCCGCTCGCCACGCCATTACTCCGGCAGCCTTTGACCGGCGCGTGGCAGCGGATTGGACACGTCGGCGGTGGCGCAGTCGGCGCGGCAGTCCACAGCCATAACTCCGGCAGGCTTTTGACCAGCGCGGGAGCCGAGGAGATGAAGATGCCGCGTTTTTGCTCCGTTTCCCCGCCGTTTTCGCCCAAGTCGCTGACAGCGCTGGCCCGCCCTATTTTCGCGCCATTTCGCCCCCAGGCGGAACCCAATGGGCTGGGTCTGGCCTGGGAGCGCCGGCGCTATTTTACGCCGAAACAACGCTATTTGGGCTCCTGGGGGGCGACTGGAAGAAAAACGGCGCTAAAAGGCCATTTCGGCGCTATTTTGGGCCCTGGGGGCGCTGGGGGGCACGGCTGGAGATGCCCTTAGGGTTTTCCTTGATTGGGCTTGGGCGTTTGGGCCTAACTAGCGACACGACCGCCGCTACAACAAGCCGTTGATGCACCGTTGTCGAGTCTAACATTGTTGATGACAACCAGAGAGTCTCTATTTTAGCCCTAAGGATCAGCGCACTGGAGCCGATTTGTCGCCATTAAACTTTTAAATGGATATGAATCTTCTGACACACCAAACCTGTAGCGCATGCAGACAAAATGAGATCCACCACTCGAATATAGCAACGGCGAGATGATTCCTAGCCCTCTGTCGACGAGGTGGACAAGGAGACGGGGAAATCTCATTCTTGTTTCACACAACCCCGTGTCCCGCCATAACCATCTTAATGCCGATGTCAGTTAATCAAAATCTAAATTTGGGAACATAACTACAGCGCATGTGCGAGCTCTCAACCCCTGACGCCACCGGAGCGGCAAGTAGAGCATGTGGTGACCCATCGATTGTCAGACGGATATAGATGGAGGCAGGAGCGGAGGCAGGATCTCTTAATTTTGGCTCTTAATTTTCAAAATTAACATTGTTCATACATATTTAGCTGCAAATCGTCGGTGTTAGGGGGGTGGGGGCAGGGCCCCTGCTGGTCCCCTGTCTCGGCCACTGGACGGAGGAGAGAGGGGCACCGCATGCTCTGCGGCTGGTTTAACAGGAGTCGACAACACCCACGTTTTTCATGAATTACAATGATTTTCATTCATGCTTCTCTAGTTTACTTAGCCATTCCTCCGTACAAATGGGGGAAAAATCAACCTCGTCACCATCCTCCATCTTGAGCTCTGCCGGTGTCTCCTCGCCACGTAGCCGGAGGCCATCGAATAAAAAGATCCCCGATATGAACTCCCACCTATCGGCAGCTGCCCAGCGCGCTACGGTACAACTCCATCAGAACTTCCAGCTTCTCGGTCATCCGCATGGTGCGGTAAAATGTGAGTTCATAGTCCCCAACCTTGACGGTGATGTAAGCGTCTGACGAGGGGTACACTCATCAATTCCCATGGTTAAGGACCTAGGATTGAGATTATGGGGAGAAAAAGTGGTAGTACTGGTAGTTTCGTCGGCTGACAAGCAGAGGCAAAGATTTACCCAGGTTCAGTCCCCTCGGGTGGAGGTAAAGACCCTACTTCCTACTTGTCTGTTATTGATCGTGTGAGATTATGCGGTTACAAGGTGGCTCCAGCGAGATGTCGATCTTGCTAGAGCTTTGGTGGTTTGAGTATGGCTTGCCTAGATCGGCACCCCTCCCAGCCTTTAAATAGGCTGGGTCTCGGGAGTTTGTAACCGACCTAGTTTACACATAAGGAAAATATAAACCAACTATGCCTATGTCTAAACTTGGAGGGTACTCCATCTTGTTGGGCCTCTTGTCTTGGGCTTCGAGTTGGCTCTTCGCTATTGGGCCTTTAGTCGTCACGTGCACCAGTTACCCTCACGGTAGGGTACCCAAGGTGTATACCCTTGTCAGTAGCCCCCGAGTACTTGTCTGACTCGAAGAATCGGGCATGGACTCATTCGTAAGTGCACGTCATATGCTTTGTATTTTGTATTTTTATAATTGGAATTCATGTATGAATAGCACATGTTGGCTATGTCGAGTATCTCATCGACTGTGGTTTTTGTTTATGATGATCAAGGGATAATAGCTTAGCAGACCCAGTACACTCGACGGATCGGGACTGGTTAACTACACATTCGGGTAAAACCTTACTAGCTTTGAATCAAACTCGAGTCCCCGGACTCGAATCTGGAACAAACTGGTCAGATTCGACTAGGCCGCGGAGGTCTTACTGAGTCGACCTGCGGTATAGATTTGAATTTTACCCAACGCGTCCGTCAGGATTTTTCATCATGTCTGCTGACACGGAAAGTATAAGGATTGACGTTGCTGGAACGGTTCTTAGCCCAGCTCGAACATTCGGCGGGTCTTACCTTTGCACTATGCGTGAAGCATCCGAGGTATTTGCGGCGGACGCAACTCGGGAATGTTTCGAGTATGATTTTGTATATGAACTGAGCCGATGATTTTGTCGACTGACACTTTGTCATTATTCTATCGGGTGTGCGACAGCGCTCCCGATGGGAGTAGCCCCCGATATTGTGCTTTATTGCTTGCAATGGAGGATAATCTCAAATCATTTTTATCTATATACTCTTAGTCGAAGAAATTTTTGATATGCTCCCGATGGGAGTAACATGTCTTTGGTCGAAGAGACAGTCGAGTGACCATACACCCAAAAACAATCGAGTGATTCATATGCATTGGGCGAACCCGAAATTTTTTCTGAACAAATCTCTTGCAATGACGTCAGGGATGACGTTTTATGGCGACTGCGCTACCTGACACGCGGTGGCATGCGCTATGCTGCGATGGATGGGACGTGACACGTATGTGGGCGCCCATTGTGCAGCCGTTTGGACTGGATTTGATCATTCAAGCACGATTTCTCCGGGGCTATGATGATAGTTCCTAGATTCCCGTGCATAGTGGGCAGAGTGGCCGGCGACGGTTGCCCTCCTTGGTTGCCACGTGTACGGCTGGATTTGCTACTTTTCCCACGATCTCGCCCCAACGGTGCGGATTCTTTTGCGTTGAGGTTAAAGGGGTGCGGCGGAGTAAATAATATTTTTACTTGCCATTTGCTCTCTGCCGCCGCTGCTTCTTCTTCCTCCTAGCGCATCGCCATAGATCCATAGCAAAGCTTTTGCCACCCACCACCGTGATGACGAAGCCTGCCACCCGGAGGGGCAGGAGTGCCGCGAATGCATCGGCAGATAGCGCCGCTGGAGCCGCTACCAGCGGTTTTAAGAGGGACAAGGGCGCATGGACCAAGTCCTCCTGCAGCAAGACGCCCAATGGGCTTTTGCACATTGCGTGTTTCTTCGTTCTTTGCGAGTGCTTCTTGGGCATTGCACCCCACTTCGGGCTGTTTCGCCGCATCTTCAACGTCAAGCGCCAGCACAGCGTCAAGGGACCTGGTGGTTTTGGAGTACAGACTCGACCTGACGTCGAGTACTTCAATATCAACTTCCTGGAGTCTGTGCAAGGATGGCGCCAGAAGTGGTTCTACATCAAGGATGTGACCATAGGCAACCAAGCTTTCGGGTTGCCTGCCTTTGACGCAGACGCCCTGGTAAAGAAGAGGCCATCCTGGATCGCCCAACCGACCAGAGTCGAAGCCGAAGAGGCTGACATTCTGATGGAGAAGGTGCTAAAGCTTCATACCACTGTTGGTTGGGAGGTCACGGGCATCCATCTGCTAGCCATTATTGCCAAGAGGCGAGTGCAACCCCTCCGAGCCCCAGCACATGCTATGTGGGCATACAGTGGGGCTTCTGATCCAACCCGCTCTCGCGCAGTGGAGCTTTCTGATGCGGAAGCAGAGAAGTTGGTAAGAAGCCTTACCAAATTGACTGATGAAGATCCCTGCGAGATGAACTCGCCCGTGCCTCCTTATGAAACCAGCAACCCTCTACTAGAGGTAACAGTCGATACTATATGTAAGTTGGTATGTTATGCATGTGTGATGTTGATTCATTTGTTGTTTATGTGTGCAGGGACACAGAATGTATGAGTCGATGCCACCCTTGCCAGAGAGCGGCCCAGTGCTGGACAATGAGCCACTCGAGGCAGACTCTGATGATGAGGTGACCTCACTCGCCACTGCACATACGCCAGAAGCCGATGAGGGCGATGCTGAGGTGCAGGCCAAGCAGAAGCGGTCGCGCGAGGAAGAAGACACTGCTGACTCAGAGGAAAAGGAGGGGAACGAGACGGAGTCGATGACGGCGCCACTCGAGATTCCTCCAATTCGCTCGCTTCCCCCACGACCACCGAAGAGATCACGCCCGAGCATGGGTGTGCTTGCACCTGGTCGAATGGTCGACCTTACTGAAGAGTAAGTATTATTTGCCTTTGCTTTTCTGACGGTTATGAATGTTGCCAAGTTGTTAACTTTGCATGTGTGAAACAGCGTGTCCTCAGACGAGGATTTGCCACCGCCACCTCAGATGGAGAAGAGCAGTGCGGCATCGACTGCTCGGAGTTTGCCACCAGAGCAGCCGCCCACCGCTGCGACTTCGGCTGCTGCGGACGCGGCTACCCCATCTGAGCCTGAGGTTGCGGCTGACAAGGAGGAGGCAGCAGCGACAGGCGTTCCTGCGTCGACTTCCTCCTTCTTGGATCACGTAAGCTTATGCTTTTGTACCATAGTTGAATCACTAGCGGGTGTTAAACCCGTTCATAGACCTGATAAATCTGAAATTTCGCGTATTGTGTTGTAGCCATTTGTACAAGAGCTACTGAATGCTGGCTCCAAGTACGTACATATGGAGACAAAAGTTGCCACCTTGCAGCAGCAACTCGAGGATGCGAAGTGTAAGTACCCTGTAATGAGCACTCGAGTGTTTTTGATGTGACCATCTTTTGCAGCATGTTGAAGAAATGCTTATGTGCCTTGCAGAGTTAGCAACTGCCGCTGCGGAAGAGATGGGCAAAGCTACCCATCGAGTTGCTGATCTGGAGCAGAGGCTGAAGGCAGCCGAAGTTAGGGAAGACCAGGCAATTGGTCGACTCTCTGCTGCTAGCACCACTTTGACAGGTATGCAATTTTGCGATTGCATTTAGATATTTGAAGTTGTTGTACTATGCTTCTGAACATGGTATTTACATGTTATGCTAGATGTGATGGACGGCCCTACTGCCCCTGGCAAGCAAAACATTGGCGCTTCACTTGATGAAAGTGTAGTTGTCGCAGAAGTTGCCAACAGTAGGGCAGGGGAGATGCTGACGAAGGCGGCGGGTGCTTTGGGCGCCCTTCTCAGCAGCTTCTTCCCAGATGATGAGCTTCCGTCAACATTTGCAGAACTGGTGGAGCTGTTCAAGCCCGAGGGAACTGCCGTCGCCGATTTCTGTCGCGAGCAAATGGTAAGTGGTGCTCAGACTACTTTTCTCATGTTGCTCGCGCACGGAGTCGAGGCAGATTTTGACAAGGTCACAACGAAGTTCCCGAGGGGGCCTGGCGGCAAAACCGTCGGGTTAGGCACTTGGATGGAGGCTGCCCAAAAAGTATTCTCAACAGCTTGTGACAACTGTTGAAGATAGGGCAGCCAAGGTTCAGGCGAAGAAGGCTTCCTCCAAGAAGTCGATAACTAGCGAGTGACTCCTTCGTCGCCTAGTTTTAGGGACTTTTATGATTTTATCTTTTGCTATAACAACTTCAGACTTCATATTTGTGCTTTGTGAAATATGAACTCCAATTAGCAGGAGGCGCAGCCCCCGAGCCTTTTGCTTGGTCTCTTATGTTTCTCTTATGTTCTGAGTTATTCTGGATGTAGACCCGAGCCTCTAGAACATCGACTGGTCCAGGTGCGAGCGGCTCCACTCAGTCACGTAGCGTGAATGACCAAAAAATCATCGACTTCCTTCAGCTCAAACTTTCCGAGGTGACTCGCGAGCTGAAGAAGACACAAGACGCGTATGCTGAGTTGCAGTCGAGGCCATCGCCAACTACGGAACGGGAGGCCTTTTTGCTTGAAGAGTTGGAGAAAGTGAACCTACAGCTTGAATGTAAGTTCTTATGGAAATTGAATTGTGGACTCGACACAAAGATCGACTTTGATAATAATTTTGCATTATTTTTGCCATAGGTGTTTGTTTTTACCAGTCGAAGGAGGAGGCGTGGCTACAGGACCGACTCGACGGTCAAGCGAGTAGCGCGGAATACGCTGCCCACCCCTTTTGGTCGGACAGGGCGAGGAGTGCCGTTCTGGTAAAGCTTCTGGATCGTGCGTGGCGAACTGCCATTCGACTGGAGAGCTGTAGGTTAGCTTTGTTTCGAGTCCACGAAACTTTGTTTCCTTTGAATGAGCAACCCAGAGCCTTGCTGCATTGCTGAAGAAATTTCAAAAAGGCAAGGCGATCAAGACATTTGTGCGCGAGCAACTGGTTAGCGGGGCTAACGTTGCCCTTGCCTTTGTGCGATCGCATCTTCCGCACCTTGATTTGAAGAAGATTGCGATGGGTCCCGCACCCCTACCAGGTGGTGGTCCTGTGCCAATGGAGGATCATTACAAAGTGACACGGGTGGATGCAGTGGTCCTAATCCATCAGGTGCTGAAGGAGGAGGCAAAGTGGACCCAGCCAAAGGATGAACCTGTAGATTAGGGTTTTTATGCATAGGGAGTGGCCCCAGAGTGTAAAACGCAACACTTGTGAGTATTTATGAACTAAGTATTCGTATCCCCGCAGCCCCCGAGCCTGTTGAGTGGGGTATATGAAGCAATTTGTTGTAAAATTATGACTATCCAGCGCCCGAGCATTCGAGTGAGGTTGATGGAAATACTTAGAGTATGGATCATAAGACGCACAGCCCCCGAGTGTTCGAGTGAGGCTGTGAATTTTTGCGATACTTAAAGCTTCAATTTATGCTTTTGGGCTCAACTCCCGAATAATCGAGTGGGGTTGAGCAACTTTTTTGTTTATGTATGATTTTATGACCTAGCCCCCGAGTATTCGAGTGCGGCTGAGGTACTATGTTTTGAAGAAGCGAAAGCTCATGCTTTTGAAATAGCGCAGCTCCCGATTACTCGGGTGAGGCTAATTTTGTGCGAACAAATTATGCGAGTAGTAAGTAGGAAGAAATATGAGGAATCATTGATTATATTCCATTTTTTTTGAATGTTAAGTTGCAGGCCGCCTCATTAAAAACATTCCAGTCCCCGTAGGTACCCTGCTAAGGAAACGAGCGCATCTGAAACCTACAGCCATCCGACATATGTGCCTATTACAATGTGCGACTGGGCAATCTAAGCATAGAATCGACGCAGCTGCGCAACATTCCAAGGATTATGCGAGAGTTCGCCTGTCTTCGCGTGCTTCAGTCTGTATGCTCCACCACCAATGACCTTGGTGATGATAAAGGGTCCTTCCCATGGAGAAGCGAGTTTGTGCACTGTAACAGCCCAAAGTTGTGAACCTAAAAACCCGAGTAAAATTTTCGCTTTTGTGTTGCATTACATCATGTCATCCATTTTGAATTGCTAAACACAGAAAACAAATGGTTTGGCACCACTTAAAAACCAATGCCAAACTTGCTCTAACAAACTTCACAACAATGAAAGCATGCAACTTGCAAAATACAAATCCTTGACATCTTATAATTGTCAAGGAAGTTCCAAGAGTTCTGAAAATATATTTTTCAATTGCTATAAATTTACTAAAGGAGCAACATTTCTGAATTTAGCAAATGCCCTATTCCGAACCCTATGAACAATTGTTGTTCCAAACTTTTTATTTCAACACGCCAATTTTTGTGGTGCTTCTACTTGTTAGTGGGAGGCTCCATGATTTTTCCCAGATTTTTCTAAATTGCTTTAGTGCCCTAATAAATCAGTGAAATGCTGCTGTAATTAAAAAGTAACTGGGAAGGACCAATCTGTGGTGGAAATATTTTGGCCAGGGGGTTATTCGCAAAGTCTTCATCTTCCCTTGTAGTGACCGCACGAGCAGCCCATGCTCACGCCGGACCCGCCCTACCGCACGCCGCGCCTCGCCTGGCCCCTCTCTGCCGCACTTCAAGGAGAGCAAGCTCCACGAGCTGCTCTGCTCTCTCTTCCCCGTGATCTTTTTTCCCTGTTCCCTAGCTCCCCGTGCCCTGCCATGGCGAAAACCTAGCCGAGGTCGTCGCCGCCACATCGCCGATGTTCGGGAGCTCCCCGAGCCAAGCCAGGAGCACCAGCACCTCTGCCGCGTCCCCAGCTCCTTCTCCACCCGAGGAATCGAGGCGGGAGGCCGAGGATCAACGGCGCGATCCTCTTCCTCCTCACTGTCGTACGAAGCTCCGCCGCACGGATACGCCGCCGTCACGCCTCCTCCGGCCACCCCGTCCTCCCCGTCGTGCTCGTGGTGAGCTACTGGCCCTTGCTGGCCCCTTCTCCCTCCCTCTCTCGTCATATCCTCGCCGTGGTCACGCCGTAGTCACCGTAGCAGTGCTCGCCGTCGCCGTAGCTCGCTTTGCCCGGCCGCGAGACTAGCCTAAGCTAGGCTGCAGGCCGATCTTCTCGGGCTCATGACCGGCCCCGGAGCCAGCCCAGACCGGGCTGAAGGCCGGTGGGCTCTGCCACGTGGCCGGCCTGGAAACCGGCCCAGACCGGGCTGGAGGCCGGTTTTGCCTGTTTTTTCCAGATGTTCCTTCTTCCATTTCCTCCCCCTTTTGCGCATGCTTCCCGCTCCCCCCTCGCGCATTAGAGACATCGACTCCGATGATTTGACTATTTCTTCCCTCTCTCCCGAATACGAGTAATTAATTTTTATAGTTGTTGAAGTTAAATTAATTAAAATTATAATTTAAAAGAGGAAGTTTATAAATGTGATAACTTTTTATCAGGACATCAGAGAAATGTGTTCGACATACCAAAATGCTCGGAAAAACATGATTTATCCAGAATCATCATCATCATGCATAATTGATCACAATTACAATAATGTACTTTTAGTGGTATTAGAATAATTAAGTTTTAATATGGGGTTTATTTCTAATAATGCAATAAATATAACGGGGACCCCATTTAACTTGTTGGTCATGTTCAAAGCTTTCATGGTGCATTTAAAATTGTCATGCCATCATGTGTTTGCGCATTGCATCTGTTTAAGCCTATGTGGTGATTGATTGTTCTCCGTTGTTATGCTTCGATAGATCAAGCAGCCGGCGTTACACCGCAGTACCCCGACGATCCGTACTACCAGCACGTTGAGCCAGGCAAGCGTAATCCCCCCCTCTGAGCATATCTTATCCTATGTTTCCGCAAATATTTTCTCCACTATAATATTGCATGCGGTTCCAAATGTCAATTTTATTGGATTAGAGTATCCTATAGTTACATTAAGTTCCCGATGCCATTACCGTTTCCCTCCTATTGTCCATAGGATTGTACTGTTGGCCTGAGATACTTAACTATGCTATGTTGATGCTTAGCCATGCTTAGTAAATGCTTAGTTGTACGATGGATGGTTCATGTCGGAAACAGGTGGTGAGATGAATGGATGATGGCGGAGAAATTGTGGTGATAGGTAATAAATTGCTTAAAGGCGGGGATGAGAGGCCACTGTGGTTGTGGTGCTTTGTCTCATTCTCGTTGCCAAGGTGCGAGTTCTATACCTCTTGAACCAAGACTGAGCGTGCAACCATGCGTGAGGCCTATGCAATTGCAGGAACCCTCATAGACTAAATAACTCGGGCGGGACTAGCCAGGGTCCTCTAGTTCGGGCTTCCATTTGCGCGTGCGTGATGATGGTGGTATGAACTAGGATGAGGATGGTGGTGTTTAGGAAAATGAGTGGCCACGGGGCAGGGTGTTGGAAGCACGGCTGTCCCGTCCTCACTGATGATCCTGGAAAGTCATTAACGGGGGAGAAGTCGACACCGCTCCCACCCAGCCGGATCTCCAAGGAAGAGAGCTAAAAGCTAGGTAATGGGCCGGACGGTACGCGTGGTAAACATTGTACACCCCTGCAGGGTTAAATCTTTTCGAAAAGTCGTGTCCGCGGTTATGGACGAACTTGGGAAGTGAAGGTAAGATCATAGAATAACTTGAACGGAATGATTAAAAACTGGGTACTAGAGGTACCACTCAAGATTGTAAGGTTGACTTCCTCGAGGGTGATTCGGGGAGGTGCCTTGGTAGAACAGGTACAGTGCTGATGATGAGAATGAGAAAGGTTATCAAAGAAAAGAGTTACTTCTTACCTCTTTTGAAAATGCTCTCACTAGTCGATGGCATTGAGTTATGTTTTCCTAAATAAAATCAGCTTTATGCAAAACAGCCATAAAACCTTGAAAGCCTCATCGAGCTAAAGCTCTATATATAATCTTGCGAGTTCGTCGAACTCAACGTCGTTTGTTTTTGTTTCAGATGAGGAC
Source organism: Poa pratensis (assembly GCA_947311845.1). Lineage (NCBI taxonomy): Eukaryota > Viridiplantae > Streptophyta > Magnoliopsida > Poales > Poaceae > Poa > Poa pratensis. The sequence continues at coordinate 75,839,032 of CAMZMU010000027.1, read as the reverse complement.
TTCACCGACCTCGAAGGTGGGTTCTTTGTGGACGTCGACGAGTAGTCTAGGGTTCCCAGGTGGCAGCTTGGGACATCCCGGAACAGCTGGCGCTTGGATGTTTATGTGTAGGCCTCTTAGGCCATATTTTGGTTCTTGTTGTTTAGAACAACCTATTTCGCTTCCGCTTGATGTAATGTTGGGTCTGTGACCTCTGGATTTTTTTTTTGCTATCTTTCTCTATTATAAGAGTTGAACTATAATGATCTGTGTCGTAGAGTCTGTGATGTGCCAGTTGTTCCACAAGTCTTGATCTCTCTATTATGCTTTGATAGTTGTGCATGTGTTAAGGCATCAATCGGGGTGTTGCGTTGCCGATGATCCATTCCGAGCAACGCCTGCCAAAGGTTTTGGCCGGGGATTGGTAAACCCGTAACCTCCGGTTGTATCGCTTAACCGATGACACACAGCATCACGGTATAACAGTCGGGTCGGGGCGCCACATGCGCCTTCTTTTGCTTCAGTCGAAGCACCAGGTCACCAACCTCGAAGGTCCTAGTGCGCAGTCGACGGCTGTGGTAGTTGCGGAGGTCTTGCTGATAGACGGCTGTGCGTGCGAGCGCTGTGCTGCGTGCTTCTTCGAGCAAGTCGACTGCATCTTCGAGTGCTTCATCTGCATCTTCATCGTTGTACGCCTCGACTCTTGGTGCATTGAATCTTACATCTGATGGCAGGACTGCCTCTGCGCCGTAGACCATGAAGAATGGGGTGAATTGTGTTGAAGCGTTGGGAGTTATGCGTAGGCTCCACAGCACAGACGGGAGTTCTTCGACCCAATCACCCACTGCTCTTTTGAGTGGTACCAAGAGGCGTTTCTTGATTCCGCTCATCACGAGTCCATTGGCTTTTTTGACTTGACCATTGGACTGCGGGTGTGCCACAGATGCATAGTTGAGCGTAATGTCCTGCTCTTTGCAGAAGGATCAAAACTCTTCAGCCGTGAATAAGGATGGCAATGGGTAGGGTATGGGGCGGGTTGAGCAATACTATACCCATACCCGTATAGTCAACGGGTGAAAATCTCTACCCATACCCGTACCCACGGGTATAAAGCTTTACCCGTGCCCATACCCGGCGGGTACCCATACCCATTGGGTACCCAGCGGGTACATCAAATAGTAAAAAAGTTTATGTTCATCGATAGCACATTTGACAAAAAACAATTATCTTAACACAAATAGCAGATATAATGGAATGTAGAAGTCGCGATCTCATACTCATAAGTGACAAGTCAACAAGAATAAAAGAGTTACACCACAAAATAACATTGGTTCACAAGCTCACGACACACTTGACAAAAAATCCGACATGTTGCGAATAATAAACATCAGGAGCACCAGGCAATCAGCCAACACAAACGACAGCTAGCACAAACAGCAGGTACGGCAACTAGCAACACATCATCTTCCAAAACAGCACAACATCAGCAGTATCTTCACTCCTGGGTGATGATTGAAGTTGATTCATCCTGCACATAAGTAGAGATGATACAACATATGAGTAAATTATTCGGCTATAATCCAATAATTTAAGATCACATAGCATTTAAGTATTTTACCATCTCTTATCTGGCAATATAACCATAGCCTTGTCATTAGATGTGCAATTGTCCAAAGTGACGGTGGAGATCTTCTTCTCAAGGTGCCACTCAACAAGACACTCATATAAGGCTTCACATATAACCTCAGCTGAATGTGGACATGGCACATAAGCAAACCTGTTTAACACAATAATATATAAACAATCATGAGTATTGCATAAGCATAGTATAGTAATTGCTAGTAGTTACTATTGTGTATGTACAGATTTTATACCTCAGAAGAAAGCTCTTTAGATTCCAAGAATCATCTATATAGTGTGCGGTAACGGCCATATAACCTCTCTTTTGATAACCTGCTGTCCACAAATCTGTAGTGACAGCCACTCGGTGTTTAAATGTTGCAAAAAAATTCACCATCTTCTCCTTTTGAGCAGAATGCATAGGCACAATATCATTCCGAATAGTATTTCTGGACACCATCTTAAACAGCGGCTGCAAAGAAGTACAAAATCTACGGAAACCGCTATGCTGCACAATAGATAAAGGATACTAATGTTCACATATCATCAATGCAAGATCTCTTCTAGCCTTCTCTTGGTCAAAAATGACATTTTCCAAGTTCACTTTGCCACCTTCACCTTTTGTCAGTCTTAATTTCCGTTGCTTTGGGCCTATGGGTGCAGACTTAGCAGGACAAGTTTCCAAATGAGAACGCAAGTGATTTGTGCCAGCTCTAGGTCCTGCAACAAATTTTCTGTGACAATAATTGCATTTGGCCTTCCATTGACCATCTTCTAATATCTCTTCCATCTCATCCCATACAGCCGATGTTCGCTTCCTCTTAACACCAGCTCTGCTAGATGTCGAAGTGGCAGCAGCAGCTTGAGATGCTGGAGTAGCTTCAGATGTTGGTGTAGCACCTTGCGATGAAGGATCAGCTGGATTTCCATTGCCCGCACCAGACAAAGCTGAGCCTACTGCTCTTTCTTGAGAAGCCATTGATCTATACATGATGCGTACAAATAAGTTTCTCATGTACAAAAAAAATGACAGTGCCACTATCAGAATGCATAAACAAAATCTAGATTCCAGACCTGGCAGGCGGCCGGCCGGACGCGCACTCGTCAACACCGTACCAACGCCGTGCCCACAGCTTGCCATGATCCTACTCACCGCCGGGCTGAACAAGCAGGAGTTGGAGAAGTTGCTGAGCGATCTAGATGGTGAATATGGCAGCGGCGCGATGGTGTTCTGGAGGGAGACGAGCGGGCTGGCTGAGAGGGAGAGAATCGATCGATTATAAGGTCTCATTGCTGGGAATTTGGGATTCGATCTGCTTAATTAGAGGATGGGAGGATTGGGGGAGACGAGAGGATTACGGAAGTAATTGCAGCGGGCAGCTCCTCCGAGAATTTTGACCAACATCCCGCTTCCGACGCTTCGCTAGTCGCATTACTACCTCACGCTTCATTTCTGGGTCCACGTGTAAGTACAAACGGGTAGGGCATGGGTATACCCACGGGTATAGGATGATACCCACACCCTACCCGTGACTTGACGGGCAGGGTATGGGTACTGCCCATGGGTATAAAAATGTACCCATACCCTCCCCACACGGGGCGGGTACCCGCGGGTACCCGTGCCCATAGGTAAAATTGCCATCCTTAGCCGTGAAGTTTGTACCGTTATCAGTGATAATGCTACTTGGCACACCAAACGGTATATGATGGATTTTATGAAATTGACTGCTGTAGTGGCAGTCGAACTTGTGATAGGGACTGCTTCAATCCACTTGGTGAACTTGTCGACCGCCACCAGAAGGTGAGTATGCCCTCCATGGGAGGATTTTTTGAGTGGCCCGACCATATCGAGCCCCTATTGGGCGAAAGGCCAGGCCAATGGTATTGTCTTCAACGCCGATGCAGGTGCGTGCGGCTTTGTGGTGAATTTTTGACAACCGATGCCCCTATTGGGTGAGTGCTGTGGGCCAGTAGAAGCCTGCGCGAAAGGCTTTGGCTACGAGTGATCGACTGCTGGCATGATGCCCGCAGGTACCTGCATGAATATCACAAAGGATGGCTTGGCCATCTTCAAATGCTATGCAACGTTGGAACATACCTGATACGCTGCGCTTGTATAGTTCGCCGTTGATGACGGTGTATGCTTTAGATCGTCGAGTCACACGTCGTGACTCTGTTATGTCTTCAGGTACCTCTCCGCGGAGTATGTATGCGAGGAAAGGTTGAGTCCAAGTTGGCTCGATGAGGAGTACCTCGACTGGCGGGTCCTCTGTGCTAGGTGCTTTGCTCTTGGCTGCTGCAGCTGATAGGAGATGCTCGTTTTTCTTGATGGACCTGTGCTCGATGCGCTCGAAGAAGACACCAGGTGGAACTGGTGCTTTGGTCGCTCCAATGTTGGCTAGCTTATCTGCTTCTTCATTGCTTTCACGCCCTATGTGCCGCAACTCGCAGCCTTCGAAGCTGCCCTCCATGAGGTTGTACAGGTCACGGTAGGCGATCATGTTATCTGCGATTGCGTCGCAGGCCTTCATTGTTTGCTGCACCACAAGATTCGAGTCACCGTAGATCATCAGTCGAGTGCACCCGAGGGCTTTGGCCATCCTCATGCCGTGGATCAGGGCCTCGTACTCTGCTTCGTTATTGGATGGGAACTCGAATCCCATCTGTAGGATATAGCGAAACTTGTCGCCTTTTGGTGATATGAGGATGACACCGCGCCTGCCCTTCGTTTTTTTCGAGCCGTCAAAGTACATAGTCCATGAGTTGGACACATCTGGCGCTCCTGGCAGCTGAGCTTCGATCCACTCGGTGTGGAAGTCAGGTAAGACTTGTGCTTTGATGGCCTTCGGGTAATCATACTTGATATCTCGTGGTGCTAGCTCGATGAGCCATTTTGCGACTCGCCCAGTTGCGTTGGGGTTTGTGAGGATGTCCCCGATCCCTGAGGTGCTGATTACAGTGATCGGGTGCTCGGAGAAGTAATGCGTCAGCTTCCTTGAGGACATGAACACGGCGTAGGCCAGCTTTTGATAGTGCGGGTACCGCTGCTTTGATATGGAGAGCACTTCACTCAAGTAATAGACTGGACGTTGTATGCTTTGGGCGTGTCCCTCCTCCCTTCGTTCGACTACCAGTACGGTGCTCACCACCCTGTTAGTTGCGGAGACATATAGGTACAGTGGCTCGCGTTCCCTTGGTGCGACGAGGATTGGAGGGCTTGTGAGGACTCGCTTGAGGTCCGTGAAGGCTGCTTCGGCTTCTGGCGTCCACTCGAATTTGTCTGCTTTCTTCATCAGTCGATAGAACGGGAGTGCTTTTTCGCCAGCTTGCTGATGAATCGACTGAGTGCTGCCACTCGACCCGCTAATTTTGCACGTCATGGAGCTTTGAAGGCCTTTGCATCGTCAAGATGGCCTGTATTTTCTCCGGGTCCGCCTCGATTCCTCGAGCTGAGACTAGATACCCGAGGAGTTGCCCGGCTGGCACGCCGAACGTGCACTTCTTCGGGTTGAGCTTGATGTGGAAGCGTTTGAGGTTTGCGAACGTCTCTCGCAAGTCATCGAGTAGTGTGTTTTCCTCCCTTGTTGTGATGACGATGTCATCTACGTAGACCTGGACGTTTCGCCCAATTTGCTTCTTGAGGCAGTCTTGCATCATGCGCTGGTAGGTTGCGCCTGCGTTCTTGAGCCCGAAAGGCATTGTTGTGTAGCAGTAGACCCCGAGTGGGGTTATGAACGCCGTTTTCTCTTCATCCTCTTCCTTCATCCTTATCTGGTGGTAACCCGAGTAAGCATCCAGGAAGGACAAGCGAGCGCACCCGGCGGTGGAGTCGACGATCTGGTCGATTCGAGGTAGTGGAAAGTGATCCTTTGGACACACTTATTGAGTGCGTGAAATCTACGCACATCCGAAGGATATCTGTGTTCTTCTCTACGAGTACGGGGTTGGCCACCCATTGTGATTTCTTGATTTCTCTGATGAAACCTGCTGCGAGTAGTCTGTCGACTTCGGCTTCGACTGCGGTTCTTTTGGGCCGGATATGCGGCGCATTGTTTGCTTGACTGGTTTAGCATCTGGAAATAATTGGAGAGAGTGCTCGGCGAATTCCCTGGGAATACCTGGCATGTCGGCTGGACACCACGCAAATATATCCCAGTTCTCACGGAGGAATTCGACGAGCGCGCTTTCCTATGCGATAGGCAGACTCGACGAGACATTGACTGTCTTGGTCGGGTCAGTCGGGTGCACCTGATGCGACTTGTGTCATTGGTGGCATTGAATGCTCTGTCGACTGCCACCTTTTGTGCTCCGGCATAAGTGTTCGATCGTTGGAGACCGCTAGATCGGCGAGTGTTGCTTCCATGCCGAACATCTCAGAGATTTTGCTAAACTCTCGGTCGCAAGAGTCAGACTTTTGGAAGTTCCCTTGACTGTGATTACTCCTTTTGGTCCAGGCATCTTCAGCTGGAGGTATGCATAGTGTGGACCGCCATGAATCGAGCGAACGTCGGGCGTCCAAGTATGGCATGGTATTGTGACTTCCAGTCGACAACTTCGAACTCAATCGACTCTGTCCTGAAGTGGTTCTTGTCCCCGAACGTTACGTCGAGTTGTATGGTGCCTTCTGGGCTTATTGCTTTGCCTGGGACGATACCGTGAAAGGTATTTGAAGATCTTGGCAGGTTTTCGACTGACCTGTTCATTTTGCGGAGCGTATCTGCGAAGATGATGTTTATGCCGCTGCCACCATCCATGAAGACCTTGGACATGGCGTAGCCTCCAATTTGTGCGTCGAGTACCAGAGCAGAGTGCCCTGGACGAACGACCGATGGAGGGTGGTCCTCTCTGCTGAAGCTTATTGCGGTTTCAGAACCCTTCAAGAATTCAGTTACAGCAGGAGGTGACATGACCGCCATGTTTACTTGTCGAGTGCGAAGTTTTTGCTCCCTGTTGGAAGGGCGACCTTTCTGTATCATGTACATCTGCCCTTGGGGCGGAGGGTACTGAGGTTCGTCCACCCGAGGTACGGGTTGTATGGCACCCGCGAGATTTCCGCCTGCGGCAGGCTGTGGTGGTGGGGTGGTGCCATCAGAACGGCATTGTTTGGCTGAGGCACAGGTGCAGGCACGGGTGCGTGTGCGGCTGTTGCCTTTCTGAGATTTATGTAATCAGTCGCCATTTGGTCGAACTCTGCAGTTTCTCATCGAGTGATTGGAGCGCAGTTTTCCGTCTTCCCCCTTGTACAGGTGGAATCTGCAATCAGCATCCATCTTTTCTTCGAATGATCGCTCGGATTGTGCCCGATCGTGACTTGCGCCAGTCTTTCCTCTTGTAGCTATCACTGCGTTGGCCGCGGTCTCGACTGTCCCGATGATCATCTCGACTGTCCCGTCGATCTTCTGACCGCCGGTCGCTTCTGTCTTGGTCGTTGCGGGGTGTGGAGAACCCAGCCGCCATGAATTCGGGTCTGTCATCGTCGTAGTGACGTTTTGAACGCTTGCGCCTTCGGTCGTCTCTGTATGAGTCTCTGCGGCTTCGACTGCCACTTTCATGATTGTCACGGGGTGAGGACCCGCGTGTGGTGCGCGCCATGTCTTCTCCGTCTGCCCACTCAGTCGCGATCATCAAGAGGTTAGCCACAGAGGTTGGCTTTTTGCGACCAAGTGCTTCTTTGAAGTCCCGCCTGGCGAGCCCATTATGAAAGCGTCCATGGCCATATCTTCTGAAATTACTCCGACTGAGTTGCGTATCTCAGTCCATCGTCTGATGTATGACCTCAACGTTTCGTCTGACCGTTGAACGCAAGCTCGCAGCTCCTCGAATTTTTGGGCGCTCACATAGAGGCTCGAAGTTTTTGATGAAGTCAGTGCGGAAGTGATCCCACGAGTCGTATGTTGATGGAGGTAGCTTGAGCCAGTCGCGGGCTGTGCCTTCGAGCATGAGTCGTATGTATTGCATGGCTGTGATGTTTGTGCCTCGCTGGCACGCGACAGCCAGCCTGTAGTCTTCCAGCCACCTGAAGGTTCCTGTCGACCCGTGTACTTGGGCTGTTCAGATGTGAGTTTGAACCCTTTGGGCATCCGTGTCTCGCGGACGCGTCGAGTGAAGCACAGAGCTCCGTGTGGCTCAGGCTCTCGATCAGAGTATGAGTCGCTACTGTAAGATCTGCGTGATCTGCTCCTGGACCTGCGCCTACGCGAGCCGCTTCTTTCCTTCGAGTGGTGGCGACGACCACTGCGATTGTGCTCTTCACGACGCGTGTCAACTATGGCACGATCTCGACTCCCTCCTGGAGTTTTGGGATTTGGCGTATGGCCTTCGCCGCTAAGGCGAGTGATTTGATCTGTTGGCGATGTAGTTTTGCATTGGGGTCATCAGCTGGAGGCTTGATTGCCTCTAGGTATGCTGCAGCGGTAAAGAGAGCACCCGCAGCTGTTTTGGGTACTGGCACTCCCTCCTCGTCGTATGTCATGAAAGAGTTGCCTAGTTGCGGGTGAGTGCCGCCCTCTCATCCGGCGAGAGGTGTGACAGCCTTGATCTGGGTCTTGTGTCTGCTCGCCCGGTGGAGCTCAGGGAGAGCTGTCTTCTGCGCACACTCGACAAGCTAGCTTGCTTTTTGCGTTCTTCGAGTGTTGCTCTGACCTGCCGCAGTCGAAGTGATTCCTGCCAGTTGAAGTACTGGAAGGTCAACATCTCCTCTCGTGTTGCGTCTGCTGGCATCATTGTGCACTCCTTGATGACTTTATCTGCTTTTGCTGCCATCTCAGCAGTGATTGTGAGAGTTGTGACTCCGTCCGGCATAGTAACTGTGCACGGGAATTCTGTAGGCCTGCGACTGGCCGCATCATCTGATGATTCTGCGGCGATGGCAACGTAGACCTGCTGGGGTATCACCCGAGGGTATGTATATGTGTTTTCGAGTCCCGTCATGGACTCGACGTCTTCATCAAGGCTCATGTCGGAGTCGATATGCCCATCGAGTGGTCCGTCTGGACGGATCTCGCTGTCGATGCCTTCATCGCCTATGCTCATCTCGGCGTCGGCGAAGTTGTTATGAATCTCGAAGTCGAGGTTGTTGTTGGTGCAGATCTCGGAGTCGACGTAGTTGTCGATATGAGTTTCGGGCTCGTCGAAGTCGCTGAGGAGATCCCGCAGTCGAAACTATCCTCGAGTGGGAGATCGAGCTCGGGATCGTTTGTGCGGTATGCTGATTCGGCCTCCTCCCTTGGAGTTCTTCAATGAGCTCGTTCATCTCTCGAGTCGACATGGTTGTGTTGACGAGCAAGCTTGGAGGATCGACGATGGTATGGACGCAGTTGATGGATCCGCAGTCGAAGGAGCCGCAACCGATGGAGCCTCGGGTGCGGAAGTCGCGAGTTGGCGTGGATCTGTCAAGTCCTGCACACCAAGCTTGTTGACGAAAAAATTGAACGAACCAACGGTTAAACCCAAACCTGACTCGAGATCGGAGAAGGTCTCCTGGAATTCTGGCGAGTGTGGCTCGAAATCCATCAGAGGATCTGATGTGCTTTTTGCAGGTGAAGCTGGCGTGCTGCCGTTTGTCGAGTGAGTCGGCGAGTTGCCGTGTGCCCGAGTCGGCGAGTTCTGGTTTGTTGATGCAGCCGGCGAGTTGCCGTTTGTAGATCCGATCGGCGAGTCGCCGTTTTCCGATGGAACCGAAGAAACCGTGAGTCCAGCACTATTCTTTCCCACAGACGGCGCCAATTGACGAGGGGTACACTCATCAATCCCATGGTTAAGGACCTAGGGTTGAGATTATGGGGAGAGAACGTGGTAGTACTGGTAGTTTCGTCGGCTGACAAGCAGAGGCAAAGATTTACCCAGGTTCAGGCCCCTCGGGTGGAGGTAAAGACCCTACTTCCTGCTTGTCTGTTATTGATCGTGTGAGATTATGCGGTTACAAGGTGGCTCCGGCGAGATGTCGATCTCGCTAGAGCTTTGGTGGTTTGAGTATGGCTTGCCTAGATCGGCACCCCTCCCAGCCTTTAAATAGGCTGGGTCTCGGGAGTTTGTAACCGACCTAGTTTACACATAAGGAAAGTATAAACCGATTATGCCTATGTCTAAACTTGGAGGGTACTCCATCTTGTTGGGCCTCTTGTCTTGGGCTTCGAGTTGGCTCTTTGCTATTGAGCCTTTAGTCGTCACGTGCACCAGGTACCCTCACGGTAGGGTACCCAAGGTGTATACCCTTGTCAGCGTCCGACTTCACCGTCACCTTGCTCCGACGGCGGGGAACGAAATATATCATAGCACATTAGCACAGTCCTTCATCCCGAGGTCCGCTGGCGTCTGCTCGCCTGAGACAGGCTCGCCGCGGTACATGAAGACGCCACTCGCAACGGCATTGCCAGGCACCATGGCGGTGTAGAAATCCATGAGGCCTTGCGTCCTGTTGGTTTTCAGCATGGTGCGGGTGAAGGAGCGGCATGTGAAGTCCTGCAGCACGGGGGTGACTAGCCTATCCGGCGTGATATATGGCAAGAACTGGATCTTGGCGCCGTCCATCATCCCTAACTCCTCCGGCGTTTCCCAACCACGGATCAGGCGCCGATCGTGCACGAAAAACCCATGGGCGGCGGGCACCATCTCTCCTCTCTCTCGCCGCCTCCTCGGCTTCGAGCTCCAACCACTCCCATGGGAAGATGGATTAGGCAGATTCGGAGCCAGAAGAGTTTGACATTTTTTTAACACATTGTGAGCATGGTAGTCGGTGCAGGCAAATAGAGAGTACGACAAGCACACATATGTAATGTCATATATTGTTGGTGGACTTGGGAAGAAGACGATGAGGACACCCTATTGGTCAAGCCAGTGGCGGAGCTTGGGCCAAATTCCTGTGAGGGCAATGGGCTTGGGGGCTAAACATTGAGCTTTGGACTGATTTTTCGTTAACAAATGGACAAAATACCTGTACAAATTAGGCAATTTGTTGGTGGGCTGGGGGGGGGGGGGGGGGGGGGGGGGCGACGGCCCATTTCGCCCCCATGAAGCTCCGCCACTGGGTCAAGCCGTAGTCGCGGAGCTTGTAACGATTGTGGGTGGGTCGTCGATGCACCATTGTCGCCACTCCCTTACAGGAGGCAGCCTAACTTTGTTGACGAGATCTTCACTTACCTGGTCGGCTGGCCCTAACCAACGCATTGGAGCCGATGTCGTCAGCATTGATTTTTGAAATCGATCTAAATATTTCGACGCCCGCACAAACAAATGTAAATTACACAATTGGACTCTTTTTTTTTTTGAATTTTTCCACGTATATTAAACCAGCAAAGAGTACACGATTACATCGATTACAAAAACAAAACTAAATAGACTCTTTTTTATATTAGATCAATCAACTCTTTTAAAAAGACACGATGTTTGGAAGCTTTACGGGACTCACGAAATCCACCACGAAGAGAGCAGCGGCGAGATGATTCCCGACCCTCCATCGATGAGGTGGACAAGGAGATGGGGATGTCTTTTTACTGTTTAGCACTGCCCGTCATAACCATCATAATGCCGCTATTGGTTGATCAAATTCAAAAAAATAAAAATCTTGGTATTTTTTGACTGGTAAGTGTATTTATCAGGGTGCTCAGGAAACTCGGTAACCGAATTTACCGACCGGTAACCTTGGTGGTAATGTGGCTGCATATATTGGTGGGCTTTATAAGCCGTGAGCAACACGATTTTTCTCGCAGCACCGTGAACTACGAGTCACGGAAAAACCGTTGGTTGATTGTTCGTGGTTCGTCTCCTCCATTTGGTATTCAACATGTCTCTTATATATTTCGTCGCCCGTGGACTTGTATAGCTCTTTCTGAAATTCATTTCAAGTTGAAGTGGATTTTTTATTTCTATCAACTATTTTTTATACACATAAGTTTTTACGTCCACTTACGATTACAAGTTCACAGCGAGCAAAAATCAGGAGGGACGTGATCGCTGTACTGTGTCTTGTTTTTCCTTTCTGTTTGCGTGCTGTTTTTTTTTTCTTGTAAGCTAATTTCATATGTACGTGTACTCTCTCTGGCCGTATGATCTTTGTTAATTTAAAGTTAGACGTTATCGCTTTTATACAAGAAACATGATCACCGGACACAGAGTTGTATTTCTCGCAACAAATTCATAAGATATGGGTAACGGCCTAACGCACATGTTTTCATGTAGTAATACAATGATTAATGATATTGATTAATGCTACCTCCATTTCGAAAAAAAAAACATTACTTTGTTGATCCACGGCAATGCATGGGCATTTATTCAGCCATTCATCCCCACAGTGTAAGGAAAAAAGCAACTTCGTCGCCATCCTGCATGTTGAGCTCTGCCGGCGTCTCGTCGCCACGCAGCCGGCGGCCATTGAATAAAAAAGATCCATGCAATATGAACTTCCAATACAAGTCCATCAGGACCTCCAGCTTCTTGTTTCGCACAACCCCGCCGTGTAACCATCTTAATGCTGACGTCGGTTGATCAAAATCTAAATTTGAGAACATAACTACAATGCAGGTGTGAGCTCCCCACTCCTCCCGCCGCCGGAGCGACATGCAGAGCATGTGGTAACCCATCGATTCTCGGACGGACAGACACGGAGGAGACAGGGGCACCACATGCTTTGCGGCTGGTTTAACAGGAATAGACAACATCCACAATTTTCATTAATGCTTCTCTAGTTTACTCCGCCATTCCTCCGTACAAATGGGGAAAAAGATCAACCTCGTCGCCATCTTCCATCTTGAGCTAAGGAGTTGATTTCTGAAATGATGAAAAAAGGTATTCCTCGTCCGAATCTTGTGCTCTTCAATTCAATAATGAACAGTCTGTGCAAAGAAGGAAGGGTTATGGATGCACACGACGTCTTCAACTTGGTTATAGACATAGGTGAGAGGACTAATGTCATTACATTTAATTCACTGATTGATGGATATTGCTTAGTCGGCAACATGGAGAAAGCAATCAGAGTGCTTGATACCATGGTAAGCCGACCTTTTGTTAAAGCCTTTCCAGATCCTCCGAAATATTTTTCAGTGTGTACTCTCATACACTGAACATAAAAAACGCAAGACAGAAGGGTTTAATCAACAACACATATTTTTTGGATTAGGCAGATTCAGAGCCAGAAGAGTTTGACATTTTTTTTAACACATTGTGAGCGTCGTAGTTGGTGCAGGCAAATAGAGAGTACGAACAAGCACAGATATGTAATGTCATATATTGTCGGTGGACTTGGGACGAAGACGATGAGGACATCCTATTGGTCAAGCCGTAGTCGCGGAGCTTGTAACGATTGTGGGTGGGTGGGTGGGGGGGGGGGAGGCAGCGACAGTGGTGCAGGAGCTCGATGTGGCACGAAATAGAGTTGGGGAGGGGTAAGGGGGGGCGACGGCCATACATAAAATGATTATGGCCGCTCACTGTCTCAACTCTCGTCGGAAGGAGGTTGTAGGAGGACGAACAATGGTTGCATAGGGCGGCAGGAGGCGGCGTATGATGGCGGACAACGACGCGGGTAGAATGAGCGACGCCGTGATGTCTAAGGCAGTCGGTTGGGCCTTCCCACACTAGTTCTAGAGTTTTACCAAATTAGACTATGGTTTGACATATTTAGCTAGGTATATGATAGAGAAATTTCTTAGGTAACATAATTAATTAGGTTGGGCCTATTTCACCGAGATTTGCTATGGCTTGCAGGACTGGGCTAAACCATCTATGATAGCCACGTTTCTCAGAAATGGAAATAAAAATTCCATTTTTGTATATGTTCCTCAAAATTTCGTTTCTGCTTCCATATCTTCTCTTCGTGTCCATTTTCCTGTGAAACAGTTTTGATGTTAGCTCTAGATGTTGTAGATATTTCTTACCCCTTTTCACACCTTGTTGAGTCATTTGATGCACGGCCATAAAGGGTTTTTCTTTTGGAATGTGCATAAAGGCAGGGTGCTTGATGTAACGTTGAAACGAAAAGCACACATTTCTAAAAGAAAATACTTAAACTATCCAGAATTGTCCTGCGTTCCGAGTTTAGTCAAAATATTTTTTTTCTCAATTTTGACAAAGCATGTAGGAAAAATATCGATATTTATAATGCAAAATAAATATTATTATTAGAATCATCATAAAACATATTTCCTTATTATATACATTTGGCATTATAGATGTTGATATTTTTATCTATATGTTTTGACAACCATTTAAATTTTTTACTTTAACCAAACCTAAAAAGAGGCACGATAATTCTGAATAGAGGGAGTAAGAAATCGCATGTGGACTCGTGGAGTGGATAGTACACTCCATACGTGGATCGTAGACTTTAGAGTTCAGAACGTTTGTTTGTACAACCAAAAATCGTAGGAGGACAAAATGCTTTGTACATCAAGTGACTGAATCCTCCGAGGTGCGAGCTACTCCACTCCGAACCTCGCCGCGCCGCTGCCCCGCCATCGGCAGATCCTGATGCCGCGCCTGTACTCCACCACGGCCGTGTCCTGCATCCGCCGCCGCCTTTCCTCCGCCTCCACCTCCCCCTCGCCGCCCTCGCGTTCCTGGTCTCCCCACGCCGCCTTCGCCGCGGCCACGGAGCGCGCCCGCGCCGGCACCCTCAGCCAGGAATATGCGCACAACCTGTTCGACGAATTGGTAATGCATGCCACCCCGGTCGACGCGGGTTCCCTGGACGGCTTCTTCTCAGCCCTCGTCCGCGCGCCAGACTCCGCCTCCTGCAGAGATGCCCCTGCTCTCGCCATCGCCCTCTTCAGCCGCGTCCGCCGAGAAGAGGCTGGCCCGTGGGTGGCGCCGCCCACAATCTTTGCCTACGGCATCCTCATGAACTGCTGCTGCCGCGCGGGTCGCCCGGTCCTAGGGCTTGCCCTCTTTGGCCTCCTCCTCAAGACGGGCATCAAGACAAATGTGATCGTTGCCAACACCCTCCTCAAGTGCCTCTGCTGCGCAAAACGGACGGATGAAGCTCTCAACGTGCTGCTTCATAGGATGTCCGACCTCGGTTGTGTGCCTGATGCCTTCTCGTACTCCATTGTCCTCAAGAGCTTATGTGACCACAGGAGGAGCCAGGCGGCGCTCGACCTGCTCCAGATGATGGCGAAAGAAGGAGCTGGCTGCTCTCTTGACGTGGTGGCATATAACACCGTCATCCATGGCTTCTTTAAGGAAGGGAAGTAAGCAAGGCATGCGATCTATTCCATGAAATGATGCAGCAAGGGCCCGTGCCAGATGTGGTCACATATAACTCGATTATTGATGCGCTGTGCAAGGCCAGATCAATGGACAAGGCAGAGTTGTTCCTTCGGCAGATGGTTGATGACTGTATTCAACCAAACATTGTGACATATACTACCATGATCCATGGATATTCCACTTTGGGCAGGTGGAAGGAGGCAACTAAAATGTTCAGAGAAATGACAAGCCAGGGTCTAGTGCCAGATATTGTTACTTGGAGCTCGTTCGTGGCTTCCCTTTGCAAGCATGGAAGAACCAAAGAAGCTGCAGATATTTTTGAGTCCATGACTGCCAAGGGCCACAAACCTAATATAGTGACGTATGGTGCCCTACTCCACGGGTATGCCTCTGAAGGATGCTTTGCTGATATGATTAATCTATTTAATTCAATGTCAAACAATGGTATTGTAGCCAACTGCCATGTTTTCAACATTTTAATCGATGCATATGCTAAACGTGGATTGATGGATGAAGCTATGGTCATACTTACTCAAATGCGGGAACAAGGAGTGAGTCCGGATATATTCACCTATTCAAGTGTAATAGCTGCACTTTGTAGAATGGACAGGTTGGCTGATGCTATGGAAAAATTCAGTCAGATGATTTCCATCGGAGTACAACCAAACAGAGTTGTTTATCACACCCTAATTCAGGGTTATTGTACACATGGTGATTTACGAAAAGCTAAGGAGTTAATTTCTGAAATGAGGAACAAAGGTATCCCTCGTCCTACCATTGTGTTCTTCAGTTCAATAATAAACAGTCTATGCAAAGAAGGAAGGGTTATGGATGCACATGATATCTTGAAGTTGGTTATAGACATAGGTGAGAGGCCTGATGTCATTACATTTAGTTCACTGATTGATGGATATTGCTTACTCGGCAACATGGACAAGGCAACCGGAGTGCTTGATACGATGGTATCTATTGGCATTGAACCTAATGTTGTTACTTTTAGTACTCTTCTTGATGGCTATCTTAAAAGTAAAAGGATTGATGATGGGCTGATTCTGTTTGGAGAAATGCTGCATAAGAAAGTTAAGCCTACAACTGTTACATATGACATCATGCTGGCTGGGTTATTTCGTGCTGGGTTACCTGATGCTGCAAAGAAAAAGTTCCGTGAGATGATCGAAAGTGGAACAGCAGTGAGCATTTCCACATACCATATAATTCTTGCAGGACTTTGTGCAAATAATTGCACCGACGAGGCAATCATCATGTTCCAAAAATTAGGTGTGATGAATATGAAGTTTAATATTGCAATATTCAATACCATGATTAATGCAATGTACAAGGTCCGGAGAAGTGAAGAAGCTAAAGATTTGTTTGCTGCTATACCACGCAGTGGGTTGGTACCTAATGCTTCTACTTACGGCATAATGATACAGAATCTTCTGAAAGAAGGATCAGTGGAAGAAGCTGACAGTATGTTCTCATCAATGGAGAAGAGTGGTTGTGCTCCCAGCTCTCGTATGTTAAATGATATCATCCGAATGTTGTTGGAAAAAGGGGAGATAGTCAAGGCCGGAAATTATATGTCTAAAGTTGATGGCAAGAGCATCTCACTTGAAGCTTCAACTACTTCGTTGCTTTTGTCTCTCTTTTCAGGGAAAGGGAAATATCGGGAACAAATCAATTTGCTGCCTGCAAAGTACCAGTTTTTGATGGAGTCAGTTTTGTTGCACAGGACTCGGTAGATAAACCTTGGCGTGGTTCAAAGCTCCCTCTCAATGATGTGGGCAAGTGTTCTCTTCTATGCACACACCAGGAACTAGCTGATTGATGGTGCCACTATGGCGTTCTACTCTGATGCCTGGCTGTTGGGCGTGCATCAAATGAACAGTTCCATCTGCTCGCCATGTCCACGCGAAAGCTCCGTCTGACCTGTGATATGTTTGCTTAATGGCAAAAAGATTGCCTGTGTCCAGGGACATACCATGACAGATTCTTGGTTGTGGTGACTGTGACTTCAACGAGGTTTTGCGGATTCAAGTTGGATATGAGGAAGGCCCATGAGCTCTTCCTAGTTCCGAGAAGTTCTTGAACTGGAAAATACAGTGGTTACCATTGAAAGTAAAATATGCGTAGGGGTAGAGTGAAGGCCTGAAGGGTGGATCCACGTGTGTTGTTTCTTCATCCAGGCAAAAAAATTTAATGTTACATTGAACCAAGTCATTGTTGTACTGTATTTTTAGGTTGGATACATTTGCAGTTCAGTTATCATTAATAAAATACTTCAAGCAAGGATTAACTAAGGCATATATATAATGCAGCTAGTGCTGGTGTAATTAGGTGTCATATGTAGCTGCTACCAAATAACAAGTTATCGTATTATTCTCATTTTACTTACTTACGTTTGCAACTTGGAGTGAAATCACTTCATTAGATGTCATTAAAATTGGGCTGGCTGGGAACCCTCTAAGGTCATCTGCACCTTCAGGCCTTAGGTCCTCGGTGCAGGGAGTGCGTCAAAATTAGGATCCAGCTGGCTTCGTCGGCGAATTGGAACTGCAGTGCTGTCCAGGCGATCCGGCGATGTCATGCAGGTCATTTCCCAGGTAAAAAAAGGCAACATAATCTCTTATGCTATGACTCTGTATGCTATCACCAGAATTAGTAGTGACAATTAAAAAAACATTGTTCATAGTAATGATGTCGTTGGTTTTAAAAAGAAAGAAAGTCTGCTATGTCATGTAGTTGGCTTCTTTCACAATTCACACTACAAACGGTGAACTGCTATGTAACTTCTAGAGGGACTTTTAATTAGGTCACTAATGACTACTAACCACTATTAATTACTGCTCCCATTAGATTCCATGGAATCCCCCCACAATTTATATCTAACTAATACCCATGAGATGTCCTCTTTTATTTACAATTTTTTGGTTTGTTGTTATGCTTTCGTCAGGTAATTGCTTTGGATCTGAGTGACACATGCATAGTCACCTCACTTTCTAAGCTCATTGAGCAATGAGGGATGCGCGGATTACCTGATGAGTGTCAACAGCGGCACGACAGGAGAGAGGGACCTGATGCTGCATTGGAGCAACCATTAGCAGTTGCGATGCGTAAAGGTGTACCGCCATAACATTCAGGCGGCTGCCACTCCTGGCTGATCGTAAATCAAAGACTGCTAGCTCGGTATGTTGTTTAGCTTTGTCTAGAATTGTATATTGGTTCATTTTCTTCTAAGAAAGCTCGATGTTCAATTTATGTGCTTATGAATAAAGTTATGACCAAATGGGTTTGGATTGTGTTAGGACTTAATGAATACATTCCAGCATTCTATCCTCAGAAGCTCCAAATTAATTGTAGTCAACTACTAATTGAAGAAATCCAAGCTGGACTGCACTTTGTTTCAACTGGCGGTGGAAGCAGTCAAACAGAAATTGGGTCCCAGAATGTGTTTGAGCAGTTGCCAGTTTTCCAGCAGTTCCTATACTGAGTTGTTTGGTGTTGGGTGATTATCTCTTAACTCTGGTAACAAGTCATGTGGGATGGATCGTGGGAAGAAGGCCATAGTCCAAAACCTGCTTCGTGGCATGTTCTCTGCTTTCATATTCATGTCTGCAATGCTAGCGTCCTTACATAGATATATCCGTTACAGACACATCTGGTTGTCAATCCTTATTTATCTCTCACCGTCATTAAGCCACCGTGTTCTGGTGTCAACATTGCTGTGTGCTAGGAGGTGAGTTAATATTTCAACCTGATTTTGATCAAAAGTTCCTGCTCCTGTACTTAACAAATGCGCTGCAATCTATGATGCTACAGATTTGGATGCTCCACAAACTTTAGATGTTGGATGCTCTGCTCCAGGTCATCATTGCCGTGGATGCAATACTTCAAAAATTATTGATTTGAACGGCGGACTAACGCAACTGAGGAAAACGCGCTCGGACGGCGCTCTTTCCTCCCTCCCTATGCCGTGAGCTACTTCGAAGCATGTTTATTTGCTGCTGGGACTAATAAGTAATCAGTTGCAGCTCCTGAGTATGAGAAGATATGACAAAGAGGGTTGAGTGATGCACAGTATCCAGTTTAAATTTTCTCGACCTCAAAGCATGTTCTGACAATTAAATTACCGCTAATCGTGGATGTGCATCATTGTGACCTGTATTAGGTAAATCTTCAGAAGAAACATGATTTGTGCTCTTCAAAAGGGTGGTTGGTTTACCTGTTTTTATTTTCAAGTGGATCTATATTTCTAGCTATGCATATTCTAAATTGAGTACAATAATACAGTATAAGATGAAAGATAGTTCCACAAGAATCACACGATTTTAGACAAGATTTGTACAACTACAAACTATACATCAGTCTTTTTATCCTTGGCTATCTGTTCAGCCCTAGGGTTACCCTTAGGCGGTTGCTCATTTGATGGCATTTTGTAATTTAGTTGCCACCATGCTGACATCGTGTATTCTATCATGGCATGCCCGAAGGCTGTCCTTATGCTGTCACCTGACACTTGTATAATTTAACAGAGGAATGAAAGAGAGCCAGACATTGCGTAACAAGGATGGTCATTTGTGGTGCACCGTAACTTGTCAACAGTGCAATAGAAAATGTCGACAATTTCAACCGTGTGTTGATGCATGACTGGAAGAGGAGATTTTGATCCGGTGATAATTCTTGCAGCCTAGAACCTAGTGTCTTGTGTGCAGCATTACTAAGGGCTGTCTGAATGTTTTTTGAATTTTATGTATCACAGAATGTGCTGCCAACAAAAGTTTTGTTGAGCTACTGTCATATGTGGCTAGTTTACCTTCTGCTGAATCTCTATGCTCAGCGCGAAGCACGACAGATCATACTACTAGCTAGGTAGTGACCAGCTTCTCTGCACCGGCCACCACATAGGCGATGTTCGTGCCTGTTTATTTTCCTGCAGAATCGTGTGTGCCTGCCTGATCTGCAGTTAAAGAGACACGCTCACTGACTAGAGACCTGATCGTGTGCCATGGCCATGCAGGCATATGTACTCTGCACTCTCTCAAGGTTTCGATCGAGTGCCTGTTCGTGTTTGGATTATTGTGGTTTAGTATGCTCAGAGAAACAATTTTCAGCAATATACCCCAATTCTCAACACCTACAGCATATGAGACCCACAGTTAGTGGGTCATCTTTTTTTCCTTTCTCCCTCCTGCCGCTTCGCTTGTTTGGTGACAGATACCGGCTGTTGTTGGAGCACGCGAGGCCGGAGTGGAGAATGTGAACGGCGGCCGGACCTCAACCAATGGATGGTGGGGAAAACGACGGGCGGTGACCAAAGGGGCAAAACCGCAGATACTGAAAACGGAACAACACATGACTATACGTCTCTGGTTACAGTGCAAAAGGAAATGTGGACAGTTTAAGCCTAAGAAATTAGTCCCAACTTCTGTATACTTGAGAAATGAGAGAGTCAACAGTGAAGTGATGACTGGAAATGAGGAGAGTTTTTCCCCCGGTGATACCTACAGCGCTGCCCAAGAAAAAAGAACTCTGTTCCAGCAAGGAATCGTCGACAATGAGCTCTGCTCTTTTGGTTGCAATGAAGATGAGACAGTACAACATTTCGCATTCGGGTGACAGCGAACCAAGCAAATTCTGGACAAGCCCAAAAGCCGGCCGACGGGACTCGAGGAGGGATCCTACTTCTTTGGGACCTCGATGCGGTTGATGTAACGGATGTTGTGCTTCACTCCTTCTCGATCTCGGCCACGGTCACCTCGAAGCGTGACGGTGAGGTGTTCAAGATTACCGGGGTCTATGGACCTACAAATGATGCTCTCAAGGATGATTTCTTCCGTGAACTCGTCGATCTTAAGCCGTTGTTGGGGGAGAAATGGTTGGTTCTCGGAGACTTCAATCAAATTAGGCGGGCTCGTGATAAAAACAACAACAATATCAATCGAAGTCGAATGAATAGATTCCGGACGGCCATAAGCACTTGTGAGTTAAAAGAGATTCACCTCCAAAACCGGCGCTTCACTTGGTCCAATGAACGCAATACTCCGACCATGAGCAAGCTTGATGGCTTCTATTGCAATGAGGAGTGGGACATCACTCATGACGATCATATTCTTCACGCCCTCTCGTCTTCGCTCTCCGACCATTGCCCCTTGCTTCTTGCTTGTTGTCGGGGCCCTAAAAAACAAAATACCTTCCGCTTTGAAGACTTTTGGGTGCGCATGCCCGGCTTCCTTGATGTGGTGAAGGGGAGTTGGGCCGAGCCCTCCCTACACACCGACCCCTACCATATTCTTCATGACAAACTCAAGCGGACCGGGAGGAAGCTCAAAGCTTGGAGTCGCGGCCTATTCTCCAAAAACAAAATTGAGCTTCATATGGCATTGCTTGTCATTTTGCAACTCGACAAGGCTATGGAGGCTAGGCAACTCTCTCCGGAGGAAAGGGATATCCGGGCTAGATTAAAGAGGAGGGTCATTGCCCTTGCATCTCTTGAGCGATCTCGGAAAAGGCAACGTGCTAGAATCGATAACCTCAAGGAAGGGGATGCCAACACTCGATACTTTCATGCTAAGGTGAATTCTAGGAGGAGAAAAAACTTTGTGTACAAGCTTCGGCGCAATCAAGGGTGGGTAACCTCTCATGAAGACAAGCAAGCAATCGCTCAAGATCATTTCCGGGAGGCTATTGGGAGCCGTGGTACCGGAGACCGTGCTCTCAATTGGAACGCTCTAAACCTTCCCATCCATAACCTTGAGGGGCTCGATGATGACTTCACGGAGGAGGAGGTGAAGGCGGCTATCATGGCCATGCCCTCCAACAAGGCGCCCGGTCCGGATGGTTTCTCCGGCAAGTTCTTCAAGGCTTGTTGGGACATTATCAAGGCGGATGTCATGGCGGTCATGTTCCGGTTCTCCAACCTTCACACCAACAACCTTCATTGGCTCAACTCCGCGAACGTTGTGCTACTACCCAAAAAGGAAGGGGCGGAGGAGATCTCCGACTTTAGGCCTATTAGCCTTATCCATGGCATCGCAAAAATCGTGGCTAAGATTCTTTCCCTACGCCTCGCCCCTCACATGAATGTCCTTGTATCTCAAGCCCAAAGCGCCTTCATCAAGACTCGGAGCATCCATGACAACTTCCTCTTTGTGCGCAACTATGCCCGGTGGCTTCATCGGAGAAAAAAGGCCACCCTTCTCCTCAAGCTTGACATCAAAAAAGCGTTCGACTCGGTCAAGTGGGGATACATTTTCGAGCTCCTTGACCACCTTGGCTTTCCTCCTAAATTTCGTGATTGGCTTTCGGCGTTGTTCTCTACGGCTTCTTCGCGCGTGCTACTTAATGGAATTCCCGGCGCTCCAATAAAGCATGGGAGGGGGCTGCGGCAAGGTGACCCCCTCTCACCGCTCCTTTTCGACATCGCCATTGACCCTCTCCAACATATTCTTCAAGTGGCCACGGATCAAGGGCTTCTTCACCATCTCCCCGGGAAGGGTGCTAGGTTCCGGTCCTCCCTCTATGCCGATGATGCGGCTATTTTTATGTGCCCTATCCGTGAAGACATCTCCATGCTTGCTCAAATCCTAACCAACTTTGGAGAGGCTACGGGGCTTGTGACGAACTTTGGGAAGAGTTCGGTCACTCCCATTCGTTGTGACAATGTGGACCTTGTTGAGGTGCTTCTTGATCTCCCGGCTCCAACCGCTTGCTTTCCGTTACGCTATCTTGGGCTCCCTCTTGCGGTGAAGAAGCTGAAGAGGGTGCACTTCCAATACCTTGAGGATAAGGCGGCGGCTAAGCTCAATCCTTGGGCGGGTAGATGCTTCAACATTGCGGGACGCAAAACTCTTGCAAAGTCGGTCCTAACTTCGCAACTCATTTACCCTCTCACCGTCCTCGACATCGCGCCGGAGACTATGCTCTTCTTCAAGAAACTTATTCGGAGCTTCCTTTGGGCGGGAACCGACAAGGTTTCCGGTGGCAAATGCAAGGTAAATTGGACGATGGTGTGCAAGCCCACTTCTTTGGGGGGGCTCGGCCTCTTCAACATGGACAAATTTGCGAAGGCTCTTCGGCTTAGGTGGGCTTGGCTAGATTGGACGGCACCGGAGAGACCGTGGGTGGGTATGGAGGCCCCTTGTAAGAAAGACGAGATGGATCTTTTTCATGCAATGTCGAAGGTGACCGTTGGTGATGGGGTCAAGGCATCCTTTTGGGAGGCGCCATGGGCGGACGGAATCAGCCCCAAACTTGTCGCCCCTCTCATTTATGGTCTTTCGAAGACGAAGACGTGGTCCATCAAGGAGGCCCTCACCGACGATGCTTGGGTCCTTGATATTGACCTTGGAGAAGGGCTTTCGGTCCAGCATCTTGAGGAATTCTCTAAGCTTTGGCAATTCGCTACGCAACTTCAACTAAATGATGATATTCCGGACACTATCACTTGGAAACTCACACCTTCGGGGGCCTACTCTTGCGCCTCGGCCTACAAGGAGCAATTTGCCGATGAGGCGGACTCGCCGATGGATAGCTTGGTATGGAAAAATTGGGCTCCTCCAAAATGTAAGCTCTTCTCTTGGTTGATTATTCAAAACCGCGTGTGGACGGCCGACCGTCTTGAGAGGAGGGGGTGGCCCAATGGCCGGCTTTGCCCCCTTTGTCGCCGCGAAGATGAGACGGCTAGGCATCTCCTTTTCACTTGCCGCTTCTCCATTCGACTTTGGGGCATGATCAAAGATTGGCTCAATATTGGAAACTTCAACCCACCGGATTGGGTGACCTTCAACAACGTTCAGGCTTGGTGGAAGCATCTTGCCATCGCGAATGGGAGAAGAAGGAAGGCAATCTCGTCACTTCTCATGCTTGTGGCTTGGGAAATTTGGAACGAGCGCAACTCGAGGATCTTCAAGCACTTGAGCACCCTTCCGACGATAATCTTCGCTAGAATTAAGCTAGAGGCGAGAATGTGGGTTCTTGCGGGTGCCAAACACTTGGGTTATCTTTTGCCGGGAGATTAGACTTTGTTGTACTAAGGGTGGTGGTCTATAACACCAAAACTTTGTGTCGAACTCCTTCTTAATTAATTGAAAAAAAGGCAAGTCTTTTGCCTTTTCCCTTCAAAAACATTCAGCTAACTGATTTGGGTGATTTGGAAGGCATTATACAGTACTAAGATAAATTAAAGCATGGATAACGCTGAAAAAAAAAAAGCTAGACACTGAAGTACTGAGCCACACTAGAGACACTGACATTTTACACTATACATGGATTCAGTGCAAACTGAACCTGTCAACAGAACAAGCTGTCCATTAGTCCACTCCAATCAAAGTGAGAACCTGTCTGCCAACAGAACATCGGCGAGGAGCTCTCCGCCGCAAGGCGCTCCGTCTCGCCGGCAAGGAGCTCTCCGCCGGTGCGGGGCCGCCTCGTGAGAGCTGGGCGCCATACTCCACCTCGGGGGCCAGCTGCGCTGCCTCGCCACGGGGATCCTCATGCCTCGCCGCTGCTCCACCACGCCCATGTTCAGCCTCCACCTCCACCGCCGCTTCTCCTCCTCCGCCTCCGAAATCTCGCCGCGATCACGCTCCTGGTCTCCCCAACCCGCCTTTGCTGCGGCCACAGCGCGAGTACGCGCTGGCACGCTCAGCCCCGAAGACGCACACCAACTGTTCGACCAATTGCTAGGGCAGGCCACCCCGGTCTCCGAGCACTCTCTGAACGGCTTCCTCGCCGCCCTCGCCCGTGCCCCGGACCCCTACTCCGGCAGGGATGGCCCCGCCCTCGCCATCTCCCTCTTCAACCGTGTACGCCGAGAGGAAGCCGGCCCGCGGGTGGCGCCACCCACACTCTACACCTACAACATCCTCATGGACTGCTGCTGCCGCGCGCGCCGCCCGGACCTAGGGCTTGCCTTTTTCAGTCGGCTCATCAGGACAGGCCTGGTGATTGACAACATCACCGCCAACACCCTTCTCAAGTGCCTCTGCTACGCAAAACGCACAGACGAGGCTGTGAGCGTGCTGCTTCACAGGATGTCCCACCTCGGTTGTGTGCCTGATGCCTTCTCATACAACACCGTTCTCAAGGGCTTATGTGACGACAGGAGGAGCCAGCGAGCGCTTGAACTGCTCCAGATAGTGAGGAAAGAAGGCGGTGCCTCCTCCCTTGATGTGGTGGCATATAGCACCGTCATCCACGGCTTCTTTAAGGAAGGGGAAATAAGCAAGGCATGCAATCTATTCAATGAAATGATGCCGCAAGGGATCGCCCCAGATGTGTTCACATATAACTCGATTATAGATGCGTTATGCAAGGCCAGAGCAATGGACAAGGCAGAGTTGTTCCTTCGGCAGATGGTT
The DNA here is from genome assembly GCA_947311845.1 of Poa pratensis. Taxonomy (NCBI): domain Eukaryota; kingdom Viridiplantae; phylum Streptophyta; class Magnoliopsida; order Poales; family Poaceae; genus Poa; species Poa pratensis. The sequence goes on along the minus strand of CAMZMU010000027.1, from coordinate 75,813,875 downwards.
GATAACGGTGTCCAGCCGAATAAAGTAACATATAACTGCATGATCCATGGATATTCCACTTTGGGCAGGTGGAAGGAGGCAAGTAAAATGTTCAGAGAAATGACAAGCCAGGGTCTTATACCAGATACTTTTACTTGGAACTCGTTCATGGCCTCACTTTGCAAGCATGGAAGAACCAAAGAAGCTGCAGATATTTTTGAGTCCATGACTGCCAAGGGCCACAAACCTAATATAGTGACGTATGGTGCCCTGCTCCATGGGTATGCCTCTGAAGGATGCTTTGCTGATATGATTAATCTCTTTAATTCAATGTCAAACAATGGTATTGTAGCCAACTGCCATGTTTTCAACATTTTAATCGATGCATATGCTAAACGTGGATTGATGGATGAAGCTATGGTCATACTTACTCAAATGCGGGAACAAGGAGTGAGTCCAGATGTAGTCACCTATTCAAGTGTAATAGCTGCACTTTGTAGAATGGACAGGCTGGCTGATGCTATGGAAAAATTCAGTCAGATGATTTCCATCGGAGTACAACCAAACACAGCTGTTTATCACACCCTAATTCAGGCTTATTGTACACATGGTGATTTACAAAAAGCTAAGGAGTTGGTTTATGAAATGAGGAACAAAGGCATTCCTTGTCCGAATATTTTGTTCTTCAATTCAATAATTAATTTTCTATGCAAAGAAGGAAGGGTTTCGGATGCACACGATATCTTCAACTTGGTTAATGACATAGATGAGAGGACTAATGTCATTACATTTAATTCACTGATTGACGGATATTGCTTAGTTGGCAAGATGAAGAAAGCAATCAGTGTGCTTGATACCATGGTATCCATTGGAATTGAGCCTAATGTTATTACGTATAATACTCTTCTTGATGGCTATCTTAAAAGTGGAAGGATCGATGATGGGTTGATTCTGTTTACAGAAATGCTGCATAAGAAAGTTAAACCTACAACCGTTACATATAACACCATACTGGATGGTTTATTTCGTGCTAGGAGACCTGTTGCTGCAAAAAATAAGTTCCGTGAGATGATCGAAAGTGGAACATCAGTGAGCATTTCCACATACACTATTATTCTCGCAGGACTTTGTGCAAACAATTGCACTGATGAGGCAATCGCCATGTTCCAAAAATTAGGTGCAATGAATATGAAGTTAAATATTGCAATATTCAATACCATGATTAATGCAATGTACAAGGTTGGGAAAAAAGAAGAAGCTAACGAGTTGTTTGCAACTGTATCAGCTGGTGGCTTAGTACCTAATGGTTCCACATATGGAATAATGATAAGAAATCTTCTAAAAGAAGGATCAGTGGAAGAAGCTGAAAATATGTTTTCATCAATGGAGACGAGTGGTTGTGCTCCCACCTCTCGTCTTATAAATGATATCATCAGAATGTTTTTGGAAAAAGGTGAGATAGTCAAGGCAGGGAATTATATGTCTAAAGTTGATGGCAAAGGCATCTCCCTTGAAGCTTCAACTACTTCATTGCTGATGTCTCTATTTTCAAAGAATGGGAAATATCATGACCAAATAAAATCGCTCCCTGTAAAGTACCAAATTTTAGATGGATTCAGCAGATAAGTGTTTTCTTTGTTGGAGCTTGCTCTCAACGATGTGGGCCAGTGTCTATTATGTGCGCCCGGCAAGATTGAGCTAGGTTATGGTGCCACTGCGGTGTTCTGGGATGTTGCAGTGTTGCTTAGCTGCTGGGCATGCATCCTATGGACACAGCTCCTAATCTGACTCCATAACACAAGCGGCATCACCTTCACATGTATTTCTCGGTCCATTACTTCAAAGAAGATCTGCTGTGTGATCCGTTTGCTAATGGTGAAAACATTACTAATGTTGGAGCATCTCACGGCCGGCGTCATCCGTGAGTTTGTCTAGCTCTTGCTATATTATCATGATATTTGGAGTTCGCTGAACCTCAGCATATGAAGTACATGTTGGCTGAGGGCTATTATAGTGAAATAGACATCATAACTGATGGGAGCACATATTGTTCTTGCTCTTTAATCCTTAAGTTATAGTTGGATATGTCTATCACATTACCTGACCGATGTTCTGTTAAATTTAGTTACAGAATACATGTACTGTTTTTTATCCTTTTGGATACGAGCACTGATTTTATCTTCTTAACTGAACTGGCACGCTTTCTCTAGATGAAGTTTCTATGAAGATAAATTGGCTGGATGATCCATTTGCCCTTGCATCTTCTGCATGGAACTGCTTGTGCTATGGTTATACTCCCAGCAGTCCTCCACGAATAGAAATCTGGTGAGTTCACAGTGATTAATTGGTCCCTATATATGCTGTCAACTTATGTGTACATTTGCAGCCAAAATCAAATAAATGCAAAGGAAATAAGGTTGTAGTTGAATATATATAAGGATTGATTGATTAGTAAACTGGTGCTTCTTTTGGTCATCTGACGTTGCTCCAAGATGTACGTTCTGTAGATACCTTATCGGACTTCCTTATAGAACGTATTCCTGCCTTAGTTGTTAGTCACTGAATTAACAGTGCTTGCATTTTTGGACATTTATGACCATTGACCTTCAGTGCCCTGCCACTTTTAAACTACATAAACCTATTGCACTATAAGCTACAGGCTTGTAAAGCCTAAAAAATATCATTGTATCAGTTAAAGTTTATCATCAAACAGTATGTCTTACTTTTTCGAACATGGCAAGAATGTCGATCTCATACTGCAGTTGCTAAGTGAAAACGGAAAACGTGCCTGAACGAGTCTAGGGCCGTGCCATCCCATAGCCATCATATGACGTGGTCACGTTTGATCATGCCATCCCATGACATGGTCACGGCGGTGAGCTAAACTAGCTAACTACCTAACTAACTTGACCCAGTTTTGAACAAAACTCACGCTGCAGGGTTACTGTTTGATTGCTAAGGAAATAAGTCAAATAACTGACGAAACTGAACCCTCCGCCAAAAGGAACATTGTTTTCCAGCAACAGGATTACTGAATGTGGACTTCAGATGACACTAAGGTTTGCCCCCATTTTACGACATCAGCAATGCTTTGATGGAAGCAATGGATAGCATTAAATGACCCATCATGTTTTGGGAGTAACTGTTCATATTGATATGGTGCTCTAACCGAAGCCAGGTTGTCCGTTTACACCCTATGCATGGATTGCACACGATAATATATTGAATAACTCAAAAAAATTGTATTATGAACTCTCAATTTTTATTTACGAAAATTGTTGTCAAATTTAGTCTTAGTTGCCTACTTCAAACTTTATATGCTTACTTTGAGTGCCCAAAACCATTCCTAGCTCTGTTCCTGCCTTCTGTTCATTCTTCCTCAAACATCCCGAGGGAGTCAAAGTCTTCATGCCCAAAATAAGTGGTGGTTTAGACATCACCAATCTTTCAGTCCCAGAATAATTCTCTCTGCATATAATTCCTGCATGAATTCTATCACAAGCTCGACATTCCATGGGTCAAGCTTATCTGGAAGTACTATCCTTCCTCGGTCCCACATGTTGCTGGGCTTATCCGTTCTTTCTGGTGGAGGGACGTGAATCTCTCCGGTAATTTATTGATATGGCGCACTGTTCAATCCCTAGGGGGGACTTATTCTGTAGTGATTCAATGGGGATAACATCACCATCCTCAAAAACAGTTTCCCAAGGTTTGCACTCTTGTGCTTTAGATCATTTGTCTTCTGTTAGTGATGTCCTTGCATGCCCTGAGCCAGTATTATGAATTCAAACAGTTTGTCCTCGACCTGCACTCGTCCAGAGAGATCCCAGCGGCAATGAATCCTGGAGCAAGATTTACACTTCACCTGGAGCTGGAAGTGCTCATCCAAGCTTAAAGCTTTTGCATGGCTGTTGTTCGACGACCGACTTAACATGACAGACATGCTTCAATGGTGGTGCCACTTTCAGACCGATCACCGAGGAGACTGACTGCATGCCTTGTGATTCACAAGAACCTGAGAGTGAGACGCATATCGCATGAACGTCTGTACTGAATTGCTTCTTCGGTACTTCATGTTGGAACTCCATTGGGCATTTGGGCTCGCTCTCGACATTAGTGTAGATACTGATCAACTTACTAGAGAGGCCAAGTATCAAATTGTTTTCTCGTGTGACGAGGATAGAATTTCGTACGCACAAGTATTTGCTTGTCGCTGGAGTCTGGACAGAAGGATTTAGTTATTTTATTTTAATATTGGGTTTAGCTATTGTACTCTGGTTAACTAATCCTCTTTCAGATATCATTTAGATACTGTTCACTCAATTTGTCATTCGTATGAGGTCTCAGAGTATCATCTTTTCGTCCGAGATATCTGGGACTGGGAGAACGCTGGCATGGCCTTGTTCTGGAGTGATCAATGAGGCAACATCACCATCCTCAATAATTTCCCAAGGTTTGCATAACTTCGGCTGGAGCTGGAAGTGCTCATCCAAGATTAAAGCTTTTGCCTGGCTGCTGTTCAACGACAGACTTAACTCGACAGACATGCTTCAACGGTGCCACATTCAGGTCGATCGCCGAGGAGACTGACTGGTGCTCTGTTATTCACAAGAACCTGAGAGTGAGACGCCTGTTTCATGACCTGCCCCTTCGGTACTTCATGTTGGGGCTCCATTGGGAGTTTGGGCTCTGCTCTAGTCGTGGGTTTAGATACTGATCATCTTACTAGAGATGCCAAGTATCAAATTGTTTTCTCCTTTGATGGGGATAGAATTTCGTACGCATAAGTATTTGCATGTCTCTGGACTGGAGGATCTTTATTTTAGTATTGGGTTTAGCTATTGTACTCTGGTTAACTAATCCTCTTTTATATATCATTTGGATACTGTTCACTCAATTGATCATTCATGTGAGGTCTGAGAGTATCATCTTTTCGTCTGAGATATCTGGTACTGGGAGCAACGCACTATTGCCTTCTGATAATTAATTTGCACGTAATGAGCTCATTTCCTCCGACAATTATACCGGATCGGAGGGAGTAGTTTCTTCCCCGTGCTTTTTTTTCATTTGAGTTATTGTCCTTGTCATACTGGTAGGAGACTGAGAAATCCGAGAGAGTTCGAAAGGTAGGAGCAGGGAAGGAGTCGTTCGTCCGTTCTGTTCGAGGCTCAAAATCAACAGAGAGGCAGGCTGGTCTCCATCTTTTATGCTCTTGGCGACGGCTGGGCGGGAACCCGTCTTCCGTGGAAACGGCAGCCGTTGGATCAAGCACTTCTTCAGACTTATTCAGTGCGATCACGGCAGAATCATTCGAGGCTTCAGTGGCCTTTCTACTTGTGCATGCGGCCGTTCAGAAAAAAAAGTGTATCCACTTCGTCGCTAGACGCACCATTTGTTTCCTGTCGAAACAACAACACAATCTCTCCGGTAACGCACAGATTCCTTCACCACCACACACGACGTACGTGTGGTCTCACAGTCGAGGCAGCCCGCCCATGAACATGCGACACCAGTGACCAATGAATCCAACCGTCAGCATCAAAGATCACCAGAACCTCAAACCTTTCGTGATCAAACGTTGATAACATTTCTAGGAGCATCAGGCTCTCCGTCTCGAGCCACCGAACGTCGTCTTCTCGGTTCCGACCACCCTCGTCGTGCTTTCTGTCTGCCAAGCAAGCAATCACAGGTTCAGAACACACTTTCACACCCCCACAAAAGCTCCTCAAGGAAAGCCAGGCCACTAATAAGAAAAATCTCATAAAGTATGTGGTTACCGGCACGACATACGTCATTAGAACGAAACGAATGCGCTTTTATTTTACCTGATTGGTCGCGGGGTCCTGATGAGCTTATCCTGCTCAAAGCGAATACACAAATGAAGAAAAAGGGTGAGCAGAGGATGAAAAAGGCGGTGCATTATGCATATGGTGCCCTTTTTATTCGCCACTTATCTTGGCAACACGACGACTAGGTAAGGGCCCCTTCTTCTTCATCTTTTTTTACTTGCATGCAAAGTGACCTGTGGCTATAAAGCAGGTTGCTTCATGAATTCTGGTGTAGGAAGAAAAAAAAGGCCAGTTGCCTCCTTATCCTTGGTAGCCCAGAAAGCCAGAATCCAGATGCCCAGACTCCAAAAAACAATTTACTTCATGATTAAGCATCAGGGCAGGGGCTAAGGCACCCACACATCAAGAACGATGCCTCGCCATAATTCTGGTGCTTTTTACATGAAGAATCAATACCGAACAAGGAAATCTGCGAGACGTTTTATTCTTATTCCGGCAAATAAGAAGACGTATGCTTAATTCTTTCCAATATATTATGACAGAAATTCGCAAGGGAATATCATTGTTGTATCTGCTCTCCTAAATTATTATTCGGTGGACCTTATTTAGTTTCCATGGCTCTGAAATGGCAGTGCTTCATATTTTAGTGTAAAATGATGCTTTAGAATGGAAGGCATAAAATAGGCTGCCAAGGCAGAAAACGCGGAGTGAAATCATACAAGTGCATAAAGCTAAAGTTTGAACCGCGAGAGGAGCCCCAGATTTCCAAAAACCATCACGGCATTATTAAAGATCAGCCTCCACAAAAGCAAAACCGGCATTAGAAAACACACAAGTACACCCGTTGCAGGGACACATGCACAGTCATCAGGATGAAAAAATAGTCCTCCCTCCAAAGGGGAGAAGAAAGGCAAGCTCTGAACCAGGCCGCTCCAAGAAACATTACCACCCCAATCAGTAGAAGAGAGAGTGAGACAAGCCAAATCAAAGGGCAAGAAGAGCCAAGAACACAGTAGCCATATCATATAAACCAAAGGCCAGCAGTGCACACATAAGAACACGGCAGTAGCAGGAGCAGGAAGAACCTGAAACAGCATCAGGATCAAGATGGACGGCATGTACCCTCACCGCTTCAGCAACGTGATGATCGGCTACCTCAACCTGGCGACGCTCCTGGCCTCGATCCCGGTGATTGGAGCAGGGCTCTGGCTGGCCAAGGGCTCCACGACGTCGTGCTCGTCGATGCTGCAGACGCCGCTCCTCATCATCGGCTTCATCGTCCTCCTCATCTCCCTCGCCGGCTTTGTCGGCGCCTGCTTCCACGTCGCCTGGGCATTGTGGCTGTACCTCTTCGCCGTGATGCTCCTCATCGGCATGCTGCTCGGGCTCACCATGTTTGGGTTCGCCGTCACGGCGGGAGGCGGTGGCGTGCAGGTTCCCGGTAGGCCGTACAGGGAGTACCACATCTCAGACTACTCGTCGTGGCTCCAGAAGCATATGCAGGACATCAAGTACTGGAAGCCGGCACTCGAGTGCGTAGTTGGGTCCAAGGCCTGTCCTAAGATCTCCAACTGGACTCCCATGGATTACCTCCAGCATGATCTCACGCCAGTACAGGTTTGCAGTGTCAGCCACTTGTCCATTTTCTTCCGTGTTTACTGCTCCTGTTGTTATTGCAACGGATTCCAGCACATGCATGGCAAGACAGTTTAATCTGAACTATACACGGTTCTATTCTGTTCAAAACCAACAGATTGTCAAAGAAGTGGAAACAAATAAATAAGCCAAGAAAATTATTGATGTAGTTTGTCGCTTTCATCATCTTGGCTGAAAATTGGGCACAAGTTTATTGCTGCTGCCTATTTGGTCGTCAAACAACTGTGAATTTACTCTGCTTCTGCACTTCTGCTACTCCAGAAGACAGACTAGCTCTAGGAAATATTTTCTGCTAATCTAACTACTCTAAATTATTTTTCCCTGCAGTCTGGCTGCTGCAAGCCGCCAACATCATGCACATACAGCGGTGGATTGCCAGTCGGAGCGCAGGATGAGGACTGCCTCCAGTGGAACAATGCACCGAACATCCTGTGTTACCAGTGCAACTCGTGCAAGGCCGGGGTGATGGAGCAGGTGCGCCAGGACTGGCACAAGATCTCCGTGCTCAACGTCGTTGTGCTCGTCTTCCTCATCTGCATATGCGCCTGCGGGTGTTGCGCCTTCAGAAACGCACGCCGCTCCGTGTCCGAGTACCCATATGGGGTAAACCGCATGTCCAAGATCAACCCACGCTGGGACTACCACTGGTACTTTCAGCCAAATAAAACAAAATAAAATTGTGACAATATCGCCGTTCTGATTACTTCTTGTTTCCATTGGAATTTGTTTCTCTTCAGATGTCCGATTTCAGAGATGAAAAAAAACATTGCCGTAATCTCATTATTAAAAAGTAGTTTGTTTAGGAAAAAGTCCATATTCCACAAAAAGAAAGGGATGTTTTCTTTTGTTTTGATGACACAACTGCATATTCATGCTTCACTGCTTCTTCATTAATGGGGTTCTTCGTACACAAAAAAACTAGTGACCAAACAAGCAACTAATACTACAGAATTTGAGTTTGTTCCCATTTTTTTGCTGTGATTTTTAACACTGCTTTATGGTTTTTGCTACAGGTGGCGATGGTTCCACGATAGGAGAGAACAGATGTACTAGGCTAGCTATTGGTACTCCACCCATGCATAATACTTTATTCCTGATAAATGGCTGAGAGTTGGATCAGTTCCTTATAGCACTCTGTCTTTTCATATGTAAATTTTCCACAATGATTAATATCCTGTAGATATTTCAGTATGAGGAAAGTACAAGATGGTGGAGTGGAAAGCGCCCGTCTAGTTTCTCCAGTATGGGTACGGCTACCAAAGTGTTTTGCATTATATAGTATATATTCTAGTTAGTGAATTCAAAAGAGAAGTGGTTTCATGTCTATGGAGGAAAATCCAGTCAGCTATATGACTGTATCAGCAATGTACTGTTTAGTGTGACTTCTATGGTTGTCATGTTTTGGCATGTTTACCTTCTGATATGATATCAGTAGACCCCTAAACTGAAGCTAAATCTATGACACGCTCTCCATCTTCAGCATTCATGGACCATGGTATTTTCATGTGATATAAAAACACTTTGGATACAGCTCTAGCACTTCGATGTCTGAATAATATAAGGATAAGACAAACAACTGATAAAAACGAATCAAGTTTATCACAAGCAATGTGCAGTGATCATATGTGATTAGCATTGGTCACAATAGAATAGGTTCCCATTGACCTTTTTCACATAAAAATTGATGCCAGATAGACGGTACAGCAACTGCACCCAATAGGAATAATGCTAGGCCAAGTCTCACAAAGGTGCCAATGATTGCTACGCTACATGTATTCTAAGTTGTAAGACAATCTGTCTCTTGGAAGCAAAGAATCTGTTGTCCAATGTCAGCTGTGACCGTCTAACAAGATGGTGACTAAATGCAAATTCTGGAACGTAACAAAATGGACTCACCTCCTTGCAACCCGTGTACCCTCCAAGTGGGGATTTTGACCAGAAGGAGGCCTGAAGGAGATCTGTCAGTTATCGCCAGCCAAACTATTGACCTATATTCTCTTTGAAGTCCACTTCATCTCAAACACTTGAAATTTAGTGGTCTTTTTAGTGAGTACCATCAAGTTCCCAAAGGGATTCAACAACTAGCACACAATTTAAACCAAAGATAAAATATATGTCTAGGACTCTTCATATGGCACATGTACTTCAGAGATAGTTAACACAGGTATGTTTAATCTAGGTGGCCACTATATATTGCTTAGAAACCACTAGAACAGCCTATCTGATCTCATTAGATTTCAAGTACAACAGCAGCTTTTATGCTTGCAAGAAACCTTCATCCAGTTCAGGAGGTAAAAAGTCTGCAAAGGATGATCACTGTATAACTACTGCACTATTTACAAGTCCGGACCACAATTACCAGCCCCAGCTAAATCTGGAGAGATGGCACCAGTGTATTATGGACAAGGAAATGGGTCATCAGGAAGCAGTAAATTTCCAACAGAATAATTATGTGCAGACCGGAAGCAATGGAATGAAAACTTCCATCTACTTCATATCTGCTTCTCCAGAACATGAACTACTCTTCCATGATATCAAAACTGAGAGAGTAGAATGCATAGTAGAGAGGCAAGGAAGATGGTCGATTGATCTAATAATCATTAGTCCTTCCAATCAAAACTCAATACAAAGAACTGTACCAGAAGGTTGCAGGAACTGAACATTTCTGATCACCAGCTGACAACCAAGATCATATGATTTATTCTCAATACATCACAGAAAAATACTCCATTACAAAGACAAAATTGAAAAGAAAAAAATTTAAAAACAAGAACCACCATTTTGGGATTGCTGTTGAAAGAAGTTGTACAGGCAGTGTTCCACCCAAAAGGCTTGTGATATTCTTGATTGCACACACAATATTTAGGCTATCTGGTAAAACAGGGATAAAACATAGCAGCAGAACGAGTTAGAAGCCTTGCCGTTCCAGGGGTTCCTTAAGCTGTTGCAGCTTTCTTTTCTGCCTCTATCTGTTGTAGCTCTGCCAACCTTTCCACCCATGCCCGATCTCTTGCCACTGCAGCCATCTTCCTTTCTGTCCTTTCTGCCTCCTTTCTCTTCACAGCGACAGAATACTGTGCTTTGCGCTTCCTCTTCTCCGCCTGGCAAAGCAAGATATATGAATGTAAGCATTTGATTTGAAAGCAATGGAATGCCATCAAGTATTAGCATGATTATAATTAGCCAATTCAGGTCATGGTAATTAGACATATGGAAGAAGCATAAGTGAACATCATAAGTTCATAACCAAAGTTTGTTAGAACTACATAGTCAAGAAGACAAGCTTTGGATCCATGAAGGTAAGCTGCATGAGGCGTATTGACACAGTTTGAGACTAACATGCTTCGAGTCTATGAAAAGAACAAAAATTAAGCAGGAAAGTAAAACCAAGAAAAAATATAGAATGGTGAGTTAGTAGACATGTAGATGTTGGTATTCGCACAACAACATAAAAGACCTACTGAAAAAAATCTAGGATTCGCTAGTGATGCAACATAATATTTAGAGTTGTTCGGTGGCACAAAAACAAACTAAACCTCGTCTCGATATCGTGCGTCTATCTAAATATGTTCTTAGAATTTCATCGGCCTGTTAAATTTTCCACTCCGGCACACAGATAGGCTCTGATAACCTTGCATCCACCAATGACACAACTAAACCAGGGGGAATACGGGAGCTGAACAAATGCTGACCATGATAAAGTCCTTGCGCTGCTTGATCCGCTTCTTCCCTTCCTCCCCTTCACGCTGCCCTTATTCGGCTGGCTCGCCGGGATAGGCTCCCCCGGCTTGCACATCACCCAGAAATGCGGACCTGTCGACCAACAGAAGCAGCATCAGCAGTGCCAACCGAACTGAAACCGCGAGGGCGGCTGTCACATTTCGCCTGAACAACACGAATCGGCACAGCAGAGACGCACAGTTCAGACGATGCTAATCCGACGTAACAGTGAAGATCTTCATATCCTGACAAATACTAAACGCAGAATGGCAGAGATCACCGCACCTTTGGGGCGCAGGCTGGCCCTCTTCCGCCGGTTCTCGAACCCCGGGCGCCGCTTCGGAACCTGGTCTCCGTGAGCCCCCTGAAGAGGCTGGCCCCCATTGCCGGCGCCCGCGCGACGGCGGTGGTCGCGGCGGCGGCGGAGAACGGCCGAGGCCCGATCGGATCCAGGAGCCGAAGAGGGCGGAAAGGAGAGAGGAGGAGGTCCCTGGGCGCGGCGGAGGAGGGATGCCGCCGGCGAGGGGAGTGGCGGCAGGGCTCGCCGGAGAGCTCGGAGGAGCGCCATGGGAGGGAATGTTCTAGAAGGTCGTTGGGCTGGGCTAGGGTTTTAGCCGAGGGGAGAAGACGAGCTGAGAGCCAAGTAGAGGTGAAGAAGAGTTGAAGGCGCCTCGGCTGAAATACGTAACCAGAAGGGATATACGTAATTCTCTTCGATCTTACCCACAGTGATGGAAAAATTGTAAGATTGCACTGCTACTGTAGTTTAAATACATGACTTCAAAATTTATCAAAACAAATATGAATCGACGACCACATATGAACAAAACTAGGTTTCTTTGGTTCTACTAGTCGTCTTCTCTCTTTCATGACAGGACATTAGCCGATGGGGTCCATCTTTCACGAACTTTGCAATCACATTTTGACTAGGTGTAACATACCAACACAAGGATCATTGACATTCTTTATTAGTATATTAGAGGGGCTAAGGAAATTCGTTGTCTTAAATAATGAAATAAAGCTCTTGTAGTCTCTAACCTACCCGAGGATCTAATTCATAACTACTCCCTCCGTTCTGAAATAGTTGACTCAGATTTAGTACAGCTACTCCCTCCGTTCTGAAATAGTTGACTCAGATTTAGTACAAGCGCTTGTACTAAATCTGAGTCAACTATTTCAGAACGAAGGGAGTAGGAGATTCTTATATGTTGATCCACCGGAGGACATGTGACTTCAGCTCACCACCTACCACTAGAGTCTTCTATAAAAGAAGCAAGGCTTCCTCAATAAAAAGATGAATATTCTCATTTTAATCCAATTTAATCCCATTGTGTGTAATTTTTTGGTGTCCTTGCATATTGGGTATTTAAATTTTATATCGATGGGCATAGAAGGCATCAAGAATTAATGTCCGCTTACTGGAATTACAATATGCACAACTTGATTCGGTGTGTCGATGTGCATCTATCTTACTTTGTTGTCTCAGCTATTTTTCCGAGTGTTGATGATGAAGCCTAGCGACAATCTACTGCTTGGGTAGGTAACACAAACGTTGGCTATCTCTTGCAAGAATATAAGGGTTGAATGTGATCGTTTGTCTAGGGATTGGCGGTAGTATTGAAGGGTTTGAAGGGTTCGGATATCCATAGATAATCCGTTGGAGTTGGAGGTTTTTTTTCAGCCCATAGATGTTCACGAGTTGTTACATATTAAGTCACGAGTTGTGCATGATTAGGGTTTAGGAGGCATTGGTTGCGATCCAAGTGGCAGTGCCTAGAAACTGCCAACCCTACCATCCTCGGGTCCCCCTCCCCCACATTATGTCTTTGGAGCATCCCCTAGGCTAGGCCCCACCCCCACCCCCTACCCCAAACGAATGTCCTTCGACGAGAGGAATCCAACTCAGCCGGTCAACACAGATTTCGTTCGAATTACCGATTTTCATTACTTAGTATTGTTGTTAAGACCAAACTTATGAGGGTTAAACACATCTTTATATTTACTATATTAACATCCCACCAAACTATTTATTACCATCGTTCATTTGCGTTCTCCGCTACTGCTACTGGCAACCACCTTGTGGCCCTCCGTCAATGATAAACAACAAAAGACAGGGTATACGTCAAACTGAATATGTTTGGTATATTTGCATCCGTTGCAATTACTAGGAGGTAGAAGCTGCTTGAATTCCCGCTGCACAACATCCGTAAGAGTGAAATGCATCAACAGTCCCGGAAGTCACCGGACATGTCTAAAACCGTCCCCGAAGTCAGAAAATGCATCAATACAACCTGGATGTTGCTTAGCATGTCCACGTACGGTCCTGACTACGTATTTCAGTGACGTGGCAACGTGGTAGACCCCAACGGCGCAGCACTGTGGCCCACGATGGCTGCACGCACTCGAGTCTCCTCGCCTTGTTTCCCCTGTTTCGACGCATCTGGTTTCTCGCTCGAGGTGGAGGCGACAGCGGCGGCGGAAGATCGGCGCCGGGAGCAGCAGGGGCGGAGTACTACGCTGGAGCAAGCCGGATTTCTTCCGGAGCCCTCGTTCCAGTGCTGGGGCGCGTACAGCGGCGCGCTCGCGGCCATCGTCCTGGGCCCCACCGCCTGGCCGCCGCTCCTCCGAGGCCATTGAGGCCTCTCCTGGATTGACCTCGCGCCTCCTCGGCTTCGGCTGCGTCGTCGGCTCCGCGCGGCTTTGTGCTCAGGGGCGCGCTTCGATGCTGCCCCGGCCACGCAGCCACAGGTCTCTCCTCCACTCTTGCAGTCTTGCTCCTCCACTCTAAATCCGGAGCAGAACAATCAGAGCAAAGAGGAGAGCGGCCATCAGTTCCTTGCGAGCGAGCCTCGTCGGCTCCCGCGCGCGTGCGGTCCGGGATGGGGATATCGGGAGGCCGCCGTCGTGGCGGACGAGCGCGGCGGCGGTGGTGGCGGTGTGGACGTGTCGATGGCGCTGCCCTGGCTGCCCCTGCTCTGCTGCGCCGTGGCCATCGTCCGGTTCCGGCGGGTGAGAGGCTGATGATGCGGAGCTACGGCGGCGCGCGGCCCCGGCCGGTCGACGCAGGCAACCCGCTAGGGCTGCTGCAGAAGTACCTCAAGGAGCAGAACCAGATGAGCCGAGGTCTTCTCGGTCTCGGCGCCGAGTTCTTCTGCTTGAGCTGGTCGAAGCTGGCCCAGGCCCCGGCAGCTAGGAGGAGGTGTAGCTGGCGAGGGACACCGGCCATCGTCGCGACGAGGGGAGCGCCTAGGACGGGTCCCGGAGAGCTGGATGCGCATCGGCGCCGGCGGAGAGCGGCGAGGAAATTGATGGCGTGAGGTAGGAGAAAGTAAACGGGGAAAATGACTGGACGCGCTGAGCTCGCTCCGCGTCGTTCTGGGCCTGCCCACTAGCCACGTCAGCTCCATAAGGTTGAATACGTAGTCAGGACCGTATGTGGACATGCTAAGCAACATCCAGGACTGTATTGATGCATTTTCTAACTTCGGGGACGGTTTTGGACATGGCCGGTGACTTCCGGGACTGTTGATCCATCCGTAATAGCCGTAAAGTTTGGTTTCGGAACTACTCCCTCCGTTCCAATTTAAATGACTTCTACTTATCAACATGTGGATGTACCTAGACATGTTACAAGTATAGATACATCCACATTTTGACAAAGTGAAGTCATTTAATTTGGAACGGAGGGAGTACAATTTGGGATGGAGGGATTTCCAATCTTATCGATTCAACCACAGCTTAATGACACGCTGATTTTAGGAATTGATACCCAGGCAATGCTTAATGGCATGATGATTTTTATGTTTAATATTAGCCTGATTCAATTAACATATTTGACAAAACATGCATAAAAGGGATAGTACAGAACAATAGTATCATATCAAAAAGTATCACAGCGTGTCCGATTACCCACCTCGAGGTATGTACATTTTTCCATGAAAAAATAAAACACATTTACGTGACCTGTGGAATCGAATGTGCAAATATGTTGGGATTGTTGGTTACATTATCCCATCAGACGTCCTTTAACAAACTAGGCTCTGCTCCTCAAGCACAGGAATGCAGACTGCATTCGTAAATCAAATACCACCTCTGCAAACTCATCTTAAAGCATTTCAATTTCATTTCACTTTAACCATGATTCGAATAAGGACTGGCTCAAGGCATTGGTCCGCATAGTCAGAGCAAAATGGATTCAAAGTTAAGCTTATCAGCACACATGAGGGGGAAAAAAGAATGTCAGCACATCAAAGTCAAGAAACGATAAACGGCAACAACAATGCCGGGAAATTTGCCGCAGGTGCCTCAAAAGTGATTCAGTTCTAGGTTTAGTTCTAGCAACATCACTAATCTCTTCTTCTACTAGCATGCAACCATGCCTACATACAGATCAACTGCAAGAGTCACCAAAAAACTACTCCAATCTTACCAGATTGCTCATACCAGAAATTTCTATTACTACCCACAAAATTCTTAGAACTAGAAGTACAAACACCAGAGCAAAAAAATCATCTTTCCCTGTAAAAAATAAGCAGTAATGGAAGGCTACTCAACAATCTCCATTTCCCTGTCAAAAATTCTCTGCAATCCTGCAGCAGGCTTAGCACTGGCTAGTAGAGTAGCGAGTCAGCAGATGAGGTTGCCGAACGGTGCCCGGTGTGGCATGCTCTTGCGCCGGTGCAGCGGCATGGTGGGCGGCGGTGTCGGCGGCGTGCAGCTCTGGTTGCTCATCAGGGAGGGAAAGGAGGGTGAGTAGCAGGCGCTGTCGTCATGGCAGGAGAAGCCGGCGGCGACCTTGCAGCCGAGCGAGCAGAACCGGGCGTCGTGGAGGACGCGGCGGCAGGTCACGCAGGCGTAGGCGTAGACGCTGCCCCTGAGGCGGCTGTGGTGCTGGTGGTTGTGCGGCAGGCTGCGCTCGTTGAGGAAGACGACGCGCGCGGCGTTGATGATGTAGGTCTGCACGCCGTCCATGTCCACGAGGCCCGGACGTCCGACATGCGGACCACGCTGTGGTAGGACGAGCGGCGGACCTGGATGACGCGGTGGCCGCGGTGGCCGTGGTCGACGCACAGGCCGCAGAGCGCGCCGGCGGCGGCGCAGTCGAGGCAGAACATGTTGCGCTGGCGCGAGTGCGGTTGCGGGTGCGCCTCGCAGGTAGCGAAGAAGCGCACCGTCAGCAGAGCGCGCAGCCACGCAGGCCCCAGCTCCCCGCGCGCCGCCGAAGTCGGCTGCTCCTCCTCCGACCCCGCAGCATCCTCATGGACCTCCTCCTCCGGCTCGGAGCCGTCACCACCCTGCACACGCCAAACGACGACAGATTGATCTTGGTCAAGAAACCGCTCACCCCGAAACCACGCCCGCAACGTGTTCGTCCGCGGGAATCAACCAAATGGGGAAGAGAATCACGAACTGATCTCCCAACCAGGATTCATTCATTCCGACCAACTTCAACCAAATGCTCCACGCGAGGAAGAACGAACGCAAGAACATAACCGAACCCAATGCAAGAATGGGATGGAACTCAAAAGAGGGTTTATACAGTAACGAGATCCATCGCCATCGCGCCCAGGACTCGCCCGAAACCCTAAGCACCAGCAACCCGCCCAATGCGGTGACAAACGGCGAGCCAAGAACCCGTTTTCTTGCCCCCAAAGAGGGAGCACGACGAATCAAGAACGCGAAAGAGAAGGAAACAAAAGGAGGGCAGGAAATGGGGAATGCGCGTCGCGGGAGGGAGAGGTTACCGTGATCTTCCTCCGGCCCATGGCGCGAGGCTCCTTGAGCGGGGACTCGTGGTCGATCGCCATGGCCGGCGCCGCGCGGCGAGGGGAGTGGGGGAAAGGGGCGGGGCAATCCAGCAGCCGGCGGTGGACTACGGAAGAAGAGGCGGCGGAGGCGGAGCGGGATGGGACGACTAACGAGGGGAGTCTGGTGGGCTTGGGCCTGTATGAATGGGCTCACTCAAGAATGGGGAGCCTGTCTATCACTCGATACTAGTTGAATTCGGCTTGTATTTCTGATATAAGTAGACAGCGGGTTTTTTATAGGACTTTTCGATATATTTTACGAAAAAATGGAATATTCGCCTAAATGTTGGCGAAGTTAGAATGTTCAAACATGGTTTTATTGTCTTATGAGTAGGTAGCACTTATTTCGAGCATTTCTTATATATTTTGCACAGTATTCAACTATTTAGTAGCTTGAAATGTCCGAACATGTTAATATTTCGGCGGCAACTTTTAACGGAAGTTAGGCAAAGCGCATTTGTGTTATCAGCAAATCTTGAATTTTTTTGAATATTCAACGTTTTTTTCTAACATAAGTAGTTTGTATGTATTTTTTCAATTGTTTTGATACATTACTTGTATGTTTGCAGTGGATATATTCGGGGTCATCGATTTTTCGATGTTTTCCTTCTGTTGAAATTCTTTTTGCACACTGGGCCCACCCTTTTTTTGAGTATTTCTATATGTTTTGTCCAGTATATAAAAATTTAGTAGCCTGAAATGTACAATCATGTTCGTATTTGAAGTCGACATTTAACTGAAATTCGTAGGGCCCACTATTTTTATGAGCATTTTTTGACATCAACATTTAACTGAAATTCACAGGGACCACTATTTTTGTGGGCATTTTTTATATGTTTTGTCAAATATTTAAATATTTAAATAACCGAACCCAATGCAAGAATGGGATGGAACTCAAAACAGGGTTTACTAACGGAAAAAAAAGTACCAAACTTTCATCCATCGCCATCGCGCCCAGGACTCGCCCGAAACCCTAAGAACCAGCAACCCGCCCAATGCGACGACGAACGGCGAGCCAGGAACGGGTTTCTTGGCCGAAAGAGGGCGCACGACGAATCAAGAACGCGGAGGGGAGGCAAAAGAGAGAGAAGGGAGCAAAACGAGGGCAAGAACGAAATGGGGAATGTGCGTCGCGGGAGGGGAAGGTTACCGTGATCTTCCTCCGGTCCTTGATGCGGGGCTGCTTGAGTGGGGACTCGTGGCCGATCGCCATGGCAGGCGTCGCGTAGCAAGGGGAGGGGGAAAGGGGGCCGAGGGGGAATCTAGGAGCCGGCGGTGGACGTGGTGGAGGCGGGGCGGAATGGGACGAGGGGAGTCTCGTGGGCCGTGGGCTGGGCCTATATGGATGGGCTCGCATAAGAATGGGGAGCCTGTCTATCACTCCATCTTACCTTCGGTTTCTAGTTCTCAAAAAACAAACATTCGGTTTGTCTTACCTTCTCTCTAATACACATAGCACATATTTTTCAAAAAGAAAATACACATCACATACATGGGAGGCCCGTGACACTCACTTAAAAATTTGTTGCTTATTTGACACTCTCTTAAAATTTTGTTCCTTATTTCACACCGGTGAAAATTTTCTTCCTTACATGGCCTATGTCTAATTTTTCTTTCCCTATATGACATTCTAGTGTATTTGGTTCAACAAAGAGATATAAAAAGACCCTTTACCCCTGGTTCATAATGTGACCAACAATATGTACAGGACAATAGCTTTTTTTTGTGTGAATTGTACAGGACAATAGCTACATTGTAACATTAAATATTTAAACATCAGGTTATTTAAAAAGTTATTAAATCATTTTTTTTGACACGACCCTAGCGAGACGTGTATGTAAGTACGATTCCGACCGATCCATCCGGCGCGATTCCCAGCTAGTGCAAACTAGCTAGGCTAGCTAGCAGCTGATCAATTGTTTATATCAAGCACAATACGTGCGCACACAGCATATCGTACATGGGTATTGCCAGGTGTAAACACAACACAGATTCAAACTGAAAAAAAAAAACACAACATAGATTCCATCCGAACTTTGATGACGAAAAAAATCCTTCCGAACGCGATGTAGCAAGCACAACATCGATTCCTTCCGAGCATGATGTCTAAGCACGATTCTATTTTTGTAGACAGTATTGGATCTCCAAGAGCAGATGTTTGTAGAACAACAGCAAGTTTCTCTTAAGTGAATCACCCAAGATTTATCGAACTCAGTGAGTTAGAGGTCAAAAATATCTCTCTCAATCAACCCTGCAATTAAGATATAAGAAGTCTCTTGTGTCTCTAACACACCTAATACACTTGGCAGATGTATATGTGCACTAATTCGGCGAAGAGATAGTGAAATACAAATAATATGGATGATTATAAATAGTAATTGCAATCTGAAATAAAAATGGCAGTAAGCAAACATGTAGCAGAACTCGTTGTAAACGGTGTTTCAATGCTTAGAAACAAGGCCTATGGAGCATACTTTCACTAGTGGACACTCTCAACAATGACATCATAATTGAATAAATAAATGTTACTCTCAAACACTCTCTTGTTGGATAACGAACATCATTCATTGCGTAGGGCTATAAAAGCACACCTCAAAGTTTGAGTAAACAAACGCCACAACGTCATAAAGGAGTCACACACGATGCACACACCGTCACCTTCACACCGTGGAGAGTGACTCTGGAGTTCAAATTAAAGTAACCTCTATAGTGGCATAATAGATAAAGAGTAACATCTAGTTATTCAACTAGATTACAAAGCTCATGATCACATAAAGATCACACCATGGGAGAGAGATAAACCACATAGCTACCGGTAGAGCCCTCAGCCTCGGGGGAGAACTACTCCCTCCTCATCATGGCAACCAGCAACGGCGATGAAGATGGCGGTGGAGTCGATGGAGATGGCTCCGGGGCAATTCCCCGTCCCGGCAGCGCGCCGGAACGGAGACTTCTGTCCCCCGAAACTTGTTCTAGATGGCGGCGGCGCTGCGGACCTCTTCGTGGAATATGACTGATTATTTTTAGGGTTTTTGCGTCGGGGGGAATATATAGGCGAAAGGACGATGGTCGGTGGAGACCCGTGGGCTCCTCACCACGTGGCGGCGTGGCCCAGGGCCCACCCGCGCCATGGCATGGTGAGGGCAGCCCACGGCCCTCCTCCTTCTCCCCTTTGGACTTTGTGTACGTGTCGAGAAAATAGGAACGCGGGCTTTTGTTTCGTCCAATTCCGAGAATATTTCCAGAACAACTTTTCTGAAACCAAAAACAGCGGAAAACAGGAACTGGCACTGTGGCATCTTGTTAATAGGTTAGTCCCAGAAAATGCATAAAAATGATATAAAGTGTAAATAAAACATGTAGCAATTGGTATAATATCAGCATGGAACATCAGAAATTATGGATACGTTGGAGACGTATCAAGCATCCCCAAGCTTAGTTCTACTCGTCCTCGAGTAGGTAAAACGATAACAACAAAATAATTTCTGAGGAGACATGCTTCACACAATCTTGATCAAATAATATTGCAAGGCTTATGTCATGAATGAAGTGACTCAAAGCAATGGTCTATAGTTTGCTAACAAGTAGATAAAGAGTAAACAACTGAATCATATAAGCAAAAACTTTGCATGAATAGTACTTAAAGACAAGCATAAAAAAGCTTTGCATAAGAGTTAACTCATAAAGCAATAGATTCTAAATAAAGGCATTGAAGCAACACATAGGAAGATTTAAGTTTCAGCAATTGCTTTCAGCTTTCAACATGTATATCTCATGGATATTGTCAACACAAAGTAATATAACAAGTGCAATAAGTAAGCATATAAGAATTGATGCACACAAAGTTGACACAAGTGTTTGCTTCTGAGATAGAAACAAGTAGGTAAACTGACTCAACATAAAGTAAAAGAAAGACTCTTCGCAGAGGGAAGCAGGGATTAAATCATGTGCTAGAGCTTTTTAGGTTTTTGAAATCATAAAGAGAGCATAAAGTAAGTTTTTGAGAGGTGTTTGTTATTGTCAACGAATGGCAGTGGGCACTCTATCCCTCTTATCACCCAGACTTTCAAGAGCGGCTCCATGAAGGACGTTATTTCTACCCAAGGGTAGATCATCCCTCTTATCTTTTGTTTACACATGCATATTTATAAATTGGTATGACACTCCTCCCAACCTTTGCTTACACAAGCCATGGCTAACCGAATCCTCGGGTGCCTTCCAACAATCACATACCATGGAGGAGTGCCTATTTGATAAAGTTTAACATTTTGGAATTTTCTTTTGATAAATCATTGGCAAACATGTGAAGAGAATTAACAGTTATAGTTGAAATTAATTGGGATTGGGCACCCCATTTGCCAGCTCTTTTTGCAAGTTATTGGATAAGCGGATGTATATGCCACTAGTCCATTGGTGAAAGTCTGTCATGAGTAAATGACAAGGTGATAGAGTAAACGCCACATAACTTCCTCATGAGCTATAAAACATTGACACAAATAAGGAGTAATAAAGTTTTGAACAGTTTAAAGGTAGCACATGAAGTATTTACTTGGAATGGCAGGAAATACCATATAATAGGTAGTTATGGTGGACACAAATGGCATGGGTTTTGGCTAAAGGTTTGTATGCACGAGAAGCATTCCCTCTCAGTACAGAGTTTAGTATAGCAAGGTTGTTTGAAGCAAACACATGATATCAACTAGTACAGCAAGACTCACATAAAAACATATTGCAAGCATTATAAGACTCTACACTGTCTCCCTTGTTGTTCAAGCACTTTACCAGAAAATATCTAGACCTTAGAGATATCAAACATGCAAACCAAGTCTCAACAAGCTCTACGGTAGTTCTTGATGACGTGAAAGACACACGTTCGTTGGGAACCCCAAGAGGAAGGTATGATGAATGCAGCAGCAAGTTTTCCCTCAGTATGAAACCAAGGTTGTCAATCCAGTAGGAAGTCGGCGATGCTCTGAAGGTTGTTAGTGAAAGAGTGTAGTGCGGCGCAACACCAGGGATTCCGGTGCCAACGTGGAACCTGCACAACACAATCAAACTACTTTGCCCAACTTAACAGTGAGGTTGTCATTCTCACCGCTTGCTGAAAACAAAGGATTAGGCGTATAGTGTGGAAAATGATGTTTGCTTGCAGAGAATGAAAAAAACAATGATTGCAGTAGGTTGTATTTCAGATGTAAAAGAATGGACCGGGGTCCACAGTTCACTAGTGGTGTCTCTCCATAATAAAATACTAACATGCTGGGTAAAAATTACAGCTGGGCAATTGACAAAATAGAGAGGTGCATAACAATGCATATATAAGTCATGATGATCACTATGAGATTTACTTGGGCATTACGACAAAGTACACAGACCGCTATCCAGCATGCATCTGTGCTAAATAGTCCACCTTCAGGTTAGCATCCGCACCCCTTCCAGTATTAAGTTGCAAGCAACAGACAATTGCATTAAGTATGGTGCATAATGTAAACAACACTAATATCCTTAGACAAAGCATTGCTGTTTTACCCCTAGTAGCAACAGCACATCCACAACCTTAGAACTTTCTGTCACTGTCCCAGATTAAATGGAGGCATGAACCTACTATCTAGCATAAATACTCCCTCTTGGAGTTACAAGCATAAACTTGGCCAGAGCCTACACTAATAACGGAGAGCATGCAAGATCATAAACAACATATATATGATAGATCAATAATCAACTTGACATAGTATTCAATATCATCGGATCCCAGCAAACACAACATGTAGCATTACAATAAGATGATCTTGATCATGATAGGCAGCTCACAAGATCTAAACATGATGGCACAAAAGGAGAAGACAACCATCTAGCTACTGCTATGGACCCATAGTCCAAAATGAACTACTCACACATCACTCCGGAGGCAGGCATGGCGATGTAGAGCCCTCCGGTGATGATTCCCTCTCTGGCAGGGTGCCGGGAAGAGCTTCAGAACCCCCCGAGTTAGGGTTGACGGCGGCGGCAGCGGATGTTTTCTGGAAATATGGCTCGGTTTTTAGGGTTTTCGCCTCGGGAGAATAAATAGGCGAAGGGGCGATGTCGGTGGAGGCACGAGGCCCGCTCCCCACATGGCGGCGCGGCAGGGGGCCCACCCCGCCATGGGGTGGGGACGGCGCCTCGCTGCCCCCCTTCGTCTCTCCTTCGGACTTCGTGAACGTGTCGGGAAAATAGGAACTGGCATTTTGTTTCGTCCGATTCCGAGGATATTTCAGAACAGCTTTTCTGAAACCAAAAACAGCAGAAAACAGGAACTGGCACTGTGGCATCTTGTTAATAGGTTAGTCCCAGAAAATGCATAAAAATGCCATGAAGTGTGAATAAAACATGTAGCAATTGGTATAATATAAGCATGGAACATAAGAAATTATAGATACGTTGGAGACGTATCAAGCATCCCCAAGCTTAGTTCTACTCGTCCTCGAGTAGGTAAAACGATAACAACAAATAATTTCTGAAGTGACATGCTACCAACATAATCTTGATCAAATAATATTGTAAAGCATGTGAGCTGAGATCAAATCATTCAAAGCAAAAGTCTATAATTGATATTCAATAAGAGATAACAAAGCAAGTTAGTTAAACAAGCTAAAAGTTTTCATGAATGATTGCTTTAAAGACATGAAACCGTACAAGGTTCATTAAAGATGTTTTAAGTATCCAATGTAGGAGTTCTATCCTTCAATTCCAAGCATCAAGCAATTTTTCATAACATAGAAGGATTCATCAAGTAAAATAAACATGAACGTCATGAATCAACTGTTTCGAAGTCTACTCAACCGGTGAGCGCAAGCATTTGGTATTGGCACCAGGATGTTATGGCTAAAAGAACATTAATGGGGGTTTGGAAGGCCAAAGGAAGAAAGTCTCACAAAGCTATAAGTGATCATTAGACAAGAGGAAGTCTTATGTAAGGAGTAGTGATTGCCATGCAACGGATGCACATAGAGCTATATGTGTATGAAAGCTCTCCAATGGAACTAGTGGGGGTGCATCCAACTTGGTTGCTCATGAAGACCTAGAGCATTTTGAGGAAGCTCATCATTGGAATATACAACCCAAGTTCTATAGTGTAAATTCCCCACATAGTTATACTAGTAAAACATGAAAACTCTCTCACATGGAGTATAGGTGCTAAACATGAGCACAAATGATGACTATGAATATGCAGGTGCTGAAACATGAGCACAAGTGTGGATAAAGGATAGTAATGTTGCCCCCTTTTTCTTTATTCTTTTTTTTTTTTTCTTTTTTCTTTTTCTATTTTTTTTCTTTTTCTGTTTCTCTTTTCGATGGCCTCCATGGCTCTTTTCACTTTTAGGGGCAACACTCTAATATGACAACACACTTTTTGGTACAAATAACTCATAATAAACAAAACATGATGTATGAAACTGTATGCCTCTGCCAGTGTAGCAGGATATGCAATGATCTAGCGTAACATGGGTAAACCGCACATCAGCTGTATAGAATCATGCAAAGCAATATATAAATGATAAATGACAACAAGTCATGTAATGTAAGATGGAAGTTGCATGGCAATATATCTCGGAACAGCTATGGAAATGCTGTGGTAGGTAGGTATGGTGGCTGTTTTGAGGAAGATGTATGGGCTTATGTGTAGGAGAACAAGAGAAAGTCCTCCCACGGGTTTGGATGTACTGGCGAAGTATGCACAACTCTCAATGTGAGCAGAAGGCAATGCACACACCGAAGAGGCTAGCAAATTGGATGGTGGAAGTGCCAAAAACCGTAGCTTAACATTAGTCAAAAAGAACTCACAAGCTTATTGCAAACAACTAGCAGGTTCAACATTAAGAGCATGATTAAAATTCACTCCAAGAAGGGCCGTTCACGGCGGCACAAGTACCCGCTAGATCCCTCGACCTTCAGCACAACTTAGTTATTACGAATCACTTTTAGACATGGAAAGCTATCAAGTCCAACTACACCTTCAACAATTTTAGTAGAGTTTGTAGTACGGTACAAGCTTAAAGACAACAATCCACTAATGATTTTAACTTAATTAACCAGCAAGCTTTACCATCTAATATACCTCAAAACATTTGCAAAGAATCAAGTTATCAAAGTTCAATGATCTACAAGATTATGCAAGTTATTACTATACCACTACCACATGCACATTTTCTGAACCAACACATCAACAACAACTCTCCAAGTAAATTAATGAAACAAGAGAGTACTATTCCACAAGAATTAACAGCTCTAAAAGAGATGCATGAAAAACAGGAGCTAAAAGCATAGCAGTAGCTAGATAAGAATACTCAAAAGATATAAGTGAAGAATATGAGTATTCACATGAAAAAGCGGAGCGTGTCTCTCTCCCACACAAGAATGCTAGGATCCAACTTATTCAGAAAATAAAAACAACAAAGCAAAAATAAAAGCACACAGACGCTCCAAGTAAAATACATAAGATGTGGAAGAATTAAAATATAGTTTCACTAGAGATGACCTGATAAGTTGTTGATGAAGAAGGGGATGCCTTGGGCATCCCCAAGCTTAGACGCTTGAGTCTTCTTGAATATTGCTGGGATGACCCACGGGGGCATCCCCAAGCTTAGGCTTTTCACTCTTCTTGATCACATCATATCATCCTTCTCTCTTGCTCCTTGAAAACTTCCGCCACACCAAACTCAAAGTAATTCTCATTAGAGGGTTAGTGCATAATCAAAAATTCACATGTTCTACTGTGACACAATCATTACCAATGCTTCTGGACATTACTACAGCCACTGATGTTTTATGGAGCAAAGAAATCCAATCAAACATAGTAAAAGAGGCAATGCAAAATAAAAGGCAGAATCTGTCAAAAACAGAACAGTCTGGAAAGACGAATTTTTTCGAGGCACTTAACTTGCTCAGATGCGAAAATCAAAACTAATGAAAGTTGCGTACATATATAAGGATCATGCGTGATTTTTTTCAGAATTTTTCAATTTTTCTGGAGTGCGTACAGCTCAAAACGGTGGACAGCAAAAATCTGTCACTGCGCAGAAATCCAAATCTAGCATCAACTTTCAACTAGAGACTTTACTTGGCACAACAATGCAATAAAATAAAGATACAAAGGAGTTGTTGCAGAAGTAAACAACACCTTGACTCAAAATAAAATAAAATGACAGAAAATAAAAAGGTGGGTTGTCTCCCATAAGCGTTTTTTTAACGCCTTTCAGCTAGGCGCAGAAAGTGAAAATCAAGTGTTCTCAAAAGAAGAAGCATCAACAGAAAGATTAGAAGTTTTCTCAACGATGCCTTGTATTTTATCTATGTAAGTTTCAGAAACTCCCCTTTCATTACTTTTAGGCAAACTATCCTCATCAAATAAATTTTCAGGCACAATCCAATTAAAGTTCTTTTCTAGTGCCTCATGCATTCCTACAAGCTTAACAGAAAGATTAGCAATATCAATGTAGTAACCAAGCATCTTATATCGCATAAAAACTTTTCTAGCTTCGCCAGTGACATCACCAAATTCTTTGAGAAGGGTTTCTAAAACAAAATCCTTCTTTTCGCCCTCTTCCATATCATGAAGTTTGAGAAACATTTGCTGCATTATAGGATTAAGGTTAACAAACCTAGCTTCAAGCATGTGGACTAAAGAGGCAGCAGCAATTTCATAATTAGGGGCAAGTTCTACCAAGGATCTATCTTCAAAATCTTTCAGCTTGCTAACATGACTAAAGAATTCTTCAATGTTATCTCTCCCAATGATAGACCCACTTCCCACCAGTACATCTTTTAAGGCAAACTTAGGGAGCAGCATGATTAAAATAAAAACAAGTGGCCAAAAAATAAAGAAGAAAGCAAGTAACTAATTTTTTTTGTGTTTTTGATATAAAGAAAGTAAACAAGACAAAATAAAAATAAAATAAGCAAGATAAAAACAAAGTAGAGAGATTGGAAGTGAGAGACTCCCCTTGTAGAAGCAACTCGACTTCCCCGGCAACGGCGCCAGAAAACTAGCTGGCTTCGAAGTGGAGGTAGAGGTCTTCTGACTCAGAAATGCTTGACTTCCCGGCAACGGCGCCAGAAAACTAGCTTGATGACGTGAAAGACACACGTTCGTTGGGAAGCCCAAGAGGAAGGTATGATGAGTGCAGCAGCAAGTTTTCCCTCAGTATGAAACCAAGGTTATCAATCCAGTAGGAAGTCGGCGATGCTTTGAAGGTTGTTAGTGAAGGAGTGTAGTGCGGCGCAACACCAGGGATTCCGGTGCCAACGTGGAACCTGCACAACACAATCAAACTACTTTGCCCCAACTTAACAGTGAGGTTGTCATTCTTACCGGCTTGCTGAAAACAAAGGATTGGTCGTATAGTGTAGAAAATGATGTTTGCTTGCAGAGAATGAAAAAGAACAATGATTGCAGCAGGTTGTATTTCAGATGTAAAAGAATGGACCGGGGTCCACAGTTCACCAGTGGTGTCTCTCCATAATAAAATACTAACATGCTGGGTAAATGAATTACAGCTGGGCAATTGACAAAATAGAGAGGTGCATAACAATGCATATACAAGTCATGATGATCACGATGAGATTTACTTGGGCATTACGACGAAGTACACAGACCACTATCCAGCATGCATCTGTGACTAAATAGTCCACCTTCAGGTTAGCATCCGCACCCCTTTCAGTATTAAGTTGCAAGTAACAGACAATTGCATTAAGTATGGTGCATAATGTAAACAACACTAATATCCTTAGACAAAGCATTGCTGTTTTACCCCTAGTAGCAACAGCACATCCACAACCTTAGAACTTTCTGTCACTGTCCCAGATTAAATGGAGGCATGAACCTACTATCTAACATAAATACTCTCTCTTAGAGTTGCAAGCATAAACTTGGCCAGAGCCTACACTAATAACGGAGAGCATGCAAGATCATAAACAATATATATATATGAAAGATCAATAATCAACTTGACATAGTATTCAATACTCATCGGATTCTAGCAAACACAACATGTAGCATTACAATAAGATGATCTTGATCATCATAGGCAGCTCACAAGATCTAAACATGATGGCACAAAAGGAGAAGACAACCATCTAGCTACTGCTATGGACCCATAGTCCAAAGATGAACTACTCACACATCACTCCGGAGGCAGGCATGGCGATGTAGAGCCCTCCGGTGATGATTCCCCTCTCCGGTAGGGTGCCGGGAAGAGCTTCAGAAACCCCCCGAGTTAGGGTTGACGGCGGCGGCAGCGGACGTTTTCTGGAAATATGGCTCGGTATTTTAGGGTTTTCGCCTCGGGGAGAATAAATAGGCGAAGGGGCGATGTCGGTGGAGGCACGAGGCCTGCTCCCCCACATGGCAGCGCGGCAGGGGGCCCACCCGCACCATGGGGTGGGGACGGCGCCTCGCTGCCCCCTTCGTCTCTCCTTCGGACTTCGTGAACGTGTCGGGAAAATAGGAACGTGGCATTTTGTTTCGTCCGATTCCGAGGATATTTTCAGAACAATTTTTCTGAAACCAAAAATAGCAGAAAACAGGAACTGGCACTGTGGCATCTTGTTAATAGGTTAGTCCCAGAAAATGCATAAAAATGCCATGAAGTGTGAATAAAACATGTAGCAATTGGTATAATATAAGCATGGAACATAATAAATTATAGATACGTTGAAGACGTATCAGTTCTCCACTAATAGGCTTTAACTACATGATGCAAGAGCTTAAACATGATCTACTTGAGAGCTCAAAACAATTTCAAAGCATCAAATTATCCAAGACAATGATCTTACAAGAATGAGTATGTCTTTTAATATACCATCTACCACATGTAGCATTTTCTGTTTCCAACCAAACACCAATCAACTTATTTCAGCACAAACTCTCCGAACAATACAACAATGAAACAAGAGAGTACTTCTCTACAAGAACTAACAACTCTGAACAAGAGATGCATGAAAAACAGGAGCTAAAAACATTGCAGTAGCTAGTTAAGAATACTCAACAAATATAAGTGAAGAATACGAGTATTCACATGAAAAGGCGGAGCGTGTCTCTCTCCCACACAGAAATGCTAGGATCCAAATTATTCAGAAAATAAAGCAAAAATAAAAGCACACATACGCTCCAAGTAAAGCACATAAGATGTGAAAGAATTAAAATATAGTTTCACTAGAGATGACCTAATAAGTTGTTGATGAAGAAGGGGATGCCTTGGGAATCCCCAAGATTAGATGCTTGAGTCTTCTTGAAATATGATTGGATGCACCACGGGGGCATCCCAAGCTTAGGCTTTTCACTCTTCTTGATCATATCATATCATCCTTCTCTCTTGATCCTTGAAAACTTCCTTCACACCAAACTTAGAGTAATTCTCATTAGAGGGTTAGTGCATAATCAAAAATTCACATGTTCTGTGATGAAACAATCATCTCCAATACTTCTGGACATTAGCTACAGCCACTGATATTTTGTGGAGCAAAGAAATCCACTCAAACACAGTAAAAGGGAGAATGCAAAATAAAAGGCAGAATCTGTCAAAAACAGAACAGTCTGGAAAGACGAATTTTTTCGAGGCACTTAAGTTGCTCAGATGCGAAAAGTCAATACTAATGAAAGTTGCGTACATATATGAGGATCACGCCTGAATTTTTTTCAGAATGTTTGGATTTTTTTGGACTGCGTACAGCTCAAAACGGTGGACAGCAAAAATCTGTCTCTACGCAGAAATCCAAATCTAGCATCAACTTTCTATTAGAGCCTTTACTTGGCACAACAATGCAATCAAATAAAGATACAAAGGAGTTGTTACAGAAGTAACCAAACTCCTTGACTCAATAAAATAAAAATAGCAGAAAATAAAAACAATGGATTGTCTCCCACAAGCGCTTTTCTTTAAAGCCTTTTAGCTAGGCATGACAATTTTGATGATGCTCTCATATGTATAAGAGTTGAATATAAGAGAGCATCAAAAAGCAAATACCAAACACATTTAAGTCTAACCCACTTCCTATGCAAGGGAATCTTGTAAGAAAACAAATTATTGAAGCATGAAGCTACTAGCATAGAAAGATAAAACAAGTGCAACTTCAAAAATTTCAACAAAAAGAGAGGAGACTTAATATTATTGAGATATATGAAGCCATGTCTCCCTCTCTCATAAAAACTTCCAGTAGCATCATTGATAAAATCCATAATATAACCATCACATGAAACATTCTTACCATGATCCATATGCATTAACGTATCAATATTTTCCACACAAGCAAAGTTCTTCTCATTAATAACAATGGGAGTAGGATCATCATAAAGAACTCGAACATGATAGACAAGTTGTATATTAAAGGGATGGTTTTGGGTAATCCCTCCATAACTATGACAAGTTTCATGAGGATGATTGTAATTATAACCTATGTCATAGTATTCTTTGTAATAATTATCAAAGACTGGAGGCATAGTATCATCATAAGCAATAGAATAGTTATCTTCCAAAGTGTGTTCATTTGTAAACATATCATCATTTTTACTAGAAGGAGAGGTCTCAAATATATAATCATCAGTAGCAAAAGGATTTTCAAACACCTCATCCCCAAGCTCAGAGCTTTCCATATCATCATTGGATGGAACATGGATAGTACTAATAGTATAGACATTATTAACATCGTCATTTTCAAAATTGGTACCCCAAAGATTTTCAATATCAAAAGTAGTTTCATTTTCCCAATCATGATCACTACAAAAAGTAACAGACATATAATCATCTTCAATAGTGCCTATAGATTTAGTGTCGAGATAATAATGACCCCAAGTATGTGAATCTTCTTCAATAAATTTAGACTCATTAGAAACAATCATGAAAGGAGCAACATGCTTAGGAGAGGATACCTTTTCCTCTCTCTTTTTACTCCTCTTCTTCTTCTTCTTCTTCTTCTTCTTCTTCTTCTTTCCCCTCTTCTTTTTATCTTTAGGAGGGAGAGGTTTGAAAGGAAGCTTCTCCACATGCCCTGGTTCATTGTTAGAAACAATAGAAGAAACTTGGGAGTATTCCTCCCTTTCACTAATTAGAGTAAAACAAGTATAAGTCCTTTCATATTTTGGTAAAGGTACAGCTTTTATAATTTTTTCTATATAAGGATTACTGTGGCTCTTATCAACACAATGGAGACGGCATCCCCGCAAATTACTATTCATATCAAAAGAACTCATATCTAACAAACAAGTTTTCCTTGATAACTCTTCACACCCCAAAAATAATTCAAGTTCATCATAAAGATCGGGATGGATCATGCTATCATCAAACAAACTCGAAATTGTATCATTAAACTTTGAGCAATGGAATTCGAAATGACCTTCTTCATAGCAGAGTTCACAAATAAAAGGATATAGGGCACAAACCTTTTCAGCAAGATCATTTAGAGCCCTACTCCATATTCTAGTTTTCTCATGCTTATTAAGTTTACAATATTCTTCTTCATTATTAGTCTTTTCACAAGGCCTAAACACTCCACAAAAATTAACATGCTTATAAGAAATAGCATTTTCAGAAGTCTGAGCATGTTTATTGCAATCATTAACAACAATTTCATTTTCCATGCAAGTGTCTTTGAAAGGTTCATGATACATGTCCCAGCTTTGTTTAGGAACATTAATATGAGAAGCAAAGGTTCTACAACAATCAATAATAATTTGAGAATCAAGACCATAATTAGCACTAAGCTTTTGAAAACCAGCAGTTTCAACGAAAGACTTAATGCATTCATATTCATAGTTTATACCTGATTCTTTACCTTTGTCGTTCTCCCAATCTTCAGTATTGTTTTGAATTCTTTCAAGAAGATCCCATCTAGCTTCAACCTTCTTACTTGTGAAAGAACTCTCTGAACATGCATCTAGATAATCCTTGCAATGACCTGAAAGCCTTGCATAAAAATTATTAACAATTATTTTCTCAGGAAGCTCATGGTTAGGACATTTGAGTATTAATGTTTTCAGCCTTCCCCAAGCTTGAGCAATGCTTTCTCCATCACGAGTCCAAAAATTAAAAATGTAATTCCTATCTAAATACAATTCATATGGAGGATATAATTTGGAGTAAAAGAGATATTCAAGCTCCTTCCACTCCGAATGATGAGGATCATCTAGTAGCTCATACCACTCCCTTTCTTTGTCCTTAAGTGACAATGGAAATAATTTCTTCATGGCATTTTCTCTTGATAAACCTGCAACCTTAAACAACTCACAAAGTTCTTTAAGTTTCAACAAGTGGTCACTTGGATGGACTGTTCCATCCCCTGCATAAGGTTCATCCATAACCATTTCAACAATTTCCATAGGTATTTCAAAAGCAATACTTTCAGTAGGTGGATTTAGAATATCACAAGCATCATTAGAATTATCACATATGGGAGACAAAGCATTATCAAAGCAAAAAAAATCTTCCAAAACTGAGGAGCTAAAAAGATCATTTTCAAATAAACTAGCTTCCCCAAGCTTAGACTTCTCCATAGCATTAGCTATAATGTTGTTCAAAGAATTCATACTAATAACACTAGTTGAATGCCCGTGCGTTGCTACGGGGCACCAAAAATATGTTCTTGCCTGCCATGCGAAATATGTTCTTGCCTGCCATGAAAGGTGTATTATTAAATTTGTTTCTCCATATAAGATATAGAGCCATTATATCATCATAATTAACATTAGTGTGTGCTCGAATGGGTTTATGATTTAGTTGCGATAAATATAGGCATAGGCTTCCCTTATAATCCAATCACGACATTCCCCTCCAATTCATTTTTATAATTTCCACATCTCAAACAATAATATTTAGTATAAGAGGCATATGATTTAGTTGTGATAAATATAGGCATAGGCTTCC
Source organism: Poa pratensis (assembly GCA_947311845.1). Lineage (NCBI taxonomy): Eukaryota > Viridiplantae > Streptophyta > Magnoliopsida > Poales > Poaceae > Poa > Poa pratensis. The sequence goes on along the minus strand of CAMZMU010000027.1, from coordinate 75,781,028 downwards.
CTTATAATCCAATCACGACACAAATTCACCAGCAAAAAAAATGATCTCATTCATCATTTAAGGCAAATTTAATTGAAATTGTGTACATAATTCTACTCCTCGTTCCAAATTATAAGATGTTCAAAGTTTAGTGCGTTTGTTAACTTATTTTAGACAATAAGTGGTCCACATTAAAATATCCAAAACATCTTATAATTCGGTATGGAGGAAATATTTCTTAGTTGCACACTCTCACCACTGTCACTCAAGGCAGGAAAGTACACACATAACCCAAAAGAAAAGAGTACACGCCTGACTTAAATTATGTTCATCACTCTTCCCCTCACAGGCTTGCATGACCAGCTAGCACTCGCATAGCTCCCACCACCTATCAGCACTGCCCGTCGATGACCCAATCCCCTCCCAGGCTCCCACTGTCCCACACCAAAAACTCTCGCGCCCTAGCCTGTTGACCATGGCGCCACCAAGCTTGCTCTGGTATGATCTCCGTATCTGCAGTTACCAGATGGACTTGGACAAGGATTTTATGTAATCAGCCATCCATTCAAATGAAAGGTGCAAAAGAGCTCCCCGCACTAAGATCTGACCACCAGTGCCCTGTAATCCATTGCTAAGCTAATCTGAAAACTTAATGGTCATGAAAGCACTCATCTCTTGGTAGAGCGTAAAGCACTTATGCGTATTGAAATATCATCATGAATTTAATGAAATATACCACGGTGACAGTGGTATTCATTAGAGATGCTTCAGAAATAAGAAAAGACCTAATTGCCCAGGTATATCATCATGAATATCTCTTGGTAGGCTAGTGCATTTTCTATTTAACACAGTTTTGTGTGTACAGCTAGTTTAAAGTTATTGAATAATTATCGAATAGATTAATGAGGACAATAAGGGTGGCATAATATACATGTAGGTTGCTAAATTGCCCCTCTTTTGCCCTGTTTTATTATGCTAATGCAGTTTATCCAGACATGTCAAAATGTTATAGCATGGTACCCTGTAACTTTATAGTCCCTGAACAAGTGCGACAAACATCACATTCCACAATCCATGACCTGAATATTTACCACGCACGCTAATCCAAATATGCTTTAAATTGGATAGCTTAAAGTAACATCTCACACAAGTTTCTGAAGAGAAAAGACACGAGTTCTATTAAAATAAAGTATTAGAAGTACTCCCTCCGTTCCTAAATATAAGATGTTTTAGGTTTTGTCTACATTCACATATGCACAAGTGTATCTAGACACATTTCATGTGTATGTTCACTCACTTTAGTGTGTATGTGGACAACATGTGCAACACCTAAAACATCTTATATTTAGGAACGGAGGGAGTACCTTACAAGTTGTTCCTAAACATAATAAATGATCCTGCTGCAATACTATATGTTAGGGAGATATCAGATAGTATATATTATCTCAATTAGAATATCCACATATCTAATACTCTTTTGCGGTGATTTACACAAATCTTTCTCCTTGAAATTTAGGTACACACACATCCACATGAATATGCTAACATACGTTACAACAAATTTAGAAAGCTAAAAATAGAAGAAACGCAACTCACCTGACATTCAGGTTCATCCCATATAGATCTGTCTAGCTTGTTATACTGCTCTGAATCTGCTGTAGGACCTCCATCAAAATTCACCATGACAAATGAACAGTCAAACCTACAACAGTCAACAGAAAAACAAAATTGGGATCAATTAGATTCATCCACCAGCCTGTATGGCTCCAAGGCAACACAAAAATCATTTTAGGCCTATAGTTTTTCTCCAATGATCTCATCTTGTATTTGGTATATCTGTGAAAGGGCAATATAGAAAAAAATAAAAAAAAGTTAGTACCCCTGTCCCAGAATAACTGCAAGCTGCATAGTGGAGCAAAACTGAGACAAACATGAAAATTAACAGTGCAATAAGAAAGCAAAGTAGTGCGAATCTCCGACAGGAAATCCTGGTGATTCGAGTACAACCCAGACTGGGAAAATGCATCACTCCCCTACCAAGTAAATTAGACAGAAATGTCAGAAAGCAGTTATACCACAACAGCTAGTAGTATCAGAATTCAGAAAGTAGTTATGTGCCCCTCATGGGTGGCAGCCATCAGTGCAAACCTGACTGCATGCCATGCACAACACCGCCATGGCTGGGGTCTTGACTTTGCTCAGCAGTGTCAAGAAGAGAGCTGGTCCGAGAAAGCCGATAGATTGCATGATCTGCAGAAACAGGTTGCATAAGTATTGTCAAGATTGGCAACTACGGGCTTAAGTATTGTCAAGATTGCATGATTTTGCCAAAATTCCATACAGGAAACGAGATACTGAAAATGAACTTACCTTACGAACGTTTGTTATTGAAACCCCTTTCGCAACAAGAGTGTCAGCTATCCAGCCACCAATATTTGCAAACACGGCCATTGTGAGCCATGGCAGGACACACAAAAGCCCTGACTCGGTAAGATTGAACTTCAGACCTGTATATGATGGATGAGTACAACATGATATGTTTGTCCTTGTCTGCCACGAGCAATGATGACTGCCAAATATTTGGCACTATAAAATTACCATTTTCCTGTAGTGACAATACCTTGTATAGTTGTATTTAGACCTTATGCGCTCCCAATCTCCCTATACAAATATTACCACACTGTGCTTCAACGCCAAGTCCTAGAGCGAGGTACAAACTCATGTGATTTGGAGCTATAAACTGAACGTGCCCCCTAAAAACGAATTGAATTGCAGCAGCAGTTCACAACTGAACTGCTCCTTTTTCTCGTCTGAATGAAAACAAACAAACACCGACCTCTCAAATGAGAGCAGCCCTCCCACAGAGAGAGGTCACGGAGGAATCTGGGTGTGGAGCTGCGGCAGTGTGGCGCAGGTGGCAGTCCACGGCGGTGCATGTGGTATTCCATGGCGGCGCACAAGCTCTTCATTGCTAGGGCGGCGCTGCAAGCAGGGCTCGCGGGGAGGGAAGCAGGGGCGGCGCCGTGGAGTCTCCGATGGGGAGGGGGAACAGTGGGGATAGGGGTGGCGCTGGCATGCAGGACGGAGCGGGGCCGTCACCTGAGAGAGGAGGGCGGCGCGGCCAACCGCGGAGGAGCAGACCGAGGAGAGGAGCTACTCGTCCTCACAGCCGGCCACCGCGGCCGTCGTTGATGGGGAGAGAGCCGGATCTGGGGCAGGGGTGGACATAAGGGACACGGGTAGAGATGGAGGAGGCGTTAGGAAGGGGAGCGCTGTATCCGTTGGAGCAGCGTCGGCGGCCGTGGGCGAGGAGGAGGAGGTGCCAGCAAGGGGAGCGTCGTCTCAGGCAGAGCAGCGTCGGCAGCCATGGGCGTGAGGAGGAGAAGATCGAGAGAGAGGAGAACAGCAGAACAAGTGACGACTGCGGATTGCGGACTGCGGTTAATTTCCTGTTTTCTCAGGGGGTTTGTGCAAAATTAGCGCGACGTACCAACACCTCCTCTGGCTATATTATATAGTAGAGATTACTACCACTATTGTGCAAACAAACTTCCATAGGTTTTTTAATTTTCTCTTCAAAAGCATCATGTCCTAATTCAATATAAAGTTCATAAAGATCTCTAATTTTTTGTTGTTGTTTTCTATTAAGCCTAACTAGTGAAAATAAAAACAAGAGACAAAAAGAAATAATTGCAGAATCTAAAGGAGATACCTTCCAACACTTACCTCCCCGGCAACGGCGACAGAAAATGGCTTGATGTCTACGCACGATTCTATTCTTGTAGACAGTTTTGAGCCTCCAAGAGCAGAGGTTTGTAGAACAGCAGCAAGTTTCCCTTAAGTGAATCACCCAAGGTTTATCGAACTCAGGGAGGTAGAGGTCAAAGATATCCCTCTCAAGCAACCCTGCAATTAAGATACAAGAAGTCTCTTGTGTCCCCAACACACCTAATACACTTGTCAGATGTATATGTGCACTAGTTCGGCGAAGAGATAGTGAAATACAAGTAATATGGATGATTATAAGTAGTAATTGCAATCTGAAATAAAAATGGCAGCAATCAAACATGTAGCAGAACTCATTATAAACGGTGTTTCAATGCTTAGAAACAAGGCCTAGGGATCATACTTTCACTAGTGGACACTCTCAACAATGACATCATAATTGAATAAATAAATGCTACTCTCAAACACTCTCTTGTTGGATAACGAACACCATTCATTGCGTAGGCTATAAAAGCACACCTCAAAGTCTGAGTAAACAAACGCCACAACGTCATAAAGGAGTCACACACGATGCGCACACCGTCACCTTCACAGCATGGAGAGTGACTCCTGAGTTCATATTAAAGTAACCTCTAGAGTGGCATAATAGATAAAGAGTAACATCTACTTATTCAACTAGATTACAAAACTCATGATCACATAAAGATCACACCATGGGACAGAGAGATAAACCACATAGCTACCGGTAGAGCCCTCAGCCTTGGGGAGAACTACTCCCTCCTCATCATGTGAAGCAGCAACGATGGTGGTGGAGTCGATGGAGATGGGTCCGGGGGCAATTCCCCGTCCCGGCAGCGTGCCGGAACAGAGACTTCTGTCCCCCGAAACTTGTTCTGGATGGCGGCGGCGCTGCGAACCTCTTCGTGGAATATGACTGATTATTTTAGGGTTTTTGCGTCGGGGGGCAATATATAGGCGAAAGGACGATGGTCGGTGGAGACCCGTGGGCTCCTCACCACGTGGCGGCGTGGCCCAAGGCCCACCCGCGCCATGGCATGGTGAGGGCAGCCCACGACCCTCCTCCTTCTCCCCTTTGTACTCCGTGTACGTGTCGGGAAAATAGGAACGTGGGCTTTTGTTTCGTCCAATTCCGAGAATATTTCCAGAACAACTTTTCTGAAACAAAAAATAACAGAAAACAAGAACTGCCACTGTGGCATCTTGTTAATAGGTTAGTCCCAGAAAATGCATAAAAATAATATAAAGTGTAAATAAAACATGTAGCAATTGGTATAATATCAGCATGGAACATCAGAAATTATGGATACGTTGGAGACGTATCAGAGCACTTGCTGTGTCGCTTGCCGGGTATAATTAAATACCCACTAGATCACTTAGGCGCGTGTTGCCGCGCCCTTCCATTGGGTAAATATATTTTTAAGAATGGATAAAAGTATATCGTGCATTGTGAAAGATTGGGAGGCAACCTAAACTTCCTCTCGCCGTCCCCTTCCCGGGATGTTCATATTGCCCTGTATACTTGAAACAACACCTGTATGCTCAATAAAGCATCAAGTTGAAACATAAGATTTCATCAACAACTCAAAACAAACATCATCTTCCTTTCTACAACAACGTTATTGTCTTCCCTAAGAAACACTATTGTAAGCATTGCTACAACTGACCACAACATATTTGGTGTGACAGAAGTATGTATCTCCACCTTTTCAATAATTCGGACTAATCCACAAAAAATGACGGCAAACCAAAAGGATAAAGGGTCAACCATACCCAACATTATAATTGTCCACATGAAAAGGTACAAATTGTCTCTACTGGAGTAATGTTCTTTACATGCCACTTTTTTCACAATGAAAGTAGTTCTTTGCCATTTCTCTTCTCCTCTGAGATTTATCATATTGTAACATAACAAATCAGACAAAACATGAGTTCATATATTTTGGTAATGAAGTAATATCTCGGTTCAGAATAACTTCCGTCTTGCTGCCTCATAAGGGTAACAACCGCAAAATCCGTTGGTCCTCTCTCCATGCTCTGACCATGATCCAAGACACGTCCTACATTATAACAACACAAATATCAAATCAGTTAATGAGATTCCCAGTAATAAAAACAGATAACATAAAAAAGATCAAAAGAAGACTGATTGTATGCCAGAAAAACTGAAATTTACATGGAGGTGTGCATGTAATATGCGTGCTAAGCTTCTGCCACATCCTAAGCTTCTTCCCATCCTTATCTTTTGCATCACAGAACACACTTGAGTTAAAACTGCTGGCAGGAAATAATTGGACTATATGTGATCCATTTTGTTACTGCTGATGTTGTTTTCTGGGGTTAAACTCACCAGAAAATTTCTTAGTATTCAAATAATTTATTAACGACCGGGATAAATTTGCAAGCTTTATCTCGTAGAAACGCAAGTCTGAATCCGTCAAGAGGAGATATAATTCTGAAAAATACAATGCAAATATGTTGTTATGTGACTGTGAGCATATTATACATACACATGTTATTCAGTTAGAAACCTTGTCCTGTACTATACACTCCATGCGATCTTGGACCACATATGAAATCTGGATCTGTGGTATGCTCGGGATTCAGACTTTGCGGTTGGCATATAACCTGTCAAGATATAAGAGCGTAGTTAGTTACTTGAAAATTGGCAAACAACAAATAATAGGCGCCCCTGAACCTATAAAAGGATTCCGAAAAAGTAACATGATCAGTGAATTTTGTTGGAGTTGATTTCTAGCGCATAAGAATTCTGAGCTCAATGGATGGAAACTACGTCTCAAAAAGATGGCCTGATCGAATTAGAAAGATAAGCTAGCACAACAAACGAAAAGCAAGAAATGTAACCTGCTACTTTCAGTGCCTCAGGTTTGATATCATGGTGAAGGCCATGTCGCTCCTCGCCAACCTCAGTGAGGATTGATCGACGGATTACTGTGATAGGACTGCTCCTCCTTATCCTCGTGCTAGCTCCTCACAACTTCCCGTACCTGCAAGGGGAGGCGCACTGGCATGTTGGTAGGGCGGAAGCTCTGCATCCATCTTCCGGCACCAGCGCGACTGAAGATGCCGGTTCCAACAACAGAACTGGGCAGCACCTAATGAATGGACATGGAAAAACACCCCAATTAAGTAATATACCAGAACGCAAAATCTTGACATCGAAAATCAACGGATTTGTCATTAAGAAAATCACTTCATTTTTTCTAGATGTCAAATTGTACATTCCAAGGAGATTAGCATGCCTATCAATACAGAAATTATGGGCAATATTGGGTATTTCACAGGAGAGAGCACCAACGTAGCAGAACACCATTGAAACTGGAAATTGTGGTCGAGTAGAAGTGGTAGGCAACGGGAGGGCGTGGGCAAGTGACGCGAGGGCAAGCAAGGAGCGGCGCCCCGGTGTGGCGGTGGCTCGGATTCTGGGTGCAGGAGGCGAGGGGCTCGACGGTGGCTAACCGGCTGGGCCACGAGGCAGCACCGTAGGGGCGAGGCAAGCCATGGCAAAACCATAATCCCTGCCAGCTGGGAGGGTCGCTGTCTCGCCGCTGTGTGGACGTAGGCGGGGAGGAAGGAGACGAGAGGCAGCGATAGGCTCCACGGTTGACATCGGGAGGAGTGATTTGCGGAGAGAGGATGTGGGATCCGTAAGCGGCAGGAGGGCGTTGATCTTGTCACCAACATCGGCATGCTCGTCCTCGAACCTCCCGGCGGCGGCGCCCTTGGAGGTGTCGCAGCGCTGCAGCGTGGGAACGCCCCTGAGACCGAAGTTGGTGAGGTCGGATTAGGGCTCCTGGTAAGCGACGAAGAGCAGCAGCCTCTCGACCTTGTTGGCGGCGGCTTGCACACGCGGGCGAAGAGAGGGGTTGCGTGCGGAGTCAGGACGGGGGAGATGATGCACACGCGATCATATCTGGACCGTCTGTCCGGGATCGAACGGGAGGGCGTCGATTTGATTGCCAGAGTAGCGACCGCGGCATAATTAGCGCTGGAGTGCCGCATCGGACGGCCAGAACCGAGCGGAACAAGCAATCCGACGGCTAAAATCGCTAATGGCGTGTTTAGCCTTCTTGATGGCTCAATTTTACTATCCCTAATGTGCAATCGATCAGCTGCTTTAGCTTATCAATCGATCAGCAATCGCTTGCCGCCTTGCCGGGTATAAATACCCTGCGTGCGTACGTGTTGTGCTTTTAGCTTAGCAATCGATCAGCTGCTTTAGCTTAGCTTCTTTGTGGGTACACATCCGTCGGAAATTGGCGTCTTGCTAGAAGCTTGTCCTCGTTGTGGTGTAAAAAAATATTTAATAACCCGATGCTTAGCTGTGCCTACCAAATACTTAATATGGCAGCTATTATTCCATACGTAATTTTGGTCAAATTATGCACAAGGAGGCAAAAAGGTCTTTTTACACCTATTTGGTAAATAAAATGCACTAGAGTGTCATATAAGGAAAGAAATTTTAGGGAGATGTTATATAGGGAAGAAAATTTTCACCGGTGTCAAATAAGGAACATGATTTTAAGGGAGTGTCATACAAGGAATTTTCTCTTTTTTTGGCCCGTGGCAGCCGCCCCTCCAGCAACCTCAGGACCACCCCCCCCCCCCCAATGTTTTTGGGCCCGGTGCGGCCACCCCTCCAGCCCCCCCCCCCCCTCCTCAGGACCGTCCCCAGTCAGAAGAGAATAGGAGAAATAGACTGTGTTTAATAATGTTGATGGCCTAACGGTGATCGATGGCGGGACTATAGACGTAAGCGGCGAGACGTAATGTAAAAACCCATGTCGAGTGGACAATAAGCTAGAATGCATGGTCGCCCCCAATGGCTTTTGCAATCAGCTCTATGTGAAATATATTAGGTTGTAAAATAGGCAGCAAATCCACATGTCAGTCGAAGATTTCAAGTATGTACTTCTAAAGCGCATCACAATTACCGCCCCCGGGACGACGCAGTCCACATTGCTCGCACCAAGGATATCCGAGTGATGGATTAAAATATAAAAACTGGAGACGAGTGCTTGTCGATCGAGACCGGTACCGAAAAATTGTATGCTTCGAGAATAACGTGTGGCCTGGGTCATGGAATAAGCTTCAAATGTTTAGGTGACAAAAACTCTGAGGCCCGAGTTTCCAGTGTAACAATCTATAATGCACACCTCTGACGCAATAAATGATGTGTGCATCAAGTCGTGGCTAGTAGGAAAAGGATACGTGACATGAAGGACATCAGGTTCGAGTATATAAAAATGTCGAATATCAAGAATCCTATAATAGTAGATCAAAACTATTACACAATGGCCGATCCTTCGAAGCCTAACGCGTGCAAGAAATAAACATTAGTAGTGCAGTTCAACAACATTCAGTTAAAGAGTATACAAAGCACGAGCATGACAAAAGAAGCGATCAAGCTAGACTGCAGCGACACAATCCCATGCCATGTATATCGTTGAAGACTGAAGCTTACTTTAAAGGGAAAAGAAGTTCTGCCACAACAAGAATAGGCAACAACGTGAAGCTAAAGAATGTCATCAATGTCGACCCGAGGACCTACTGAGGCAATATGCATAGATTATTCAAATAGTTTTTTTTTGTATAGCTAGAGTTTTGTTATATGTACTTTTAATTACTAATTAATCGTTTACTATGATTCATCGTGAATTTATGCCACGCATATTTTCTTGGAAAAGGAAGAGTCGAGAGTTCACTCACCCAACGTATAATCCCTGTTATTCGCAGCGTAGACAGTTTCTCGATTTGATTTCTTTCTTAATAAAGTGTTCTTAAATAATTAAGAATTTAGTGACCACGCGTAATCCCTGTTGCTATGCTTCATCAAACAAATAATCTTCTGCAAGTACCAACCAAAAATGCGTACGCAGACGCTAATAATGTTTGCAGTAAAAATTAAAATGATGAATCGCCCACCGTGGGGCTCGAACCCACGACCACAAGGTTAAGAGCCTTGCGCTCTACCAACTGAGCTAGACGGGCTTTGTTCATTTGTCTCGATTTTCGGATCCATAATAAAACAACTTCCTCGCTGATATGTAGAAACATCAGTTTGATGTACGTATTCACGATGCCAGGAAACCACCAAGTCTTTCCCAAACGAAAAAATTGTATTAATACCAGGTCAAAATTCAGAATAAATTCAAAGTCCCATGCACAAGTAATAGCTCATTTTTAACACACAAAACAAAAGTAAAAGCCCTTTTTTGGTACTACTACATTTTGTTGTTCTTGTGAAAGAATCAAAGAACAAAGCCTACATGCTAGTTACCTCAGATACAGCGACACTTTGAATTATCTATTCGGCATTTCGCATGACTACATAGCCAACCAGAGAAAGGCACACAAAATCAGAACTATTTTTGCCCATGTCCAGCATCCCAAAGACACTTCTTAAACAAACAACAACAATTTTACATAGACAGTGAGATGACATCGCAATAGCCAAACACTGAACCAGCGCTCATTAATCGCGTGGGCAGAACAGAACCAGGAAAACATCTAAATTAATTTCTGGTTAAGGACAACCGCAGGATCAAACATAGGACAACGGAATGACTGAAAGATTCATCTTCCACAAAAGGCGTTACTTTAGCTCAACGCCTCCCTAATGGTACCACTATCTCCAAAATCAATGTAGTTGACTGGAATCTTTCCACGGATGAAAAAATGGCTACTAGTAAACTATTATACCTTCATTCCGGTCATCATGCGCGGATCAATATCTTCTGGATCGATGAGCACTTGCTAATTTAGGACAATTTCAGTCACTACAGCTTCAACTAGTAAAGTTGCAAAACCTATTCTCTTTCAGTCATTACAGGATCCGGATACACCGACAGAGCGGGAGCCAGCCTAAAATAGATATATCATGACCTCCACGCCAAAATGGTTGCAAAATGGCACAGCCCAAGTCGTATTCCCTTGCGCTTCAGGCTAGTCATCGTCGACTGAATGTAACTGACTCTGAAGTGGCCCTATTATATATGGGACTTCTTCGATATCTTTGGTTGGCTGAGAGGAGCAGAAAAACTCTATTGCAATTTCATCAAATCTCCAGAGAAAAATGAGAAAAAAATGGGTAAACAAATTATACCTGCAGGAATTCTAGGAGGCGCCATACGAGGTAGTTTATGATCATCACAAGGCAAAACAGTTTGCCTGCCCAAGCTCCACATGCGAGGTATCTACGCCATTACAGAAACACAGACATTAGTTTCTTTTTTTCTTTACTTATGTTTGATGTTGTTGCAAAAGCGCAAGTGGTACTGCACAGACATTGACTTGCAGAACTAAACCAGTATGTGGAACATAGTAGAAATAGTTGACAGCAACGAGGTCAATATATTCAACTGCGGTAAGAAAGATCAAAAGGGAAAACTATTGTTTCAGCTACAACTAGTTTTTGTGAAATTGCAGAAAAGTAAAGTCAGTGTTCCGCTTTATACTCACTGGGGAAGACGGTCTAGCAAATTTGTATCTGCGGACTGCATTGCACGGTCGTACACGATCTCTGTTCTTTTGGCGACATCATCCCAACTATAGAGTCTTTTCATCTACGAGGCAACATAGATTTGAATGAAACAACTTGCATATCAAGTTTGTACTAGAAGAAAAAGCTGATGCATGATACCAATTTCTGTAAGTGGTCCAGTGCACAATAAAGTCGCAAGCCAGGTGTATAGAGTCGAAGTCGAAACTCACCCGAAGATGCATAGTTTGGGGATCTATGCCAGGAAGTATGTCAATAGCTTTTCTGACAGCTCGCACCATGTCTTCTGGATCTGGTTCTGCAAGTACTATCATGTCATCTGGTAGAACCTGTAAAAAGATTCGTTTATAGGGAACTGCAAATTGTCCGAGTAGCTGAGTTTTATGGCTGTCGACAAAAGAAAACTTTTAAAATCGTAAAGGACATATACCTCTGGAACCCCTCCGACTCTAGTGCTTACTGTTAGCAGTCCACAGCTTGCTGCCTCCAAAATGGCTATGCAAAATGCTTCTGTAAGCGAACTACAATAGGGAAAGGCCAAGTTTCAGTACTGCTACGGTTTACAACTGAACTCTGCTCAACTGTCATAAACAAGGTAAATTTATCCACCTTCTAGTTCCCCAAATAGTATTAGGATTATGCTTAAAGTGAAAAAAAAAAAAGAACAAAAAGCTTTTTTTTTCTGTTTATACTCGATCCATGTAATATATACTTAAAAGTTCCAGAAGAAATATTCCGTCAACATTAGTAAGCTCGATTATATGACAGGTCTACGTACATGTTTGAAGAACCAGATGTTCATAATAACAATTCAATAATGTGGTACAAGAATGACTAAATGCAGAAAGGATCCACTGGATCCGATGTGGCTTACAATTATCTGTTCAAGGAGCGCTAAGCATTCCAAACATTCCAATTCAACAATTTTAGCTACCCTGCTAATGGCAGTGATCATTTCCACAGAAGCCTTGAGTTTTCAGAATTCAGTGGACAAGTTTAGTAAAAGTAATTCTCGTTGTCACAATACAAACTGAAAGTTGGAACACGCCGGACTACTGCAACACACGTAGGTATCATACAATAATCAATGGAAAAATAGAAAAACAGAAGAACAGAAAAAAGTGCATATCACACAGTCTAGATGAAGAGGGATAAATAGATGAAAGAAACCATATTTTAAACACAAAACAAAGAAAATTCAGAAAGCTACCTGTTAAGAAATATATGACCAGATATCAGAACAGATCGTACTTGAGCATGAGGTACAGCCCCTAGCATCTCAACTCTATCCTGAAGGGAGAACTTCTCCCTCATCTCTTCAAGTCGCACACGTTTTGGACCATCACCTCCAACAATAAAGCGAACCTGACAAATCCATGATATATTAATCGAGGGAAGACAAGCGAGATCCAAAACAACATAGAGTAAGAAAGTAAGGATGAAAACATAATAATGTTGGAAGCAAAACATTCTATGAGGCAGAACTGACACGCAGTTTACTATACAGATCAGACCAGAAAGGATGACACTGATGAAAACAGTATGTCTATATGCTGATAACTAATCTGTTTAGCCTTTAGTACATACATGTAGTTCACCTTCTCTTGTTTCATGCATGGCTCATGCAAAGAGAAGCTGTAGTTATGACCCACCTTTGGAAACAGGCGGCATACTTCTGGAATGACTTCAACAAGAAGGTCAGCACCTTTTCGATACACTAATCTACTTATCACAACAATGATGATTTCATCATGGCTTAAGCGGCTGGGACAGGGAGTAAACATTGCAGTATCCACTGCATTAGGGACCATGAAAACCTTCTCTGGAGATATCCCTGACCGCAAGACAGTGTTCTCTTTGCTTGTGTGAGACACACATATTGCCTGGTCAATATCTGCAAGAGTAAACTGCAGCACCTTATTCATGTGAATGCTTCCAACATCAGCAAAACCATAAAGCGAGTGGTCTGTGAAGACGGCTTTGTACCCCATCGTCCTAGCATGCATCAATGCTTCATGGCACAGTGTTGAAAAGGCCTGATGTCCATGCACAACAGTAATCCTCTCACGAATAAGAATGGTCCTTATAATTGGAAACGTCATGAATAATGTAGGCAGTGTATTCTGCATCAGGAATGGCCTCCATGGCACATAATAAACCTTCAATCCGCCGGTAACATATCGTACTCCAGAACGATTTCCATATGCATGTGTCATGACAACAACCTACAGAACACTGAATTTTTTCAAAAGGTAACACAGATATTGGTAGCATAAGTTACTTTGTAGTTTGTACAGACTTATTATGCTCGTTGTGTTCATTAGAAGGTAAGATATACAAAGCAGTGGATCCTCAAACAGGAGCTATGTGCACGCTCCACAAATTAAGCATAAATGATGTATTTATGGGTAGACTGCAGACTGATGAAAGTGGGTGTATCAAATGCATATCCATTAGCTCATCTAACATCCTTGAACCATAAAATGAGTAGCAGAGCAGCATAGTGAATATTTTATTCGGGAAATACCTTATGGCCAAGCTTAAGCAGGCATTGTGATAGATAATAGATGTGGCTTTCCACACCACCAAAGTTTGGGAAGAAAAAGTCGGACACCATAAGAATCCTGTGCTTCCTGCTCATCCCATCCATTGTGCGTGAAATCTGGAATAACAAAAACCAGATATCATATGATGTAGTATAACCGACCATTCATTAAAGTAAAGAAAAAGAGACTCCAAACAAAGAGAACTAGTGGACTTTAAATCAAACTCATACGATCAATACTGACACAGGTTGCTCAATCTCTAGTTAATCACTAGCGTAAGTTGAAATAAAATTTCCAACATACACTCATACACATGATGCAGAAGTAAAACATACTCTTGCATCCGTACATACATACAAATCTGTACACGACTGTGTTATGCCACATAGACATAGGAAGCAAATGTGCAAAACAACGAGAAATGTGCAACACGTATCAGCAAGCCCTTACCAACCCCAAATTAGTTGCCAGATAATTTGAGAGACAGTAGGGGAAAATGGTATCTAACATCTATGTGCAATTTCATCACTACCAGTCCAGCAGGCTCGCCGCCTGCAACCTCCCAAACACGCTCTCGATTCCTCCGGGCAGCTTCACTCTACTCACTGTAATTCCTCACTCTCTCGATTCTTCCATTAAAAGAGGCTAACTACTGATCGATCCCATCTCCGCCCCCTCAATTCCGGAGAAATCACCCAAACCTAGGGTTTCTAAGATATGTTGCTGTTCTGGGGCATATGAGGAGAAGGGAGGAGAGAAGAAATGGGGTGTACCTGCTCTTCCGGCCGTGCTCCGGTGGCCGCCCGCCGGCGGCCGGAGTGCGCGTGCTGACTGGAGATGTGGACGAACAGAGGAGGCGAGCGAGCGGACGAATGGGGTGTGATTCCGTTCCGGCGACCGGTTATTTGCTCTCCAGCACAGTGATCCTGCTGTATTAAACAACTTGAAAAAAAATCCGTAAATAAAGCAAATTTAAAAAATACTTACGAGTTTTAAAAACTTCTGAAAAAAATCACAGACGTAGCCAATGATATATCCTAAGTATAAAGTATAAACGTGCACAATATTATCTTCAAATACTTTGTATTCTGCTCTACGCAAAAATGATAAAATTAGAGATTTGAAAATAAACATAATCAGATCTACACTTTTGCCATTAGCCCATAATACAAAGTATTTCATGTTAATAGGTTGTATGTTTGTGTGATATATCATTGGCTAAATCCTTGATTTTTTCAGAAAGTTTTAATCTCATAAATATTTGTTTCAATTTTTTGAATATCATTGATGCTCGGGAGCATGAAATCTGCTCTATTAATTTTTTTTACTTTCTGAGTCCATTGAGATGAATTTCGTCAAGATTTTCACCCACGGACCACAGTCGATCTTTCAAAAAATATACTCCATCCGTCCGGAAAGAATGTCGCAGACTGTATACAAATGTCAATTTACAAAAAAAAGGAAACATGGATTCTTCGTTTCCTTCCAAACTATTTACAGTTTGCCCTGTATTACTTCAGCTCTTTTAATTTGCCACCCTTTACTTGGCATTCTATTATTTGCCACATATTACACCGACTCCTTACTAATTTGCCATGTTTCGTTTTGTACAAATTTATTAAATTTTTAACTCGAGAATACATTATGAATACGGTACAAATACACACAAAATGCAAGTTGGGGGATGTAGCTACCGCTTGCATGCGCTGCTGCAAGCTAGTTCGTGCCCAGCTCGGCACGCGGTCTCGGAGTTCATGTGCCGTTCGGCACTGTCGCGAGCTGGGCACGCGGACGGCCGTGGTGCGGCACACGCTATGGCGATGACGTCTCGGCGTCCCGGCGCAGCTCAGAAGCGCGGCGCGCGTGGAGGACGGCACGCCCTATGGCGACGACGTCTCGGCGTCCCGACGCAATTCGGAAGCACGGCACAGCGAGAGTGGAGGACGGCACGTGCTATGGCGACAACGTCTCGGCGTCCCGGCGCAGTTCGGAAGCATGACGCGCAGCGAGCGTGGAGGACGACACGCGCTATGGCAACGACGTCTCGGCGTCCCGGCGCAGTTCGGAAGCATGGCGCGCAGCGAGCGTGGAGGACAACACGCGCTATGGCAACGACGTCTCGGCATCCCGTGCGGCACGCTGCCGGCATCGGAGGTCAGCGGTGATGGTGATTCCGCGGGCCCGCGGCAGACGACGGCGATGCTGCGGGAGGCGATCAGGCAGAGCGCCGATGGCCGCACGTCCATCTAGCTGGTAGCCGGCCGAGCGTCCCGGCGCAGCCGATCTCTTAGGAGCAGGACGCTACCTCGAGGAGGGCCCTTCCGCCATTGGACCATTCGGTGTCGCCGGCTCGCGGCAGCTCTGCACCTCCTCTTCTGCCCGCGGTCGCCGCCGGATGGAGGTCTCTGCGTGTGGACAAAGGGAGAACGAATCCAATCGACCCAACCAGCCTGATCGTATTTGTACCGTATTCATAATGTATTCTCAAGTTAAAAATAATAATAAATCTGTAAAAAGTGAAACATGGCAAATTAGTAAGGAGTCGGCGTAATATGTGGCAAATAATAAAAGGTCAAGTAAAGTGTGGCAAATTATAAAGGGCAGAAGTAATACAGGGCAAATTGTAATTGTCCCTCCAAACTGGTCTCCTTCCTCCGTTTGATCCCAGCAAAGGGGCGTCCCAGCTTGCTCGCGATCTCAGCCAAGGGTCGTTTCAGCAGGTCGCCGTGCTCCTCTGCCCCAGCATGGGAAGACCTGCTCCCCGCCCCCAGCGCCGTCGCGGACGTCCTCGTCGTTGCTGCTCATCCCGACTCATCGCGGACGTCCTCGTTGCTGCTGCTCATCCCCGCTAAATAGAAGTTCAGCGACAGTTCAATGACAATGGTGAAGGATTGGCTCCACTTATCAACGTTGGATGTGAGCTCTTGGGACAACTTCATTTGTGTCCAAAATTGGTGGACTCACATGACCATGAATGACTCCACTAGGAGAAAGGGATTGCATCCCTCACAATGCTTATCTCTTGGGAACTATGGAACGAGCGCAACGCTAGAGTGTTCCGGCACAAATCCACCCTACATTCGTTCATTTTGGGGAGAATCAAAGACGAGGCACAAACATGGGTCAAAGCGGGTGCCAAGCACTTGGAGTTTATCTTGCCGGGAGATTAATCCCCTAGCTAACTTTTTGGGTGGACCTTTTGGTCGGTGTTGTAAACAATGTTAAAACCCCTAACTCCTCCTTAATTAATATATAGGGGCAAATCTTTTGCCTCATAAATTCAAAAAAAAAAAGTTCAGCGACAGAGAACACACAGTTCAGTCCCGCCTACAGGTCCTGCTCCTGTGACCAAATTTCAGCCGAGAACAAGATCTCATAAATAATTCGTGATAATGTAGAATGAACTGCATTTGTAAGCATAACATGTAAGCACAAATACCTAAAGCTACGATGGAGTCTAAAACTGCATATGGTGACCCTCTAGCTACACGGCACAGACATCACTTCCTTACACTGTCGCCTGTGCACACCAGCGGGACTTGGTCGCCACCAGAGTGCTCCTCCATGAACGCCGTGACGTCGTGCACCTAAAACAACTGGCGGTGGTAAGTCTGGGGGAAAAAATGGAGCTACATTTTCATCTGTCATGAACAATCAAAGTACAATGAACAACGAGTATAAATATTTCAGTAGTTGGTTCATTTGAAAGACCAACTGAAGTTATGGCCTGATGCTATAGAGAAATGTGACTTTGGGACGCTAGTTGTGCTATCTTGGAGTAGTTCTAATGCCATTACATGAATGCACAACATGGTTGCAGCTGGTAACATCTGAACTGAAATGAACTGCAAGAATTGCAAATTCATACTCCAATATGCGGTCTTTTTTTTTCTATACTCCAATATGGTTCTGAAATTCCTATGACAGAGTAGAATGGTGCCAAATTTGCACATTGTGTTTTAAATACATCTCCAGATGAAAATTCATGGTGCTTTATAGCAATTTAATATAAAGGCTTAAATTCTTCACAGATGGAAAATCCATGGTGCTTTTTCTTGAAGGGATTTGTCTGAACACAGTACACCACTTGTTAGCTAACAGAAATTTGGAAAACATACTTTAGTTGCATAGAGGCATAGACTAGCAGTATATTGCAGTAAACATACTTGAAATTCACCATGCACTACCTTCAGATACAAGAGATTTGCATATACTCCTTTTATTTCACAGGAGTACCATGCAACTTGTTAGCGATTACACAACTTTCATGTTTAAGGATCTCTGTTTCGAACATCATACACAAAGTGCTTATGAATCATACTCTCACCACACATGTATATAAGAGCATCTCTAGCAGAGCCTGCAAAACGCGCAAAACCGCAAAATAACCGCCCGATGCGGACTGAAAACCGCAAAAAGGCGGAGAATAGAATCCACAAATTTACCCAACCCGCAAAAGATTTTGCAGGGCCCCGTGAATTTCCCCCTCCAAACCGTGAATTCACAGATTTCGCGTCCGATTTTGAGGGGGCCTGCATCCCGCGCAAGTGGTTGGCGGCTGAACATTCAGAACCCGACGGTGACCTTCCGCCATGGAACTCGCCGGAGTCCGGCAAAATCAACGCCAAACTCGCCGCAGCCACCACCACAAGAGTCACGCCGGCGACGAGGCAAGATCCGCCGGCACCGCGGGGGCTTCGAATGGCTTCGCCGGGCAGGGAGCTTCGTCTGGCCACCGCAGCGCGGGGGACTCGTCGGCCGGCGTCGCCGCCGTCGCGGGGGGCCCCGTCTGGCAGCGCCGGCTCCAGCCACGGCAGTCTTCGGATGGCTCCGCCGGCAGCCACGGGGGGGCTCCATCGGACGCAGCGCAGGGAGGCCTCCTCCGCCGGCGTCGTCGCTGGGGGCTTCGTCTGAGCGCGCCACCGCGGGGGGCTTCGTCGCTCGCGGCGCAGGGGCTTCCACGGGCAGCCACAGGGGGTTCGCCGGCCGCGACGGGGGCTACGCAACTCACGGCGCGGGGGGCCTCGTCGGCCGCCGTCGCGGGGGCCTTCCTCCGTCGGCCCTCGTCTACGCTGCCTCTCCTGGCCAGGTTGGGAAAAAGACTACGGAAGAAGACGACCGAATATTCCACGGCAGATTCCGTTTTACAGTTTAGTTTTGCGGTTTCTGTTCTGCGTGGCGTCGTTTTGAGCAAAAAAACGCGCGTTTTCTGACCCGCAAAACAGTTTGCGGTTCCGTATTTTGCAGGCTCTGCTAGAGATGCTCTAAGATAACCATACACGAGTCGGCGAGTCCCTGTACATTTTTCTTGGCAAAATGCTTGTGCTCGATGCCTCAGATGGGTCGCACGGATTGAATCATCATGAGCCTAAACACCTAGTAGTAACCTTGTGGATGCTAATAATAATATCTCGTTGTACAACCATTTAATTTACCACCTAAACAGAAGTATTTTTGGGAGAAAGTAGCAAATAATTTAAACCTTCTTCATGGTGCAAACCATGACTTCACCTTCAGCGTGCCAATTCAGCAGCTCATCGCTTCATTTCCATTAGGTTGCCCTGGTACAGACATCTTCATCTGGCAGAAGCTCAGCTCTGCTACAGAACAAATCCGGCAAACACAAGAAAGCGGGATCATCTAGCCATAAATAACATGATTGACCAGAGACCGAAACAGACACCCATCAAACAACTTGACGATAATTACACAAAACGTACTGGCAAACTGCGCAAACATATCTGGCAAGAAGCTGGGGGCGGAAAATGCCAGAAACCGCATCGGGCAACAGAACTTTCATCATTCATCTAAAGCATCATATTACAACGCGGAAACTGTTATAGCTGCTGCGAAATTTTGTGAGATACAGCACGTTCTTTGGTCGGTGGTGGCCGGTGCCGCTCATGTCCAACATGTCAGCTGCAGATAACATTTTCCTGCAGGCAGAGGCTGGTTAGAGTGATAAGAACCTATTCGTCAAAACACGCAACTCTAGAGCTGAAGCACCAATGTAACAACTAAAACTCCAGCACAAGACAAGCCGAGCTGAGCGTTAACATTACCATATTACAATGATGATGATCTGTGATGTTTCTGCATAAACTGAACAATAACAACAATAAAGCCCTACCGACAAAAATATATTTGTCGCCTGTAGCAAAACCTACAGCACTGCGGGACAACCAGACAAGCAAAACTAAATCAAGTATGGAGCTGCAGAATAAGTGCAAATGTTAAATGCCAAGGCAAACTGATCATGATGTCGCAAACTGATCAAGTGCACAGGTGCATCTTGCAACTTCATCAAATTGATTTATACATGTGCATGTCCAATTTGATCATATCAGTATTTAAGTAATGTTCAAGGAGACAAGGACACGGCTGCTGAGATAACATTCAGCTTCTCATTTCCATTGCCAAACTTGAGTAATGTTACAACTGGCAGCATTCATCAATCCATACATGAACTCCATCAGTGCAAGGACAGAGACGATTATTGAGATCAAATTTTGGGCATAAAGGCATGGTAGTTGTATGTTAACTGATCGAATGTGTACATGCTAGTGACACAAATAGTATTACCGGTGAGGCTATTTTTTCTGCTAATAGACTGCATGCATAAGGTATTTCCACTTATCTAACATATCAAAATGAAGCCAACCGTGAACAAAAGGATAAACGGATAGCTATGACATACAAAGTTCCATTTTTTCCGGGTAAATTCATCACTCCAGCAAAAGCCTTACATCCCTCTCACCATCCCAAATTCAATCCATCATCATCCATCCACCGTCCTCTCACACACAAACTGGATGCACTGAGAGTAGAAATGTCACTGCACCTGCATGCATCATAGACACCCAGGGCACAAATATCTCAAAAGCTGCCAGCAACCTACTGCTGCTTCTACTAGTTCCAGAGTGTACTGGACGGTCACCAAAACGTCGAGCTCGAGGCCGCGCGTAATTATTGGACGGTCCTTGCGCGTGCAAATAGAGGGCAGATGGATCAATGTCCATATGATGAGGATCCACGCCCAACAGGCATGGACCGGACCAGAACACCGCGGTTGTACCATCACTTAGCTCCATCCTGGTGAATGCACGGAAGGAATACACGTCCAAATAGTTGAGTGAGCTCTGACCATGCCAAGGTTTATCAGCTGAGACAATCAAATGACTCCATCAAAAAATTGGTACTTTTCAGGGAGAAAATTTATTTGTTCCCGATATGTCCCTTTAGCTGAAAAGAGAGACAACAACATCCAAGTGGTTGAAGCCTCAAGTGAAATGCCCTTGCCATCAACTTTAGACATATAATTTCCAGCCTTGACTATCTCCCCTTTTTCCAATAACATCCGGAAGATATCATTTAACATACGAGAGCTGGGAGCACAACCAGTCTTCTCAATTGACGAGAACATACTGTCAGCTTCTTCTACGGATCCTTCTTTCAGAAGATTATGTATCATTATGCTATAAGTAGAAACATTAGGTACCAACCCACTGACTGATTTTGCAGCAAACAAATCTTTAGCTTCTTCGGACCTTGTACATTGCATTAATCATGCTATTGAGTATTGCAATATTGAACTTTACATTCATTGCACCGAATTTCCGGAACAGGATGATTGCCTCGTCGGTGCAACCATTTACACAAAGTCCTCTAAGAATTTTACTGTATGTGGAAATGCTCACTGTTATTCCACTTTCGATCATCTCACGGAACTTGTTTTTCGCAGCAACAGGTCTCCTTGCACGAAATAACCCATCCAGTATGATGTTATATGTAACGGTTGTAGGTTTAACACCGTTATCCGACATTTCTCTGAACAGATTCAACCCATCATCCATCCTTCCATTTTTAAGATAGCCATCAAGAAGTGTATTATACGTAACAACATTTGGCTTAATGCCAACTGATACCATGGTATCAAGCACTCTTATTGCTTTCTCCATGTTGCCGACTAAGCAATATGTAACATCCCAATTTTCACAAAAATTTAAAACTTTCAAATTGCATCATGCATCATGGCATCGCATCCTTGTTTGTATAATGTTTATTTCAAATTGTGAAAATTAGAGAAAATATTTCAAAACCCTAATTTGCAAAGCTTCTACAAATACTATTTCAAATTTAAAATAAAAAATATTGTAAATTATATCCCCAAGTCATATTAAATATGTGGGACATGTTTTTTTATAAAATTATTGAAAATGGCTTGAATTGATTTGGTTTTAAAATTCAAAAGTTATTTGGTTTTGAATAAAACAGAAAAGAAAAGCATTTTCTGGAAAAAAAAAATGCGAATCCTAGCTAACTGGGCCGAGCCTTTCCCTTTCCCCCTCGCGAGCGCAGCAAACAGCGGCCCACGGCCCAACTCTCCCCTCTCTCTCACCGCCAGGCGGGCCCCACTGGTCATCTCCCTCGTCTCGCCGTGACGAACACGGTCACCCGACCCCTAACCCTAATCCAATCGTAACCGAATTCGGTACGATTCGCACGCAATCGCACGCGTTCTTGCCCCCATATAAACCCCCCGACCCTCCTCTCTTTTTCGCCCCAGAAACCCTAGCCTATTCGCCACCAGGCTGCTCGCACGAGACCCCGCCGCGCCGCCATCATCGACGGCGAGTTCGTCTATTTCCGGTGAGGGCACGGCCGCATTGCCTCCCTATCCGCCTCCCCGAGCTTCCCCAAGCTATTGTGCATCCTCCTGACCCTTTGCGCGATTGTTTCGTGCAGAGGAGACGTCGCCCGCTTCATCGACACCGACGCCGTCCGTCGGAGCAGCTCCGGCTAGCCACGCACGGAGGAGCACGACGCCCGCGACCACCCCGAGCTCTTCATCGACTCCGCCTCATCGCCCCTAACCCCGCGGTACGCCCCACGACCCGTAGATCGATCTAGATTTTTATTCCGGCGATCACCGGCGATGGCGCCACTGTAGAATTAGGCTTCCGGCGAGACTCCGGCCAGCCGCGCCGCTACTTTATGGTCCAGTAGATCTAGGCCATCGGATCGTGTTTATACGGTGTAGATTAGATCTACTCAGCGAAGGGGTACCGGCCAACCGGAGGATGCCACGTCGCCCGCGCCGCACCCGTCCGTCCGCTTCCGCAACCCGTCCGCGCCCACATCTCCCGCAACCTGCAGAAGACCAGTCAACGGGAGGCTCCGCACCAATCAGAAGACGCCACGTCACCCAGGGACTTTAGCGTGAAGATTTTTATTTGTTTTCTTTACAGATTAGTCCCTGCATTTTAGATCTATTATTAATTTTTACTCCTTTATCCAAAATTTTATGAAAAATATATTTTTGGATAGCTTATGACGTGTAGAAACTTTTGGCATGTTTAATTTTATGTTTTGTCGAATTAATTTTGTTTAATTTAAAAAGTGGCTTTAATAGTATTTTGAACATAATTTCAAATTAAAAATTGATAATTGATCAAACTCTTTTGCTATAAATTTGTATGTCTAAGTTCTGGCCGTAGGAATACTCTACTATTTTTTTAAAAGTATTTTCTATGATTTTTGTAATTAATATTGATTAAATACTTATTAGGTGTAATTATAATAATTAAAATTGATTAAAATTATTTTCTTCATCTATTCGACTAATAAAATGACTTAGTCATATTTTGATCACTTTAGTTACAAAAAGTACTTAGAAATATTTGTCTCTCCAAACAAAGTAATTCTTTTCCATAGAAAATATTTGATAATTATTTGACAACACTTTTCCATAGAAATTTCCTTAGAAAAATTTCAACCCCTTAAAAGTGCTAAATCTTTTCCTTAGAAAAATTTAGCATCCTAAAAACTTAGTTGTGTTGACAAGTGTTTGTCCTTAGAAAATTTATCAACTATTGTTTTAAAGTATTTTTCCTTAGAAAAATACCAACACCTTCTTCTATGAACTATACTTAGAAATTATTTTGACTTGATGTGTTAGCCTCTAGTCCATAGTAAATTTCAACCCCAAGTGTTATGACCTTGGTCCTTAGTCATTTTTGGACCATCTTACTTGCCTTGCATTAACTTAGAATAATTTCATGGCATGGCATACATCTCTAGTCCTTAGAAATATTTTGCACATCATGCATGACATATTTTCCTTAGAAGTTTTATGAAACTTGTTTGTTCATTATGTATTGTTTGTTGTGTTAGAATCTCCGGAGGGAAACGAGGACTGTTGCAGCTGCTGTTGTTATTCTGCTTGTTGCCAAGGCAAGTGGCACACCCCCATGAATTTCCTAAGTATTTTCTATGCATGACTTAGTGTATTTCTTTATATGCATGTGTTGGATAGTATTGCTATGCTAAAACTACTATCTCCTTTACACTAGTTGTGTCTAGAATCCTATTGATAACTTAGTAGAATTTGATGCTATGCAAAAGTGTTTATTGAAAAGCTTAATTCTACTAAGTTAATTTACACCTGGGTGGATTGGTTTGATGGTTGTTGAGTGTTGTCCCTTAGGGGTGACCTCTAAGGGATATCACTTGTGGTTGCCACCCAGGGTATTAAAGGGACCAATGTTTTCTCTAAGTGAAGTTGCTTACCGTGCAGCCATTAGTCATATGGGCTCTGGCTAGATGGATTAAGTTGCGTGGACTCGTCCCGACTTGACAGGTGGTGGTAGAAGGTTAGATGGGAGCGCGTCAAGGCGGCATGGGATGGGAAAATGCTTCTGAAAAGTCTCGTCTCAACTCTCTCCTTTTCCTTAGCACAATTTGAGTGCTTGAGGATAGTTTGGGTTTGTTGGGTCTAATGGTGAAAGTGCACAACCTCTGCAGAGTTAAAACTAAGTACTTAGCCGTGTCCCCGGTTACGGACAATTCAAGCAGCTGATCAAGGATGTCAACGGAGGCTCCCAACATCTCAATTTCTAAGTAAAATTTTGATGGGTGAACAAGGGTAGATGAGACTATGGTTTTCATGCCATCTGTCTCAATTTGAAGAAAATGTTTTACAAAGTGTTAGGCAAAATTGGCTTTATGCAAAATAGCCTTGAACTCCACCAGCCAAATATGCATATAGGTTATAGAGTTATTCCATAAGTGTCCACATAGTGTCACTTGCCAGATCCATTTTTAATGGTATCTGACCCACTCTGTTGCAAATTATTAATTGTTGCAGAATTTTCTGACGATGAGTAAGGACTACGTTTGGGTTTCGAGTCTGCAACCAACATGTTTTCGCCTGTGGCGCATCATGAAGATGGAGGCTCTTTGAAGATTTATTTCCGCTGCTTTATTGTTTTAAGCTAGCTTTAAGCTATGCAAAGATGTATCGAACCATTTATTTTTCCAAGTCTGGATCATTCGTGTAATAATTGATACAATGTTGTGATATTCATCTTAAACTGTGTGTGCAAATGAAACGATCCAGGGGTTTGCACTATACACAGGTACCTTGCCATTTTCTAAGTGCAGGTGCATTACAGATGGTATCAGAGCATAGTGTTGCCTGTAGGATCGAAACCCTAGGTTTGGTTAGAAATAAGTTGGCCAAAAACTTAATTTATTTACTAAGTATAAAAGCTTCTATGAATATTCTTGCTTTTTCTTCTAAGTACTCGTAATTCTTTACTTATGCATTTATCTCATACTTGTTCTTCCTAACTAAGGATGAAGAGATTCGAGTACATTGTGAGGAGGACTACCCGGTGACCCGCTTCGGCAGCATCATGTTCGACATCCTCAAGCACCTGAAGCTACCACACCCATGATCAAGGGATGCATCTTGAAGAAGTTCAAAAGAGAAGGCCTTTGGGGAATCAGGGTGTTTCAACAAGGACGTGAAGGCGAAGCACCCATTGAGTACAGAATAATGGGAGTCTCCATGGAGAGAGGAATCGACATCATCATGCAACACGTGATAGCTTGCCTTTGTGGACGCTACTCCAAGGAATTGGAGGGGCACTACTCCTTCCCTTTTGGAAGGCGTGACGATGAAGGATCACCCTTCTGCTATGGCACCGAGAACATGGGCAAAGATGAGTTCGTGAGCGATTATTTCCAAGGCTTGGAACTCTTAGTCCATGATCTTTACTTTGATACCAATGAAGAACTCCACAAGAATGATGAGCTTTGCGCCCAAGTCCAAGTGAATGATGAGAAGATAAAAGAGCAAGAAGAGAAGACCAAGGAGCTAGAAGAGAAGTTCAAGGCCCAAGAGAAGAAATTCATAAGTCAAGAGAAGAGAGTCAAGCAAAGAAACAAGCAAATAAGGGACTTGAAGGAAGAACTCTCCACCAATGATGTGGAGCTTGAAGCTGATTGTGACTTGATCAAGCGACTTCGTGCTGAGAAGAAGGAACTCCAAGAGAGAAACTCAGAATTGGAGAAGGAAGTGAAGGATCTCAGAAGCGTGCTCATTCAGGAAGGCTTTGAAATCCAAGAATTTGAAGAAGAAGTAGATGAAGCGCCATGATTGAGGACTAGGATAGTTAGAGAGACTACCATTTTACTTCACGCTTTAAAATTTCGAATTTTAGTTTGGATCTACCAACTTGTGGTAGGACAATACCTAGTTTCCCTTTGTTGCTATTTTCGACCAAGACAAGTGAAAAGTGAATAAGTGAAAGTTTAATTGTTGATGTTGCTTGTTTGATTGTTGAATGCTTGTATGGGTAGAATTATTTCTCATAGACCTGTCTATCTTTTACTCATCTATGCTAAAACCACAGATGCCTCCCCGTCGTGCACAACAACAACAACAACAACAACAACAACAACAACAACAACAACAACGAAGCTATGATGCAACAGATGATGGCGGCCCAGACTCAGCTGATGACCATGATGGCTCAATTCATGGCAAATCAACATGGACCTCCACCACCACCACCTCCTCCCCAAGTGGACAGACTTGCCAGGTTCCTTAGGCTTAGGCCAAACAAGTTCTCAACTACAACTGACCCAATTGTGGCTGATGACTGGCTGCGTTCTGTGCAAAAGGATCTGGTGACAGCTGAATGTGAAGATGCTGAGAAAATTAGGTTCACCGCACATCTGCTTGAAGGACCTGCTGCCCAATGGTGGGAAACTTATCAGATTACTCACCCATTGGACACTTTGACTTGGGAGGAATTCAAGGAAGGATTTCGTAATGCTCATATCTCCACAGGCATTATGAATCTGAAACAGGAAGAGTTCCGCAATCTGCGTCAGGGGAACAGAAGTCTTAAGGAGTACATGGATGACTTTCATGCCTTGTCTCGATATGCTCCTGAGGACGTTGACACAGATGTAAAGAGGAAGGCTAAATTTCTCAAGGGACTAAGTGATGAGCTGAAGATACCTTTGACTGTGGCTTATGCTCCAACTATCAGACACTTCTTGATCAGCAATCACCCTTGAGATAGCATGAAGAAAGCTGAAAACAGGAAGAGGAAGATGAATTCAAACAAGCACCACTCTGAACCCTCATTCAAGAAGCACTTTGTTCATGATGGGAACCATGGTCATAAACATGGGAACCACAATGGGGGCAACTTTCACAAACCCCATGCTCACAATCACAATGGAGGATTCAAGGGAAACAATGGAGGATCAAATGGAGGACACAGGGGAAATGGACATGCTGGACATAACCATAACAATGGACAGCATCGCCCAAATTCTGAACCCAAGAAGGATCTCAGCCAAGTGCTTTGCTACAAGTGCAACAACAAGGGACATTATGCAATGAATGCCCTGAGAAGAGAGTGGACACTCCTACCAAGCCCAATCCTTTCAACAAGGGACATGTGAACCACATCAATGTTGAAGAAGTCTAGATGAACCTGATGCTGTGATTGGTACGTTCCTAATCAACTCTGTCCAGCATTAGTTTTATTTGATACCGGAGCATCTCATTCATTCATTTCAAGAGAATTTGTTAACAAACATGGGCTAGATGTTGAAAATGGGGTGTCCAATTAGAGTCAGTTCTCCAGAGGAGAAATGATAGTGTCATCTGGGTGTAGACAACTAAACCTTGAGATTGGAAAACATCAGTTTCCGCAGACTTAATAATCCTAGAAACCCAAGGCTAGATGTCATTCTAGGGATGGATTGGATGACCTTTTGAAGGATCATAGACTGTGCAAATAGAGCAATCACCCTCACCACTCCAGAAAAGAAGAAGATCAGATTCAAGTCAAAATTCGAAATGAAGAAGGTTAGGCTTAATTCTCTTAAGGGGGTTAGCCTCGGTGATGTGCTCATAGTAAGGGAATACCCAGATGTGTTTCCTGAAGAACTACCGGGAATGCCACCCGATAGAGATGTTGAGTTTCTCATTGAGCTTAAACCAGGCACAGGCCAATAGCCAAGAGGCCATACCCAATGGCACAGAGAACTGAAAGAACTCAAGAAACAGTTAGAGGAACAGTTGCAGAAAGGTTTTATCCGTCCAAGTTCTTCACCTTGGGGAGCACCAATCTTGTTTGTTCAGAAGAAAGATAGTACTCAGAGGCTAGTCACGGACTATAGAGCTTTAATGAAGTAACCATTAAGAACAAATACCCACTTCCTAGAATCAATGACCTCTTTGATCAATTGAAAGGAGCCTGTGTGTTCTCAAAAATGATCTCAGATCTGGATACTTTCAGATGAAGGTTAGGGAGTTAGACATACCTAAGACTGCTTTCACCACCCGGTACGGTCTGTATGAGTACACAGTTATGCCTTTTGGCTTAACCAATGCGCCGGCATACTTCATGAATATGATGAATAAAGTGTTCATGGATTTCTTAGACAAGTTTGTCGTTGTGTTCATCGATGACATCTTGATCTACTCCAAAAGCCACAAGGAACATGAGGAACATCTACGTCAAGTTTTGCAAAGGCTTAGAGAGCACAAGTTATATGGCAAGTTCAGCAAATGTGAGTTTTGGCTGGATCAAGTTGGATTCCTAGGACACATTGTGTCTAAGGATGGAATAGCAGTAGACCCTGAAAAGGTTTCGGTGTAACCAACTGGGAGTCGCCCAAGAATGTGGGAGATATCCGTAGTTTCCTGGGACTAGCAGGATACTATAGGAGATTCATTGAAAATTTCTCCAAGATTGCCAAGGCTATGACTGAACTACTGAAAAGGGTAAGAAGTTTGAGTGGACAGAAGCCTGTGAACTAGTTTCCAAGAACTGAAGAAGCGCTTAGTATCAGCACCAGTCCTGTGTTTGCCGACCTAGAGAAAGATTTCCAAGTGTATTGCGATGCTTCACATCGAGGTCTCGGAGGTGTGTTGATGCAAGAAGGCAAAGTGGTGTCATATGCTTCAAGGCAGCTCAAGAAGCATGAAGTCAACTACCCCACCATGACCTAGAATTAGCAGCTGTAGTACATGCCTGAAGATTTGGAGACCCTATCTATGGGGAAAACGTTGTGAAGTATTCACAGACCATAAAAGCCTCAAGTACTTCTTTACTCAGAAGGAAATGAACTTACGTCAAAGGAGATGGCTGGAATTGATCAAGGACTATGACCTGAGTTTGCAATATCACCCAGGAAAAGCCAATGTAGTAGCAGATGCCTTAAGCCGTAAAACTTATGTTAACGGACTCACGGCAGGGGAATTGCCAGAAGACTATGCAAGGGATTCAAGGATCTTAGGTTGGAGATAGTACCTGAAGGTTTTGTAGCATCTCTAGAAGTGCAACCTTGTTTGATGGACAAAATCAAAGAGGCTCAGAAGGAAGACAAAGTGATGGAAGAAATCAAGAAGAACTTAAGTGAAGGCAAGGCCAAAGGATTTCGACTAGATGAAGAAGGCACAGTATGGTTCATGAAACGAATTTGTGTTCCAGAAGATGTTGATCTCAGAAAGTTGATACTTCAGGAAGCCCATGACTCACCTTACTCCATACACCCGGGTAACACCAAGATGTATATGGATGTGAAGGAGAGGTTTTGGTGGAACAATTTGAAAAGAGATATTGCTGAATATATTGCCAAGTGTGATGTGTGTAGCCGTGAAAGCTGAGCATCAGAAGCCAGCAGGGTTACTTCAACCTTTGCCAGTACCCGACTGGAAATGGGATCAGATTGGGATGGACTTCATCACAGGTCTACCCAGAACCAAGTCTGGTTATGATTCTATTTGGGTTATTGTTGATCGTTTGACCAAGGTAGCTCATTTCGTGCCTGTAAAGACAACTTACACAAGTGCCAAGCTAGCAGATATCTACATGAAGAGAATAGTATGTTTGCATGGAGTTCCAAAGAAGATTGTGTCAGATAGAGGCACTCAATTCACTTCACATTTCTGGAAGCAGTTACATGAAGTCCTTGGAACTAGGCTAGAGTTTAGCACAGCCTTCCACCCACAGACTGATGGACAGACTGAAAGGGTAAATCAAATTCTGGAGGACATGCTGAGAGCATGTGCATTAGACTATAAGTCTAGTTGGGATGATAATCTCCCATATGCTGAGTTCTCTTATAATAATAGTTATCAAGCCAGCATAGAAATGTCACCATTTGAAGCTTTGTATGGAAGAAAATGCACTACCCCACTTTTGTGGAGTGGAGTAGGAGAAAGAAGTCTGTTTGGTCCTGATATAATCGAAGAAGCTGAAGAAAAGGTTAGGCTGATTAAGGACAGATTGAAGACAGCTCAATCCAGGCAGAAAAGTTATGCTGATTCCAAACGGAGAGAAGTCACTATGATATTGGAGATAGAGCCTATCTTAGAGTCTCACCCCTTCGTGGAGTGAAGAGGTTTGGAATCAAAGGAAAACTGTCACCAAGGTTTATTGGACCTATAGAGTTTTGTCACGTAAAGGAGAAGTGGCATATGAGTTGGAACTACCGGAAGCACTTTCCGCAGTTCACAATGTTTTCCATGTTAGTCAGCTGAAGAAGTGTCACCCTGAAATGGCAGAAACTCTTCAGCTGGAAAGTGATCTCACTTATGAGGAAAAACCCATAAAAATTTTGGAGACAGCAGAGAGAATTACAAGAACCAAGACCATCAAGTTTTGCAAAGTACAATGGAATCACCATTCAGAAGAAGAAGCAACTTGGGAAAGAGAAGATGACCTCAAAGAAGAACATCCTCACCTATTTGCTAGCCAATCCGAATCTCGAGGGCGAGATTCATCTTAAGGGGGTTAGGTTTGTAACATCCCAATTTTCACAAAAAATTAAAACTTTCAAATTGCATCATGCATCATGTCATCGCATCCTTGTTTGTATAATGTTTATTTCAAATTGTGAAAATTAGAGAAAATATTTCAAAACCCTAATTTGCAAAGCTTCTACAAATACTATTTCAAACTATTTCAAATTTAAAATAAAAATATTGTAAATTATATCCCCAAGTCATATTAAATATGTGGGATATGTTTTTTACAAAATTATTGAAAGTGGTTTGAATTGATTTGGTTTTAAAATTCAAAAGTTATTTGGTTTTGAATAAAACAGAAAATAAAAACGTTTCCTGGAAAAAAATGCGAATCCTAGCTAACTGGGCCGAGCCTTTCCCTTTCTCCCTCGCGAGCGTAGCAAACAGCGGCCCACGGCCCAACTCTCCCCTCTCTCTCACCACCAGGCGGGCCCCACTGGTCATCTCCCTCGTCTCGCCGTGACGAACACGGTCACCCGACCCCTAACCCTAATCCAATCGTAACCGAATTCGGTACTATTCGAACGCAATCGCACGCGTTCTTGCCCCCATATAAGCCCCCGACCCTCCTTTCTTTTTCACCCCAGAAACCCTAGTCTATTCGCCACCAGGCTGCTCGCACGAGACCCCGCCGGTGAGGGCACGGCCGCATTGCCTCCCTATTCGCCTCCACGAGCTTCCCCAAGCTATTGCGCATCCTCCTGACCCTTTGCGCGATTGTTTCGTGCAGAGGAGACGTCGCCCGCTTCATCGACACCGACGCCATCCGTCGGAGCAGCTCCGGCTAGCCACGCACGGAGGAGCACGACGCCCGCGACCACCCCGAGCTCTTCATCGACTCCGCCTCGTCGCCCCGAACCCCGCGGTACGCCCCACGACCCGTAGATCGATCTAGATTTTTATTTCGGCGATCACCGGCGATGGCGCCACCGTAGAATTAGACTTCCGGCGAGACTCCGGCCAGCCGCGCCGCTACTTTATGGTCCAGTAGATCTAGGCCGTCGGATCGTGTTTATACGGTGTAGATTAGATCTACTCAGCGAAGGGGTACCAGCCAACCGGAGGATGCCACGTCGCCAAGTCGTCCGCGTCGCCCGCGCCGCACCCGTCCGTCCGCTTCCGCAACCCGTCCGTGCCCACATCTCCCGCAACCTGCAGAAGACCAGTCAACGGGAGGCTCCGCACCAATCAGAAGACGCCACGTCGCCCAGGGACTTCAGCGCGAAGATTTTTATTTGTTTTCTTTATAGATTAGTCCCTGCGTTTTAGATCTATTATTAATTTTTACTCCTTTATCCAAAATTTTATGAAAAATATATTTTTGGATAGCTTATGACGTGTAGAAACTTTTGGCATGTTTAATTTTATGTTTTGTCGAATTAATTTAGTTTAATTTAAAAAGTGGCTTTAATAGTATTTTGAACATAATTTCAAATTAAAAATTGATAATTGATCAAACTCTTTTGCTATAAATTTGTATGTCTAAGTTCTGGCCGTAGGAATACTCTACTATTTTTTGTAAAAGTATTTTCTATGATTTTTGTAATTAATATTGATTAAATGCTTTTTAGGTGCAATTATAATAATTAAAATTGATTAAAATTATTTTTCTTCATCTATTAGATTAATAAAATGACTTAGTCATATTTTGATCACTTTAGTTACAAAAAGTACTTAGAAATATTTTGCCTCTCCAAACAAAGTAATTCTTTTCCTTAGAAAATATTTGATAATTATTTGACAACACTTTTCCTTAGAAATTTCCTTAGAAAAATATCAACACCTTAAAAGTGCTAAATCTTTTCCTTAGAAAAATTTAGCATCCTAAAAACTTAGCTGTGTTGACAAGTGTTTGTCCTTAGAAAATTTATCAACTATTGTTTTAAAGTATTTTTCCTTAGAAAAATACCAACACCTTATTCTATGAACTATTACTTAGAAATTATTTTGACTTGATGTGTTAGCCTCTAGTCCGTAGTAAATTTCGACCCCAAGTGTTATGACCTTGGTCCTTAGTCATTTTTGGACCATCTTACTTGCCTTGCATTAACTTAGAATAATTTCATGGCATGGCATACATCTCTAGTCCTTAGAAATATTTTGCACATCATGCATGACATATTTTCCTTAGAAGTTTTATGAAACTTGTTTGTTCATTATGTATTGTTTGTTGTGTTAGAATCTCCGGAAGGAAACGAGGACTGTTGCAGCTGCTGTTGTTATTCTGCTTGTTGCCAAGGCAAGTGGCACACCCCTCATGAATTTCCTAAGTATTTTCTATGCATGAGTTAGTGTATTTCTTTATATGCATGTGTTGGATAGTATTGCTATGCTAAAACTACTATCTTCCTTACACTAGTTGTGTCCAGAATCCTATTGATGACTTAGTAGACATGTTGATGCTATGCAAAAGTGTTTATTGAAAAGCTTAATTCTACAAAGTTAATTTACCACCTGTGTGGATTGGTTTTGAATAGTTTTTGTTGAGTGTTGTCCCTTAGGGGTGACCTCTAAGGGATAGTCACTTGTGGTTGCCACCTAGGGTATTAAAGGGACCAATGTTTTCTCTAAGTGAAGTTGCTTCCCGTGCAGCCATTAGTCATATGGGCTCTGGCTAGATGGATTAAGTTGCGTGGACTCATCCCGTCTTGATAGGTGGTGGTAGAAGGTTAGATGGGAGCGCGTCAAGGCGGCATGGGATGGGAAAATGCTTCTGAAAAGTCTCGTCTCAACTCTCTCCTTTTCCTTAGCACAATTTGAGTGCTTGAGGATAGTTTGGGTTTGTTGGGTCTAATGGTGAAAGTGCACAACCTCTGCAGAGTTAAAACTAAGTACTTAGCCGTGTCCCCGGTTACGGACAATTCAAGCAGCTGATCAAGGATGTCAACGGAGGCTCCCAACATCTCAATTTCATAAGTAAAATTTTGATGGGTGAACAAGGGTAGATGAGACTATGGTTTTCATGCCATACCTGTCTCAATTTTGA
Source organism: Poa pratensis (assembly GCA_947311845.1). Taxonomy (NCBI): domain Eukaryota; kingdom Viridiplantae; phylum Streptophyta; class Magnoliopsida; order Poales; family Poaceae; genus Poa; species Poa pratensis. The sequence continues at coordinate 75,747,129 of CAMZMU010000027.1, read as the reverse complement.
GGAAAATGTTTTACAAAGTGTTAGGCAAAATTGGCTTTATGCAAAATAGCCTTGAACTCCACCAGCCAAAATATGCATATAGGTTATTAGAGTTATTCCACAAGTGTCCACATAGTGTCACTTGCCAGATCCATTTTTAATGGTATCTGACCCACTCTGTTGCAAATTATTAATTATTGCAGAATTTTCTGACGATGAGTAAGGACTACGTTTGGGTTTCGAGTCTGCAACCAACATGTTTTCGCCTGTGGCGCATCATGAAGATGAAGGCTCTTTGAAGATTTATTTCCGCTGCTTTATTGTTTTAAGCTAGCTTTAAGCTATGCAAAGATGTATCGAACCATTTATTTTTCCAAGTCTGGATCATTCGTGTAATAATTGATACAATGTTGTGATATTCATCTTAAACTGTGTGTGCAAATGAAACGATCCAGGGGTTTGCACTATACACAGGTACCTTGCCATTTTCTAAGTGCAGGTGCATTACACAATATCCGCCAATCAAAGAACTAAATGTAATGACATTAGGCCTGTCACCTATGTCTATAATCAAGTTGAATATATTGTGTGCATCCATAACCTTTCCTTCTTTGCATAGACTGTTTATTTTTAAACTGAAGAACACCATGGTAGGATGAGGGATACCTTTATTCATCATTTCAGAAATTAAGTCCTTAGCTTTCCCTAAATCACCATGTGTACAACTACCCTGAATTAGGGTGTGATAAACAACAGTGTCTGGTTGTACTCCAATAGAGATCATCTCACTGAATTTGTCCATAGCATCAGCCAGCCTGTCCATTCCACAAAGTGCAGCTATTAAAGTTGAATATGTGACTACATCTGGACTCACTCCTTGTTCCCGCATTTGAGTAAGTATGACCATAGCTTCATCCATCATTCCATGTTTAGCATATGTACCAATTAAAATGTTGAAAACATGGCAGTTGGCTACAACACCATTGCTTGACATTGAATTAAAGAGATTAATCATATCAGCAAAGCATCCTTCAGAGCCATACCCGTGAAGCAGAGCACCATATGTGACAATATTAGGTTTATGGCCCTTGGCAGTCATGGAATAAAAAACATCTGCAGCTTCTTGGGTTCTTCCATGCTTGCAAAGGGAGGCCACGAACGAGCTCCAAGTAACAATATTTGGTTCAAGACCCTGGCTTGTCATGTCTCTGAACATTTTAGTTGCCTCTTTCCACATGCCCAAAGTGCAATATCCATGGATCATGCTAGTATATGTCACCTTATCCGGCTGAACACCGTCATCAACCATCTGCCGAAGGAATAACGCTGCCTTGTCCATTGCTCTGGCCTTGCACATCGCATCAATAATTAAGCTATATGTGACCACATCTGGGACGATCCCTTGCTGCTTCATTTCATGGAATAGATGGCATGCCTTGCCTATTTCCCCTTCCTTAAAGAAACCATGGATGACAGTATTATATGCCACCACATCGAGGGAACAGACACCTCCTTCTTTCCTCACTCTCTGGAGCAGGTCAAGCGCTCGCTGGCTCCTCCTGTCATCACATAAGCCCTTCAGAACGGTGTTGCATGAGTAGGCATCAGGCACACAACCTAGGTCGGACATCCTGTGAAGCAGCACGTTGAGAGCTTCATCCGTCCGTTTTGCACGGCAGAGGCACTTGAGGAGGTTGCTGGCGGTGATCTCGTTAGTCTTGAGCCCCGTCCTAAGGAGGAGGCCGAAGAAGGCGAGCCCTAGGTTCGGGCTACGCGCGCGGCGGCAGCAGTCCATGAGGATGGTGTAGGTGCAGACTGTGGGCGGCGCCACCCGCAGACCGGCATCTTCTTGTCGCTGACGGTTGAAGAGAGCGAGGGCGAGAGAGGGGCCATCCCTGCCGGATTTGGGGTCTGGGGCACGGGCCAGAGCGGCGAGGAAGCCATTCAGAGAGTGCTCGGGGACAGGGGTTGCCTGCCCAAGCAATTGGTCAAACAGGAGATGGGCGTCCTCCGGGCTGAGCGTCCCGGCGCGGACGCGCCCTGTGGCTGCAGCGAAGGCGGCGGTGGGAGACCAGGAGCGCGAGGGTGGCGTGGCGGAGGATGAGGAGGAGTGGCGGCAGAGGCGGGACATCGTCGCCGCTGGAGGAGAGGGGGCGGAGACGGCGACGGTGGAGAGGCTGGGCGGAGGCGGAGGCGGGGCTGTTGGTGTGAACTGTGAAGTGGACTATGAACGGCTTTTTTCGTAGGAGCATACGTGTAACTTGTCTTAAGTTTTCAGAAACACATAAATCTGTTCATAAACCCATCCATACAAGAACAAAAAAAACTAAATCCATTAAAGCTAGTATAGCATTAGAATGACCTCTAAAATCTGTAGAAAACAAAGGATTTGTACAATTTTTTTGGCAAAGTACGAGTTGAGAGCAAGAGAAACCTGCAATTGTTTTTTGGCAAAGTAATGTTCTAATGCAGCTTACTGCAGTCAGCTAAACACTAGCAAACAGGAGTGTGCTGAATAACACGGTAGAAACATTTTCTTGCACAGAATGAAGCATCTTTCAGTTTCATAAGTAAATTAGGTCCAGATCTGCAGTTCTTCATCCAATCCCTTAATTGCAGTTCCAGCTAATTCGATGACGCCTTCTAATCCACCGCATTTCCTTGCAAAATCTGTTTACATCCAAATTGCGCTATTCGTGCAAGGTAGAGCAAGAGCGTGAGAAGAGTCTTCTACTCTTTCGGATCGCGCACGGTAAAAAAACTAAACTGAGATCTGAAAAGAGTATAGGAAGAAGGATGAGCGAATGTCAAGGAGAAGGAAACAATTAGGGAAATAATTTACTCGCCACCATGTACTAACAAGCTCCACCTAATCTACTGACACAAGCACTCGCAAGCTTTCTCATGCTCCCGAGGAGACACGGTTAAAATGCATGGCCAGGCAATTGTAAAATGCAAGAAATGTGATCTCTGGTGCACTCTCTTTTTTCGAGAGCACGCCTTGATAAGGGCGATGCCGAGTCACCTCGGCGACGCCTCCAAGGAGAGGAACGACGCCCACGGGGCAGGACTTTCGTCTGTATCGTTGCACACCTCCCACCCTGCCTAATGGATTGGGCTGCACTACCCATGTAGTCTCACACCGTAGCCACCACAACACCTTGACACTAGCCGCAATGCCATAGTCCTCCCAACACCCCGCATGGCCGGAGACGCAACCCATCTTCTATCTCCAACACGAACGAGAAACAACAGCGTCAGACAACCCCCAGCAACAAGGGCTGCTCGCACCACACGCCACGGTCGTTACACCAACTCCATGCGGACAGCCGCTCGACGGCACGATCCCTATGGCCCAGATAGGACCCACGGCTTCTCCAACATGTCCCATGTCGATGTTGTCAGGACCGCATCGCCGCACACCCTCAACACAGAGGCAGCCGGCGCCCAGAGATAGTCCAGAGAACTTTGGAATCCACATTGCTCATACCAAGGATATCCGCATGATGGATTGTTAATTTCAAAACCGGAGACGATTGCTTGTCGATCGAGACCGGTACCGAAAACTTGTATGCTTCCAGAATAACATGTATCCCAGGTCATGCAATAAGCATGGAAAGTTAGTTTAGGTGACAACAATTCGAGGCCCGAGTTTCCAAAATGTAACAATCTATAAGTGACACTTCTCCGGCCGCATGATGGATTGTAATTTTAAAACCGGAGACAATTGTTTGTCGATCGAGACCGGTACCAAAAACTTGTATGCTTCTAGAATAACGATATGTGACATCGCAGGAGTAAGATATAACCATGGCCAATTCAAGATCTATAATCGTTGGTCTTGGGCGCGAACCCACGACCACAAGGTTAAAGAGCCTTGCGCTGTACCAACTGAGCTAGACGGCCTTCGTTGATTGTAACAATTTTTCTGGGCAAAACTTGAACAAACTTCCCTCATTAATCAACGTAGTATATAAGCACAAGTTGAAATTATTTATGATGGCAAGCAAGCTCCAAGTCTTGTATTTATGCCAGATCAAAATTCAAATAAAATCAACACCAGTAAGAGCACCTTCTTAACCCACAAAATAAATGTAACAGCTCCCTTTTGGTACTAACACATTTTGCTGCTCTCATGAAACAACGAAGCATACATGCTAGTGTTACCTCGGATACCGGAACACTTCGGATTATCTATTCTGCATTTACCATGCCTACATAACCAACCAGAGAAAGACCCACAAAATTAGAACTATTTTTGCAACAGGCCTACCACATTACATCTGTATCACTGTGCCACATATACATATTTTGCACATCTTCTAAGGCCCATGTCCAGCCTCCCAAAAGATACGTCTTAAGAAAAAAAACAGCAGTTTACAGTGAGATGGCATCCAAGTAGCCAAACACTGATCGAGCGCTCATTAATCACGTTGGGCAGAACAGAAGCAGGTAAACATCTCAATTAAATTCTGGTTAAGGATGCCAGCAAGATTGAACATAGGACAACGCAATGACTGAAAGATTCATCTCCACATGAGGCATTTCTTTAGCTCAAGGACTGCCTAATGGTACAACTATCTCTTCAGAATCAGTGCAGTTGAATGGAATCTTTCAATGGATGAAAATGGCTACTAGTAAACTATTATACCTTAATTCCGGTCATCATGCGCGCTTAAATATATTCAGGGGCAAGTCGATGCAGCAGTGCCAAACAGCCTTTTTGGATCAATGAGCACTTGCAACTTTTGGATCATTCCAGTCACTGCAGCATCAACCAGTAAAGAGAAAACTGCAAAACCTACTCTCTTTCAGTCAATACAGGACCAGGAAACACCAAAAGAGCGGGAACCAGCCTAAAATAGATATATCATGACCTCCACGCCAAAATGGTTGCAAAATGGCACAGCCCAAGTCGTATTCCCTTGCGCTTCAGGCTAGTCATCGTCGACTGAATGTAACTGACTCTGAAGTGGCCCTATTATATCTGGGACTCCATCGATATCTTCGGTTGGCTGAGAGGAGCAGACAAACTCTATTGCAATTTCGTCAAATCTCCGGAGAAAATGAGAAAAAACATGGGTAAACAAATTATACCTGCAGGAATTCTAGGAGGCACCATACGAGGTAGTTTATGATCATCACAAGGCAAAACAGTTTGCCTGCCTAAGCTCCACATGCGAGGTATCTACGCCATTACAGAAACACAGACATTAGTTGCTTCTTTTTTCACTAATGTTTGAATTCGTTGCAAAAATGCAAGTGGTACTGCACAGACATTGACTCGCAGAACTAAACCACTATATGGAACATAGTAGAAAATAGTTGACAGCAACAAGGACAATATATTCAACAGCGGTAAGAAAGATCAAAAGGGAAAACTATTGTTTCAGCTACAACTAGTTTTTCTAAAATGGCAGAAAAGTACAGTCAGTGTTCCGCTTTATACTCACTGGGGAAGACTGTCTAGCAAATTTGTATATTCGGGCTGCATTGCACGGTCGTACACGATCTCTGTTCTTTTGGCGACATCACCCCAACCGTAGAGTCTTTTCATCTACGAGGCAAAATAGATTTGAATAAGCATGAAACAACTTTGCATACCAAGTTTGTACTAGAAGAAAAAGCTGATGCAGGATACCCATTTCTGTAAGTGGTCCAGTGCACAATAAGGTCGCAAGCCAGGTGTATAGAGTCAAAACTCACCCGAAGATGCAGAGTTTGGGGATCTATGCCAGGAAGTATATCAATAGCTTTCCTGACAGCTCGCACCATGTCTTCTGGATCTGGTTCTGCAAGTACTATCATGTCATCTGGTAGAACCTGTAAAAAAAGCCGTTTATAGGGAACTGCAAATTGTCCGACTAGCTGAGATTTATGGCTGTCGACAAAAGAAAACTTTTAAAATCGTAAAGGACATATACCTCTGGAACCCCTCCGACTCTATTGCTTACTGTTAGCAGTCCACAGCTTGCTGCCTCCAAAATGGCTATGCAAAATGCTTCTGTAAGCGAACTACAATAGGGAGTACTACTGTGATTTACAAATGTACTCTGCTCAACTGTCATAAACAAGGTTAATTTATCCACCTTCTAGTTTCCCAAATAGTACTGTATTGATTATGCTTAAAGTGAAAAAGATAAAAAGAATGAAAAAGCTCTTCTTTTCTGTTTGCACTGGATCCATGTAATATATACAAGTACATGTTTGAAGAACCAGATGTTCACAACAAGAAATCAATAATCTGGTACAAGAATGACGAAGTGTAGAAAGGATCTACTGGATCTGACATGGCTTAAAATTATCTGTTCAAGGAGCGCGCTAAGCATTCCAAACATTCAAATACAACAATTGAGCTACCCTACCAAGGGTAGTGATCATTTCCAGAATTCAGTGGCAAAGCCTAAACCACCTGGCTACCTCATGGACGTGTATAACCATATATAATTTACCTCTAACAAAAGTACTTTTGGGAGCAAATAAATTAAAACCTCTTCATGGTACAAAACAGGAGTTCACCTTCAGCATGCCCATTCTGCTGCTCGTCGCTTCACTCTCACTACGTTGCTCCGGTACGGATCTCGTCATCTGGCATAGTACACAGAAGCTCAGCTCAGATACAGAGTAGGTCGTCAAATCGTAGTCAGGACCGGTCTTGGCACAAACAGAGGATCCCATGAAAAAGAAAAGCTAGCCATACATAACTTAGACGGAGTCAGACACCGAAACACGCACCCATCAAACAACTGCACAACCAACAGACCAACGGTGCAAACATATCCGGCAAGAAACTGGATGCGGAAAATGCAAGAGACCGCAGAAGCCAACACTTACATCATCTTAAGCATCATACTACAGCGGGGAAACTGTTATAGCTGATAAGAAATTTTGTGAATACAGCACACTCTTCGGTAGGTGGCAGCCGGTGCCGCTCACGTCCAACATGTCAGCTGCACATAACATTTTCCTGCAGGCAGAAGCTGGTTACAATGCATGATAAGAACCTATTCATCAGAACACACAACTCAAGAGCCGAAGCACCACTTCAACAACCAAAACTCCAGCACAAGAGGAAGCTGAGCTGAGCGTTAACATAACCATGTTAGAATGATAATGATCTGTGAGGTTTTTGCATAAACTGAACAATAACGATAATAAAGCCCTACCGACAAACATCTCTTTGTCGCCTCTAGCAAACCTACATCTCTGTGGTGCAGGCGAAAACTAAATCAAGAATGAAGCTGCAGAAAAGGTGAAGAAAGTTAAATGTCAGGGCAAAAGTGATCATGGTGTCGCAAACTGATCAGGTGCACTGGTGCATTTTGCAATTTCACCAAACTGATGTATACACGTGTATGTCCAATTTGATCATATCAGCATTTAAGTAATGCTCAAGGACAGAGATATTTGGCTGCTGAGATAACATACAGTTTCTCATGTCCATTGCAAAATCTGAGTAATGTTACAACTAACAGCATTCATGAAACCATACATGACACTGCATCAGTGCAAGGACATCGACGAATATTGAAGATCAATTTTGGGTATAAAGGCATGGTAGCTGTATGTTACTGATCGAATGTGTACATGCTAGTGACAAAATGGTATTACCGGTGAGCATATTTTTTCTGCTAAAAAACTGCATACATAAGGTATTTCCACTTATCTAACATATCAAAATAAAGCCAACTGTGAGCAAAAGGATAAACGGATAGCTGTGACATACAAACTTCCCCTTTTTTTCCAGGTAAATTCATCACTCCAGCAAAGGCCTTCCGTCCCTCTCAACATCCCAAATGCAATCCATCATCATCCATCCACCATCCTCTCACACACAAATTGGATGCACTGAGAGTAGAAATGTCACTGCATCTGCATGCATCATAGACACCCAGGGAACAAACATCTCAAAAGCTGCCAGCAACCTACTGCTACTTCTACTAGTTCCAGAGTGTACTGGACCGTCAACAAAAGGTCAAGCTCGAGGCTGCGTGTAAGTACCGTACGGTCTTTGCGCGTGCAAATAGAGGGCAGATGGATCAATGTTCATAGGATGAGGATCCATGCCCGACAGGCACGCACCGGACCAGAACACCGCGGTTGCACCATCACTTAGCTCCATCCTGGTGAATGCCCGGAAGAAATACACGTCCAGATAGTTGGGAGGGAACTTGAGCCATCCTGGTGAATCCATCAAATGACTCCATCAAAAAACTGGTACTTTGCAGGCAGCAAATTTATTTGTTCCCGATATTTCCCTTTCCCTGAAAAGAGAGACAACATCAACAAACTAGTTGAAGCTTCAAGTGAGATGCCCTTACCATCAACTTTAGACATGTAATATCCAGCCTTGACTATCTCCCCTTTTTCCAATAACAGTCGGATGATATCATTTAACATCCGAGAGCTGGGAGCACAACCACTCTTCTCCATTGACGAGAACATACTGTCAGCTTCTTCCAACGATCCTTCTTTCAGAAGATTACGTATCATTATGCCATAAGTAGAAGCATTAGGTACTAAGCCACCAGCTGATATTGCAGCAAACAAATCTTTAGCATCTTCTTTTCTCCGAACCTTGTACATTGCCTTAATCATGGTATTGAGCATTGTAATATTGAACTTTACATTCATTGCACCTAATTTCCGGAACAGGATGATTGCCTCATCGGTGCAACCATTTATACAAAGTCCTCTAAGAATTATAGCGTATGTGGAAATGCTCACTGTTGTTCCACTTTTGATCATCTCACGGAACTTGTTTTTCGCAGGAACAGGTCTCCTAGCACAAAATAACCCATCCAGTATGATGTTATATGTAACAGTTGTAGGTTTAACACCGTTATCCGACATTTCACTGAATAGAATTAACCCATCATCGATCCTTCCACTTTTAAGATAGCCATCAAGAAGTGTACTATACGTAACAACATTTGGCTCAATGCGAACTGATACCATGGTATCAAGCACTCTGATTGCATTCTCCATGTTGCCGACTAAGCAATATCCATCAATCAGTGAATTAAATGTGATGACATTAGGCCTCTCACCTATGTCTATAATCAAGTTCAATATATCATGTGCATCCATAACCCTTCCTTCTTTGCATAGACTGTTTATTATTGAACTGAAGAACACAATGGTAGGACGAGGGATACCTTTGTTCATCATTTCAGAAATTAACTCCTTAGCTTTTCCTAAATCACCATGTGTACAACAACCCTGAATTAGGGTGCGGTAAACAACCGTGTTTGGTTGTACTCCGATGGAAATCATCTGGCTGAATTTGTCCGTAGCATCAGCCAGCCTGCCCATTTTACAGAGTGCATCTATTAAACTTGAATATGTGACTACATCTGGACTCACTCCTTGTTCACGCATCTGAGTAAGTATGAGCATAGCTTCATCCATCATTCCATGTTTAGCATATGCATTGATTAAAATGTTGAAAACACGGCAGTCAGCTATAATACCATTGTTTGACATTGAATTAAAGAGATTAATCATATCAGCAAAGCATCCTTGAGAGGCATACCCGTGAAGCAGAGCACGATATGTAACGATATCAGGCTTGTGGCCCTTGGCAGTCATGGAATCAAATACATCTGCAGCTTCTTGGTTCTTCCATGCTTGCAAAGGGAGGCCATGAACAAGGTCCAAGTAACAGTATCTGGTACAAGACCCTGGCTTGTCATGTCTCTGAACATTTTAGTTGCCTCTTTCCACCTGCCCAAAGTGCAATATCCATGGATCATGCTAGTATATGTCACTTTATCTGGCTGAACACGGTCATCAACCATCTGCCGAAGGAATAACGCTGCCTTGTCCATTGCTCTGGCCTTGCACAGCGCGTCAATAATCGAGCCATACGTCACCACATCTGGCACGATCCCTTGCTGCATCATTTCATGGAATAGATTGCATGCCTTGCTTATTTCGCTTTCCTTAAAGAAGCCGTGGATGACAGTGCTATATGCCACCACATCGAGGGAGGAGGCACCTCCTTCTTTCCTTACTGTCTGGAGGAGGTCAAGCGCTCGCTGGCTCCTCCCGTCGGCACATAAGCCCTTCAGAACGGTATTGTATGAGTAGGCATCAGGCACACAACCGAGGTCGGACATCCTATGAAGCAGCACGCTCACAGCCTCGTCTGTGCGTTTTGCGTAGCAGAGGCACTTGAGAAGGGCGTTGGCGGTGATGTTGTCAATCTCCAGGCCCGTCCTGATGAGGCGGCCGAAGAAGGCGAGCCCTAGGTCCGGGCGGCGTGCACGGCAGCAGCAGTCCATGAGGATGTTGTAGGTGCAGAATGTGGGCGGCGCCACCCGCGGGCCGGCTTCCTCTCGGCGTACACGGTTGAAGAGGGAGATGGCGAGGGCGGGGCCATCCCTGCCGGAGTTGGGGTCCGGCGCCCGGGCCAGAGCGGCGAGGAAGCCATTCAGAGAGCGGTCAGGGACCGGTGTTCCCTGCTCAAGCAATTGGTCGAACAGGTGATGGGCGTCGTCCGGGCTGAGCGCCCCGGTGCAGACGCGCCGTGTGGCTTCAGCGAAGGCGGCTTCGGGAGACCAGGAGCGTGAGGGTGGCGAGGTGGAGGTCGAGGAGGGACGGCGGAAGAGGCGGGACATCGGCGACGGCGGCGGCGGCGGCGGCGGCGGAGATGCGCGTGAGCCGTTGGGGAGCGCGAGGTGAACGAGAACGGCGGCAGTGAACGACTCTGCTATTTTCCTCTGTTCCTGTTGAATCTGAGGAGCGCGAGCGTAAGCTTTCGTTGGTAATTCATGCTTTTTGTACACGTGTGTTTCCAATACGAAAAATACATATATATATATATATATATATATATATATATACACACATAAGCATTTGTACTACAGGTTGTGTAATCAACATTGTTGTTTCAGGTCAGATTTCCTCTAACCACATCATCATCCTGAACAACATACAGTAAGGGTGTGTTTGATAGGCCGTTTAGACTCAAAAAATCTCTCCTCACCCCGTTTTAAGTTGTTTGGTAGCCCGGTTTTCTTCCCTCAGCCATGTTCACCGCACGCCGAAAATCACTCTCGGCCCTGCCTGTGAGAGAAGCTGAGATCGAGCTTCTCTCCTCAGTCCTGCCAGTTCATCTCGAAAACATCCCACGCGTGGGAACCACCGGCCGTCGTGTTGCCTGTCCCGCTCCACACCTGAGTTCATTTCCTACCGAGACCTCTCGCCCCCTTGCATGCGTCTGCCCCGTCGCCATTCCCGCCACGCCGTCCTGCGCTGCCTCAACCTCGCCCCTCCGCCATGCGCCACTATACGCGCTCTACCGGTCCGCGCCGCCTCCTGTGCCAACGCCCGGAACCTCGGATGGCCACGAGCGACGCCGCCTTGGATGGCTACGAGCGGCGCAGCCTATGCTGGCGCCACCGGCCGTCATCCTAGCCAAGATGCGCCACCTCCTCCATGGTGAGCGGGCGCAGGATGGTGCGCTGATATTATAGATCTGTGCGTGGGATTGACTCTATCGATCCAACGTTATCATTCTTGGTTCGCTATGAAAGATCGGGCCAAATACTCTTTTGGACCGCGTTAATCCTTTCACATTGAATGAAGTATGCATGAAGGAAAAGGATATGCCAAGGATATCACATTTGAGGATATAACCATGGGGAATGTCGAGAATCCGATAATGGTTGACCAGAACAATTATAATATAGCCGATCCTTTGAAACCCAACACATGAGAGAAACAAACTTTGGTGATGGAGTTCAACAACATCCAGTTCAAAAATGCACGAGGCACAAGCGCAACCAAAGAAGCCATCAAGCTAGTGTACAACGACACAATCGCGTGCCGTGATATATTTGTTGCAAGAAGTGAAGCTTATTTTATTTTATAAGGGGAAAAAGAGCGTTGGCACAACAAGCATATGCAACAATGTGAAGCTAAAGAATGCCGTCAAAGTAGACCCGTCTGTTGAGGCAATTACGACTAAGAGTATGTTTAAATTATTCAAAAAATGTCTTCTGTTGGTAGAGTTTTGGTATACCTATCTACTTAAGAACGTTTTCTTGTATAATTAATATTATTATTTAGGTTTTATCGGACTGATAGTGTTAGTGGAACGGATATGGCGTGGAGCGTAAGTGAATCTTCTGTAAGTACCAACCAAAAATACATACGCAGATCCTGTCGCTAATAAGTGATTGCAGTTAAAAAAGAGAGTTAACTGGGATGAAGCGCCCACCGTGGGCGCAGTTAAGAGCCTTGCGCTCTACCAACTGAGCTAGAAGGGCGTTCGCGATTAAAACAATTTTCCACTATAAACAATTAACTTCCTCATTAATCGAGGCATGGTTTCATAACGCCAAGCATGCTCCAGAAAGAAAGAATTGTATTTATGCACCAGTAATAGCTCCTCTTTTGGTACTAATTCATTTTGCTGCTCTCATGAAAGAACAAAGCACGCGGCATGATAGTTACCTCGGATACCAGAGCACTTTGGATAATCTATTCTGCATTTGGCATGCCTACATAGCCAACCAGAGGAAGACACACAAAATTAAGCTATTTTTGCAACAGACCTACGTTACATCTGTATAATTGTGCCAAATATAAAATAACATATTGCACATCTTCTAAGGCCCATGTCAGCCTCCCAAAGATACTTCTTAAAACAAACAACAAAAGTTTTACATATACAGCGAGATGACACAGCCTTCAACTAGTAAGCTATTATACCTTCATTTCAGTCATCATGGCGCTTCAACATCTTCAGGAAGATGCAGCGGTGCCAAACAGCCTTCTGGATCGATGAGCACTTGCTAATTTTGGATCATTTCAGTCACTACAGCTTCAACCAGTAAAGAGAATACTGCAAAACCTATGATCTATCAGTCACTACACTACTACAGGACCAGGAAATACCGAAAGAGCGGTAGCCAGCCCAAAATAGATATTATCATGATCTCTAGGCCAAAATGGTTGCAAAATGGCAGCCCAAGTCGTATTCCGTTGCGCTAGTCATCGTCGACTGAATGTAACTGACTGTGTAGTGGCCCGATTATATCTGGGACTTCTTTGATATCTTTGGTTGGCTGAGAGGACAGAAAATCTCTATTACAATTTCGTCAAATCTTCGGAGTAAAATAAGAAAAACATGGTAAACAAATTATACCTGCAGGAATTCTAGGAGGCACCATACGATGTAGTTTATGATCATCACAAGGCAAAACAGTTTGCCTGCCCAAGCTCCACATGCAAGGTATCTACGCCATTACAGAAACACAGATATTAGTTGCTTCCTTTTTACTTATGTTTGATGTCATTGCAAAAATGCAAGTTGTACTAAACAGACATTGACTTGCAGAACTGAACCATTATATGGAACGTAGCAGAAACTAGTTGACAGCACCGATGACAGTACATTCAACTCTGGTGATAAAGATCAAAAGGGAAAACCAGTGTTTCAGCTACAACTATTATTTCTGAAATGGCAGAAAATGAGACTACAGTCAGTGTTCCGCTTTATACTCACTGGGGAAAACGGTCTAGCAAATTTGTATATGAGGACTGCATTGCATGGTCGTACACGATCTCTGTTCTTTTGGCCACATCATCCGAACTATAGTCTTTTCATCTACAATGCACATTAGAATCTAATAAGCACGAAACAACTTGAATATCAAGTTTGTAGTAGAGGAAAAGGCTGATGCAGGATGTCCATTTCTGGCTGGGGTGCAATGTGCAGTAAGGTCCCGAGCCAGGTGCATGAGTTGAAACTCACCCGAAGATGCATAGTTCGGGGATCTATGCCAGGAAGTATGTGAATAGCTCTCCTGACAGCTCGTACCATATCTTCTGGATCTGGTTCCGCAAGTATTATCATGTCATCTGGTAGAACCTAAAAAAGGAGTCGTTTACAGGGAGCTTCAAATTGTCCAACTAGCTCAAATTTATGTTTGTCGACAAAAGAAAACTTTTAAATCATAAAGGACATATACCTCTGGAACCCCTCCGACTCTAGTGCTTACTGTCAGCTGTCCACAGCTTGCTGCCTCCAGAATGGCTATGCAAAATGCCTCTGTAAGCGAACTACAATAGGGAAAGGCCAAGTTTGAGTACTACTATGGTTAACAAGTGCACTCTGCTCAACTATCATCAACAAGGTTAACTTGCGAACCTTCTAGTTCCCGAATAATATTAGGAATATGTTTAGAAGTGAACGAAATAAAACGGAACGAAAAAGCTCATCTTTATGTTTGCATTGGATCCATGTAATATATACTTAAAAGTTCCACAAGAAATATTCCAACAAAATCAGTACGGTCAATTAAATGATCGTCCACGTACATGCTTGAATAACCATATGTTCACAAGGACAATTCAATAATCTGGTACAAGAATGACCAAGTGCAGATAGGATCCATTGGATTCGATGTGGCTTACAATTATCTGTTCAAGGAGCGCACTAACCATTCCAAACATCCAAATATAACAATTTTAGCTACCCTGCTAATGGTAGTGATCATTTCCACAAAAGCCTTGGGTTTTTGAAAATTCTATGGACAAGTTTAGTAAAACCAGTTCTCTGCCACAATACAAAGTTACAAACTGAAAATTGGAACACACAGGTCTACTGCAACAAACCTGGTATTAGCCATACAGAAGAGCAGGAAAAAAAAAAGAGCTAATGTCTCACAGCAATCCAGATGAAGAGGGATAAATGGATGGAAGACACAATAGTTTAAACACAAAACAATGAAAATTCAGAAAGCTACCTGTTAAGAAATATATGACCAGATATCAGAACAGATCGTACATGAGCATGAGGTCACGGTTTTCAAAGCGTCGCCTAAGCGTCGCCTAGTCGTCGCCTAGGCGTCGGAGCGGCCTGGGACGTCAAGGCGTCGGTCTCGCCTTAGACTTCTGTTTAGAGCGTCTGCTTTAGACTTTTTAGGCGTCCAGAGCGTCATGAGGCGGATAAAGCGGCGCTTTAAAGCTGTTTTGGACGCCATGGAAGAGCAGGTGCAGGTCGAGGGGGAAAGAGAAGAGCAGCAAGATTACTCTCTCTCTTCCCCACGTAATTCTTCTTTCCACCCGTGACTGCTGCTGTGGCTCTGCTATGCCCATAGCTGCTGCTGTGTATAGTAGTAGTACTAGTTGGCTAGCTGCTGGGATTTTGGAAGTTAGCTGATGAAGTAGACAAGTCGTAGTGACTAGCTGCTGACATTTGCATGTTAGCTGTTGACTCTACTGGGCTGATTAAAATATGTGCTACTGCTGCCTTGTTAGCTAGTTAGAATAGCTGCAGCTCGTATCCTATAATGATCTGATTACAGTAGTTTAAAAGCTGTCTAAGGCGTCGCCTCGCCTTGCGCTTTAAGCGCCTAGGCGTTGAGGCGCCCTCACTCCGCCTTAGGACGCCTTGGCGCCTTAAAAACCATTACAGCCTAACATCTCAACTCTATCCTGAAGGGAGAACTTCTCCCTCATCTCTTCAAGCCGCACACGTTTTGGACCATCACCTCCAACAATAAAGCGAACCTGACAAATCCATAGAGTTATTAACCGAGGGAACACAAGCGAGATCTAAAACAACATAGACTAAGAAAGTAAGGGTGCAACATGACACACGATTTATTACAAGGATCAGACCAGAAAGGATGACACTGATCAAAATAGTGTGTCTATATGCTGAATAACTTATCTGTTTGGCCTTAGTATATACATGCAGTTCACCATCTCTATTTCATGCATGGCTCATGGAAAGAGAAGCTGAATTTATAACCCACCTTTGGAAACAGACGGCATACTTCTGGAATGACTTCAACAAGAAGGTCAGCACCTTTTCGATATACTAATCTACTTATCACAATCACAACAATGATGATTTCATCACGGCTTAAGCGATTGGGAGTAAACATTGCAGTATCCTGTTATCCACTGCATTTGGGACAATGAAAACCTTCTCTGGAGATATCCCTGACCTCAAGACAGTGTTCTCTTTGCTTGTGTGAGACACACATATGATCAATATCTGCAAGAGTAAACTGCAGCACCTTATTAATGTGAATGCTTCCAACATCAGCAAAACCATATAGCGAGTGGTCTGTGAAGACGGCTTTGTACCCCATCGTCCTAGCATGCATCAATGCTTCATGGCACAGTGTTGAAAAGGCCTGATGTCCATGCACAACAGAAATCCTCTCACGGATAAGAATGGTCCTTATGATTGGAAACGTCATGAATAATGTAGGCAATGTATTCTGCATCAGGAATGGCCTCCATGGCACATAATAAACCTTCAATCTGCCAGTAACATATCGTACTCCAGAACGGTTTCCGTATGCATGTGTCATGACAACAACCTACGTCATATAACACTGAATTTGTTCAAAAGGTAACACAGATATTGGTGCCATAAGTTACTTTGTAGTTTGTACAAACTTATGATGCTCGTTGTATTCATCAGAAGGTAAGATCTACAATGCAGTGTCCTCAAACAGGACCTATGTGCACGCTCCACAAATCAAGCATAAATGATGTATTTATGGTAGACTGCAGACTGATGCGATTGGGTGTATCAAATTCATATCCATTAGCTCCACTAACACCCCTGAACAATAAATGAGTAGCGGAGCAGGACAGTAAAATGTTTATTCGGGAAATACCTTATGGCCAAGCTTCAATGGGCATTGCGATAGATAATAGATGTGGCTTTCCACACCACCAAAGTTTGGGAAGAAAAAGTCGGAAACCATAAGAATCCTGTGCTTCCTGCTTATCTCATCCATCGTGCGCGAAATCTGAAATAACAAAAGCCAGATATCATCTGATGTAGTATAGCCGAAGTTCATTAAAGAGAAAAGAGACGCCAAACAAAGCAAGCTAGTAAACTGTAAATCAAACTCATATGACCCATATTGACACATGTCGCTTAATCTATAGCTAACTCACTAGCGTAACAGGAAGTGAATCATGCACATGATGCATGAACGTATAATCGGTAAACATATTCTTGCATTTACATGCATCGAAAAGTCTATACATACATGACTGCAATGTCTTAATTTCGCGATCCCCATTTAATTACCACATAATGTCAGAGACAGTAGGGTAAGATGCTACCTTAACACGGCGGGGTATGTAATCTAATAAGTATTTATGTCGTGTACAGTTTTTTCACTGCCAATCCAGCAGGCTCTCCGCCTGCAGCGGGAGGCCTCCGGCCAGCTTCATTCTACTCATTTTACTTCTTCCCTCTCTCGATTATTTCATAAAAATAGGCTAACCATTGATCGATTCCATCTTCGCTACCTCAATCCTCCTCAATTTCGGAGAAATTTCGCAACAACAAAATCGGAGAAATTTATATCCCAGACCTAGGGTTTCCAAGATATGTACGCACTACTGCTCTGGGGCATAGGAGGAGAAGAGGAGAGGAGGGAGGAGAGAGGTAACGTGGTGTACCTGCTCCTCCGGCCGTGCTCTGGTCGCCGGCAGCCGGCCGCCGGAGGGGACGTGCTTCGGGACTCCGGAGATGTGAAGTTCGCTCACCTTCTCACCTCATGTGTTTATTTCCTCTGACCTTCTTTTGTCCCGATGTCCATTTCCAGATGATTTTTGTTAAGCTTAGCTCTCTGGTTTTATGCTTTCTTTCAGAAATCATCGAGATGAATTTCGTTCAAAAAAATAGATCAAGTGAGTTTTGTTAAATTTGTTACTCACGGTCGATATTTCCATACTCTTTTGAGCGGTAGCTTCCTCTTGATGTTCCACAAACCTTTTTTTTTACGTGGATGTCCACAAACTTTATGCTTAAGGATCTCTGTTTTCGAGCACCATACACGAGGTATGAATTATTTGCAAGTCTGATGAATATGA
Source organism: Poa pratensis (assembly GCA_947311845.1). Classification (NCBI taxonomy): domain Eukaryota; kingdom Viridiplantae; phylum Streptophyta; class Magnoliopsida; order Poales; family Poaceae; genus Poa; species Poa pratensis. The sequence goes on along the minus strand of CAMZMU010000027.1, from coordinate 75,729,285 downwards.
GGTAATTTCACCAATCGTGTACTACCTCAGTTCCTACTAGTAAAAGTGCATGCACGTTTTGATTAATGCAAATTTTAGTGACGTATAAAAGTGTCAATAACTTATCGTCATTTACTTTAAAAAGTATTTTCTACAAATGATCTTATCCCTATTTTCTGATATATCCGATTTCATATGAACAGCAGAGACATAATTACATATAACTTCACCTAAAATAGGTCACTTCCTTGCCCACTGAGCATACTTCAATAGAAAAATGCAAACACGGAGAAAACGAAAAACATTGTAAAGAAACTGTAAGATTAGTCAGGACATTGTAAAGAAACAAAGAACATTGTAAAGAAAACGAAAAACATATGTAGTCAGGACATTTGGAGCTTCTGATATTTTTCGGTTTTTGCGTGCCACATGTCCTTTGCAATTGATATTGCTGGTGCTGCACCTGACGCACAAGAGGCATTCAACCCATAAATTATGATTAGATGGTCCATCAATTTAGACGTGTCCAGTCCAAAGGTAAAGAGCTGCAACTTTCTTTCATAGTTGAGCCATCTGTTGCTTCTTTTCATGGTCTTCTTTCTTCTTGACTAGTAGTTCAGCATACCACTCATGTGCACTTCATCTTTGCATCCCACATTATTCACTCCAGGTGATGATCATACGCCAAAGCTTGCTGCCATACATGACGCACCTGGCATATAAGAGAAAATAAAACTCATAATCCATCATTAGATGGTCCATCAATAGAAGGAATTAGGAATGCAACTTGGCAAGAACAGGGTAACAACAGGCAATGCGCATATTTAATATGTAGAGCCCCTGCCAAGGGTACATGATGAATGGAATTCCAAGTAATGGCAACAGTGAAGATGAAAAATAGTAGTAAAACAGATTACCCGAATGGCATGAACAAAAAACTTGTTGACAAGGACAGAGCTACAGAAGCACCGTAAAATTATTTGAGGGTTCTAAAGAAAAAATGTAGTTAACTCACACACAAAAGTATTATTTGAGTCGTGGTCATTAATTTTTTTGACTATAGTGCATAAAACCCACAGTATATGCCCCAGCAGATATATGGGTGATATACCAAATATAATATTAACCCTGTAAATCCCTAGTAAAACCATTAAAAGCTATTCCCTGGCACAAAGAGATATAAAAATTACACTTGCACAGGGTGTAAATTAGTATGTGTGACATGATTAGCATTTGCAGCTAACATTTTTATGCCGCATCTAGTGTAAATGGCCATTCCAGGAGTTACTATGTTGGATTTACACAGAAAAATTGTTCAACGTAGTGGCAGCTAAACAAACAAATGCAATACTCGTTTTACCTTTTTAATAACCAGTCTACATCTATCTACATCTTTCCACTGCCATCAAGGCAATAACCAATTGTGTTAGAGATGACAATCCAGTGCCTAACATGTGTCGATGATGTGCCTTCGAATGATTTTTCTCTATCGGTGACATGTGTGAAAATATTGCAGATGTTAAAATCATGGTGAAGAAATGAAATCAGTAAAATCATTACACTCTTGAACATGAAATACAATGCCTCAGGAACCAGCTCTCTGTTATGCAGAGAAAGGCAAGTACAATAATGTTGATCAATGGAGAAGACAGTTTAGGCAGAAACCTGCATTCCATTGCTGGACTAAAGAGAAAAATCAGCCTCCTCGTTGTAATAGTGCAACTTATTAAATCTGTAGCAACGACGGTTCAAACTGAACTAGCAAAACATGTTGTATTTGTGAACAGAGGAAGTACAAGATAACCATACATGAGTCCTTTTAAGCAAACTATGTTGGTCGCTCGTGCACGTAGGCCCGTCCATCCAATACCAATAGATGAATGGGTGGCACAAGTTGAATCATTTATCCCAAGGAAAAGACTGATAAACACCAAGCTACCTTGTGTGGATTATACCAATAATAATTATCTCGTTGCACAACCATATACTCCTAACCAACCAAACATATTTTAAACGCAGCAAATAGTTTAAACCCTCTTCATGGTGCGAACCATGACTTCACCTTCAGTGTGCGCCCATTCATCTGCTCATCACTTCACTTCCACTATGTTGCCCTGATACAGATCTTCTCATCTGGCATCGTAAACAGAAGCTCAGCTCTCTTGCAGGAAACAGAAGAAAGCAGGATCATGTAGCCTTAAATAAGATGATGGAATCAGAGACCGAAACAGACACCCATCAAACAACATGACGCCCCGTGATCACACAAAATGTACCGGCAAACTGTGGCAAACATATCCGGCAAGAAACTAGATGCAGAAAATGCCAGAGACTAAGCCAGTAGCACTTTCATCATCTCAGGCATCATATTACAACGCGGAAACAGTTATAGCTGCTGCGAAATTTTGAGAGATACAGCACGCTCTTCGGTCAGCGGCAGCCTGTGCCGCTCATTTCCAACACGTCAGCTGCACAGAACCATTCTCCTGCAGGAAGAAGCTGGTTAATAGTGATAAGAACCTATTCACCAAAACATGCAACTCAACAGCCGAAGCACCACTGTAACAACTAAAACTCCAGCACAAGACGAAGAGCTGAGCATTTACATTACCATACTACAATGATGATGATCTGTGAGGTTTCTGCATAAACTGAACAATAACAATAATAAGCCCTACCGACAAACATCTCTTTGTCGCCTCTAGCAAACCTACATCACTATGGCACAGGCAAAAACTAAATCAAGTATGGAGCTGCAGAAAAGGTGCAGAAGGTTAAATGTCAGGGCAAAACTGACCATGGTGTCACAAACTGATCAAGTGCACTGGTGCATGTTGCAATTTCACCAAACTGATATATACATGTGTATGTCCAATTTGATCATATCAGCATTTAAGTAATGCTCAAGCAGGGCCGGGGCCACTGTTGTGCCGAATGTGCGGCCCGCACAGGGCCCCAAATTTTTGGGGGCCCAATATTTTGCATTTTTAGTTATCATATCTAGTAAATACAAAAAAGTTTGTACCCAATTGAAGACGTGAAAGGAGCGATGATGCGTTGGTGAATGGCTAATTCTTTCCTCTAGCAGGTGGATGGTTCAAGTCCTGCCATCCGCAACCGTGATTTTTTTTATCCATGTTTTTTAACCACGATAAAAAAACAACCCCAAAGGGAAATGATCGAGGATAAAAACGAAAACTACCTCAAAGGGAAATGATCAAGGCCAACAAGTGATGCCTTGCAGTAAAACAGACGTGTATACTATCTATTTAATCTACACTATCTATTTATTTTTCCCATGTTTTTTAACCACAATAAGAAAACTACCGCAAAGGGAAATGATCAAGGCCAACAAGTGATGCCTTGTAGTAAAACAGGCGTGTACATTATCGATTTAATCTACTATTAAGCGTTAGAATTTAATAAATCTATTTTTTCGAATGCTTGCAATATTTCTCACCGGGAACAAAATTAACAGTTATCAATCAATTCGCAAAAATTCAAAAGTCCTCACCTGGGGCTGGGGGCAGGCTAACAAATGAAGCCTTGCCTCTATGCCCCTCGATGACTCATAAAACATTCATATACATCATCTATTTGATCTACTAAGAAACGTTTAGATTAAAATTTATCTATATTTATCCAATACTTTCAGACAAGATGGTGCGGAAAATGACTTAGCCTACCTTACTGAGGTAGTCAGTTGGAGAAGAGCGCGACATCAATGGTAGTGATATTTTTTAGTGATGAATAAAATTAATAGTTACTAATCCATTCACAAAATTTGAAGGCCCTCGCCTGTATGCCTGGAGATGTGGTTGTGGACTAGTATGAGTCTAGAACGAACCCTCATGTGGATGGATCATGCTAGCGACGCGACAAACCCGATAAGAAGTGTCGAGTGCTAGTTTGTCTTTTGTTTCTTCTTGGCTTTCTCAGGTCCTGCGATCGTCCGCTCAACAATCTCCCCATCCCGACCGACACTTCGACACGAACCGTTAGACGGACTTTGGTAAAGAGAAAGTAGGGGCCCATTTCAAAGCTTGGCACAGGGCCCCGGATTATGCCGGCCCGGTCCTGTGCTCAAGGACAGATATTTGGTGCTGAGATAACATATAGTTTCTCATGTCCATTCCCGAATCTGAGCAATGTTACAACTAGCAGAATTCATGAAACCATACATGACAGTCCATCAGTGCAAGTACACAGATGATTACTGAAGATCAATTTTGGGTATAAAGGCATGGTAGATGTATGTCAACTGATCGAACCTGCACATGCTAGTGAGTAAAATGGTAATAAGAGTGAGCATATTTTTCAGCTTATAGACTGCATACATATGGTATTTCCACTTACGTAGGACATCAAAATGAAACCAACCGTCAGCAAAAGGATAAAAGGATAGCTGTGACAGACCAACTTCCATTTTTTTTGGGTACAATTCATCACTCCAGCAAAGGCCTTTCATCCCTCTCAACATCCCAAATTCAATCCATCATCATCCATCCACCATCCTCTCACACACAAACTGGATCAAGTGAGAGTAGAAATGTCGCTGCATCTGCATGCATCATAGCCACCGAGGGCACAAACATCTCAAAAGCTGCCAGCAATATACTGCTGATTCTACTAGTTCCAGAGTCTACTGGACAGTCACAAAAATCTCGAGCTCGATGCCACGCGTAAGCACCGGACAGTCCTTGTGCGCGCAAATAGAGGGCAGATAGATCAATGTCCATAGGATGAGGATCCACGCCCAACAGGTATGCACCGGAACAGAACACGTACCATAACATAGCTCCATCCTTGTGAGTGGACGGAAGAAATACGCGTCCGAATAGCTGAGAGTGAGCTCTGAACCATGCCAAGGTTAATCAGATGAGCCAAGTGCATCAAATGACTCCATCAACAACTTGGTACTTAGCAGGGAGCAAATATTTGTGTTCCTGATATTTCCCTTTACCTGAAAAGAGAGATAACATCAACGAAGTAGTTGAAGCTTCAAGCGAGATTCTCTTGCCATCAACTTTAGACATATAATATCCGGCCTTGACTATCTCCCCTTTTTCCAATAGCAGTCGGATGATATCATTTAACACACGAGAGCTGGGAGCACAACCACTCTTCTCCATTGATGAGAACATACTGTCAGCTTCTTCCACTGATCCTTCTTTCAGAAGATTCTCTATCATTATGTCGTATGTATAAGCATTAGGTACCAACCCACTACGTGATATTGCAGCAAAACAATCTTTAGCTTCTTCACTTCTCCGGACCTTGTACATTGCATTAATCATGGTATTGAATATTGCAATATCAAATTTCATATTCATCGCACCTAATTTTTGGAACATGACGATTGCCTCGTCGGTGCAATTATTTTCACAAAGTCCTGCAAGAATTAGATGGTATGTGGAAATGCTCACTGCTGTTCCACTTTCAATCATCTTAGGGATTTTTTTTCTTTGCAACATCAGGTATCCCAGCACGAAATAACCCATCCAGCACGATGTTACATGTAACAGTTGTAGGCTTAACTTTCGTATGCAACATTTCTCCAAATAGAATCAACCCATCACCGATCCTTTTACTTTTAAGATAGCCATCAAGAATAGTATTATACGTAACAACATCAGGCTCAATGCCAAGGGATACCATTGTATCAAGCACCCTATTTGCCTTCTCCATGTTGCCGACTAAGCAATATGCATCAATCAGTGAAGTACATGTAATGACATTAGGCCTCTCGCCTATGTCTATAACCAAGTTAAAGATGTTGTGTGCATCCATAACCCTTCCTTCTTTGCACAAGCTGTTCATTATTGAACTGAAAAATACAACGTTAGGACGAGGAATACCTTTGTTCGTCATCTCATGAACCAACTCCTTCGCTTTCACCAAATCACCATGTGTACAACAACCCTGAATTAGGGAGCGATAAACAACAGCATCTGGTTGTACTCCAATGGAAATCATCTGCCTAAACTTGTCGATAGCATCAGCAAGCCTACCCGTTCTAAGAGGTGCAGCTATTACAATTGAATATGTGACTAAATTTGAACTCACTCCTCGTTCCCGCATTTGAGCAAGTATGAGCATTGCTTCATCCATCATTCCATGTTTAGCATATGCATTAATTAAGATGTTAAAAACATGGCAGTTCGCTACAATACCATTGCTTGACATTGAATTAAGGAGATTAGTCATATCTGCCAAGCATCCTTGAGAGGCATACCCGTGAAGCAGAGTACCATATGTAACAATATCAGGCTTCTGGCCCTTGGCAGTCATGGAATCAAAAACATCTGCAGCTTCTTTGGTTCTTCCATGTTTGCAAAGGGAGGATATGAACAAGGTCCAAGTAACAGTATCTGGTACAAGACCCTGGCTTGTCATGTCTCTGAACATTTTACTTGCCTTTCTCCACTGGCCCAGAGTGCAATATCCATGGATCATGCAGTTATATGTCACTTTATCCGGTTGAACACCATTATCAACCATCTGCCTAAGAAACAGTTGTGCCTTGTCCATTAATCTGGCCTTGCACAGTGCATCAATGACCGCGTTATATGTGACCACATCTGGGACGATCCCTTGCTGCGTCATTTCATGGAATAGATTGCATGCCTTGCTTATTTCGCCTTCCTTGAAGAAGCCATGGATGACGGTGCTATATGCCACCACACCGAGGGAGCGGGCAGCTCCTTCATTCCTCGCTGTCTGGAGCAGGTCAAGTGCTCAGAACGGTGTTGTATGAGTAGGCATCAGGCACACAGCCAAGGTCGGACATCCTGTGAAGCAGCACGTTGAGAGCTTCATCCGTCCGTTTTGCTTGGCAGAGGCACTTGAGGAGGGTGTTGGCGACGGTTTGGTCTGTCTTGAGGTCCTTCCTGATGAGGTGGCCGAAGAAGGCAAGACCTAGGTCCGGGCGGCGTGAACGGCAGCAGCAGTCCATGAGGATGTTGTAGGTGCAGACTGTGGGCGGCGCCACCCGCAGGCCGGCTTCTTGTCGTCGCACACGGTTGAACAGGGCGATGGCGAGAGAGGGGCCGTCCCTGTAGGAATTGGGGTCCGGGGCACGGGCGAGGGCGGCGAGGAAGCCGTTCAGGGAGCGGTCAGAGACCGGGGTTCCCTGCGCTAGCAATTGGTCGAACAGCTTGTGCGCGTCTTCGGGGCTGAGCTTGCCGGCGCTCACGCGCTCCGTGGCCGCAGCAAAGGCGGATTGGGGAGACCAGGAGCATGAGGGCGACGAGGTGGAGGAGAAACGGCGGCAGAGTGTCATGTACGTGTCGTAAAGACATGGGCCCGATCAAGATGGGCTTTGGGCTGTGTGGCTTGGGCCTGGATAATGGAAGCTTACATCATATAAGCAGCGCAGCAGTACACAGAGAAAGGGATCGAACAGAACAGAATGAACAGACCGAACTGGTCTTCTCCTCTTCTTCTTCCTCTGGTCTACTTCTTCAGGTCTGATTGCTACCACAAGCATCCCAAGGTTTAGTGCTACCACAAGCACATAACTGTCATATCCCGTGGCCTCTGACGATTGCCAGGACGTGAGATGATACATGTGCTTGTGGTAGCACTAAACCTTGGGATGCTTGTGGTAGCAATCAGACCTGAAGAAGTAGACCAGAGGAAGAAGAAGAGGAGAAGACCAGTTCGGTCTGTTCATTCTGTTCTGTTCGATCCCTTTCTCTGTGTACTGCTGCGCTGCTTATATGCTCTAAGCTTCCATTATCCAGGCCCAAGCCACACAGCCCAAAGCCCATCTTGATCGGGCCCATGTCTTTACGACACGTACATGACACAGAGGCGGGACATTGGCGTGGCGGACGCAGCAGGAGGCGGATGCGCGTGACCTGCTGGGGTGTAGCTGGAGAGCGTGAGGAGAAGGAGCTGGAGGCGGTGGAGGAGGATGCGCCTGAGCCGGCGGTTGGGAGGCGGCCCCGCACGGCGAGCTATTGGCGGCGTGGCGAGATGCTGCTGCCTTGGCGGTCAGCTCCCTGCCTGATGCCGCCGGCCTCCTCCGTCTGGAATTTTGATGGGAGAAATTGCGGTGTACAGGTTCAGGTTGCGTGAGCGTCAGATGCCAAGATTTGTTACGTGGTTCAGTATACTTCAGTGAATTTTCTTTCAGTGTCGGCCTAGTTTGGCAAAAAAAAAATACCAAAAGTATCACAAAGCTGAAGTATTTGAGTTCTACGCGGATGAATACTGCAGTCTGTTGACACCCAAGTAGTTACGTCACTGGATGTGGGCATCGTAAGTTAGTTCATGGTAAACACTTTTTCAGATGAGATGCCATTGCAGCGAGGAGTAAATCTCGCTAGAGCATCCCAACCACAGTTGCCTAATTTGCTCCGCCAAACTGTTTGCGGACGTGTCTGCGGACAGCGGCCGAACAATTTCCAAAAACGTGCCACTCTAGCCGTCCTCCTCAAAACAAATCCCTAAAATCATACAAACTCATACAACGTAGATAGACAGTTCATCAACGTATATAGATACAACGTTCATCCGACAGCAGGTTGCCGGATTGACATACATACATCAAGATTAATATAGAGATGGACAAATCTCACATCGGAGACTTGCCCTTGCCGGAGCCGTCGGCGTCATCACCGTTGGAGCTCCCCATCCGAAAGGATCCTCCATCCAGGAGGGGCCTGGACCGGCGGGACACGACCCCGCCGCGGTGGCGAAGCAGAGGACGGAGTCGACCTGCGGGAGGGGGAAACTATCCCGCGGAGGTGGGGCGACGCCGATCTACGCGTCGGAGCTGACCAGCGGCTGCATTCGCCACTGACCGCCTACGGCGCCGCCGAGCTCGATCCTTGCGTTGCCTCCAGCGACCAGAGTTTGCCGAGGCAGAGGGCGAGCGCCGAGCTCGATCCTCGCGTTGCCTTCAGCGACCAGAGTTTGCCGAGGCAGAGGGCGAGCTCGTCGTCGTCGTCCTCTTGGTCTACCGACACCATCAGCGCGTTGCTCTTCGCATTCTCCTCCTAGTTCACGCTCGAGGAGTTGTCCGACATTGTGGAGAGGAGAGGAGGCGAATCAGAAGCAGAATCTAGGGTTGGAGAGGAGAGGAGTCGAGGCCGATGCGTCATTTTAACGCCGGCAGATGGGCTTTTCCAAGTTATGGCCCAAAGTAACCACACGGGGCCAATTTGATACCCAGAGTAGCTTCCCCTAGGGACTTTGAGCTTTGAGCCCAGTGCGGTTAACACAACAATTAACGGACAAGATTAACAGGGAAAGAGATCTGATGGTTCAAAATGCTAATGTGATGAGATTGTTCCCTCTTGTCGCAGTTTTAATGTCCCTAATTTCAGCCACTACAGCTTCAACTACTCCCTCCGTTCGGAAAAGGATGTCACAAAAATGGTCTATCCATAGTTCATTTTTGTGACATCCTTTTCCGAACGGAGGGAGTAGTAAAGAGAATAGTGCAAAACCTATTCTCTATCAGACACTACAGGACCAGGAAACACCGAAAGAGCGGAAGCCAGCCCAAAATAATTATGATGACCTCCTGGCCAAAATGGTTGCAAAATGACAGCCCAAGTCATATTCCTTTGCGCTAGTCATCGTCGACTGAATGTATCTGACTTTGTAGTGGCCCGATAATTTCTGGGACTTATTAGATATCTTCGGTTGGCTGAGAAGACAGAAAAACTCTATTACAATTTCGTAAAACCTCCAGGAAAAAAATGAGACAAACATGGGTAAACGAATTATACATGCAGGATTTCTAGGAGGCACCATACAAGGTAGTTTATGATCATCACAAGGCAAAACAGTTTGCTTGCCCAAGCTCCACATGCCAGGTATCTACGCCATTACAGAAACACAGACATTATTTGCTTGTTTTTTTACTTATGTTTGATGTCGTTGCAGAAAGGCAACAGCGTTAATACACAGACATTGACTTGCAGAACTAAACCATTAAATGGAACGTAGCAGAGAATAGTTGACAGCAACGATGACAGCAGTTGACAGTATATTATACTCCGATGAGAAAGATCAAAAGGGTAAACCACTGTTTCAACTACAATTATTATTTCTGAAATGGCAGAAAACGAGACTACAGTCAGTGTTCCGCTTTATACTCACTGGGGAAGACGGTCTAGCAAATTTGTATCTGAGGACTGCATTGCATGGTCGTACACGATCTCTGTTCTTTTGGCCACTTGAATAAGCACGAAATAACTTGGATATCAAGTTTGTGGTAAAGGAAAAGGCTGACGCAGGATGTCCATTTATGGCTGGGGTGCAATGCGCAGTAAGGTCCCGAGCCAGGTGTATAGAGTCAAAACTCACCCGAGATGCATAGTTCGGGGATCTATGCCAGGAAGTATGTCAATATCTCTCCTGACAGATCGTACCATATCTTCTGTATCTGGTTCCGCAAGTACTATCATGTCATCTGGTAGAACCTGAAAAAAGAGTCGTTTACAGGGAGCTTCAAATTGTCCAACTAGCTAAGATTTATGGTTCAACATAAGAAAACTTTAAAACCATAAAGGACATATACCTCTGGAACCCCTCCGACTCTAGTGCTTACTGTCAGCAGTCCACAGCTTGCTGCCACCAGAATGGCTATGCAAAATGCTTCTGTAAGCGAACTACAATAGGGAAATGCAAAGTTTCAGTATTACTATGGTTAACAACTGCATCATAAGCAAAGGTTAACTTGTCCACTTTCTAGTTCCCAAATAATATTAGGATTATGTTTAGAGGTGAAAGAAATTAAACGGAACGGAAAAGCTCTTCTCTTTGCTGTTTGCATTGGATTCATGTAATATATACTTAAAAATTAGACAAGAAATATTCCCACAAAATCAGTACGCTCAGTTAAATGATAGTCCAAGTACAAGCTTGAATGACCGTATGTTCACAACGACAATTCAATAATCTGGTACAAGGAAGCAGTGACGATTATTGAGACAAATTTTGGTTATAAAGGCATGGTAGCTGTATGTTAACTGATCGAACGCTTACATGCTAGTGAGTAAAATGGTATTAACGATGAGCATATTTCTTCTGCTAATAGACTGCATACATATGGTATTTCCACTTATCTAGGACATATCCAAATGAAGCCAACCATGAGCAAAAGGATAGCTTTGACATACATACAAAATTCAATCCATCATCATCCATCCACCGTCCTCTCACACACAAACTGGATAAAGTGAGAGTAGAAACGTCGCTGCATCTGCATGAATCATAGCCACCGAGGGCACAAACATTTCAAAAGCTGCCAGCAGCATACTGCTGCTTCTACTAGTTCCAGAGTCTACTTGACAGTCACCACAATGTCGATCTTGAGGCCACGCTTAAGCACCGGACAGTCCTTGCGCGTGCAAATAAGGACAGTCCATAGGATGAGGACCCACGCCAAACAGGCGCGCACCGGACAAGAACACGTAGCATCACATACCTCCATCTTGGTGAGCAGACAGAAGAAATACGCGTCCGAATAACCGAACAACATCAACGAAGTAGTTGAAGCTTCAAGTGAGATTCCCTTGCCATCAATTTTAGACATATAATATCCGGCCTTGACTACCTCACCTGTTTCCAATAAACATTCGGATGATGTAATTTAACATACTAGAGCTGGGAGCTAGCACAACCACTCTTCTCCATTGACGAAAACATATATCTTCAGCTTCTTCCACTGACCCTTCTTTTAGAAGATTTCGTACCATTATGCCGTAAGTAGAAGCATTAGGTACCAACCCACTGCCTGGTATTGGAGCAAACAAATCTTAAGGTTCTTCACTTCTCCGGACATTGTACATTGCATTAATCATGGTATTGAACATTGCAATATCAAACTTCATATTCATAGCACTTAATTTCTGAAACAGGACGATTGCCTCAACCGTGCAATTATTTGCACAAAGTCCTGCAAGAATTATATTGTATGTTGAAATGCTCACTGCCATTCCACTTTTGATCATATCACGGAACTTGTTTTTCGCAGAAATAGGTCTCCCAGCACAAAATAACCCATCCAGTATAATGTTATATGTACGGTTGTAGGTTTAACTTTCTTCTCCAACATTTCTCCAAACAGATTCAACCCATCATCGATCCTTTTACTTTTAATATAGCCAACAAGAAGAGTATTATACGTAACAACATCAGGCTCAATGCCAACAGATACCATGGTATGAAGCACGCTGATTGCTTTCTCCATGTTGCCGACTAAGCAATATCCGTCAATCAGTGGATTAAATGTAATAACATTAGGCCTCTCACCTATGTCTATAACTAAGTTGAAGATATCGTGTGCATCTGAAACCCTTCCTTCTTTGCATAGACTGTTTATTATTGAACTGAAGAACACAATGGTAGGACGAGGGATACCTTTGTTATCATTTCAGAAATCAATTCCTTAGCTTTCCCTAAATCACCATGTGTACAACAACCGTGAATCAGGGTGTGGTAAACAGCTGTGTTCGGTTGTACTCCATCAGAAATCATCTGACTGAATTTGTCCACACCATCAGCCAGCCTGCCCATTCTACAAAGTGCAGCTATTACACTTGAATAGGTGACTACATCTGGACTCGCTCCTTGTTCCCGCATTTGAGTAAGTATGACCATAGCTTCATCCATCAATCCATGTTTAGAATATGCATCGATTAAAATGTTGAAAACATGGCAGTTGGCTACAATGCCGTTGTTTGACATAGAATTAAAGAGATTGATCATGGCAGCAAAGCATCCTTCAGAGGCATACCCGTGGAGCAGAGCACCATATGTGACGATATCAGGTTTATGGCCCTTGGCAGTCATGGAATCAAAAACATCCGCAGCTTCTTTGGTTCTTCCATGCTCGCAAAGGGAGGCCATGAGTGCGTTCCAACTTCCAAGTAACAACATCCGGTGCAAGACCCCGGCTTGTCATCCCTCTGAACAGTCTGCTTGCCTCATTCCACCGGCCCAGAGTGCAATATCCGCAGATCATGCAGTTGAATGTCACTTTATCCGGTCGAACACCAATCCGAACCATCTGGCGAAATAACAACTCTGCCTTGCCCAATGCTCCGGCCTTGAACAGCGCATCGACAGTCGCTACACGTGGCCACGTTCGGCACGATCCCTTGCCGCATCATGTCATGGAGCAGACCGCATGCCCTGCTCACGTCGCCTTCCTGTAACAAGGCATGGATAACCGTGTCATACGAGGCGGCATCAGGCACGCAGCCGAGGTCGGGCATCCTCCGAAGCAGCACGTCGAGAGCCTCGTCCGTGCGTTTCGCGTGGCAGAGGCAGCCGAGGAGGGCGGTGGCGGCGGCGCCGCTGATCTCCAGGCCCGTCCTGAGGAGCAGGCAAAAGAAGGCGAGCCCCAGGTCCGGGCGGCGCGCGCGGCGGCAGCAGCCCATGAGGACGCCGTAGGTGTGGGCCGTGAGGGTCCATGTCAGCTTGCGGGGCTTCTCTCGGCGCAGGCGGTTGAAGAGGGAGATGGCGAGGGCGGCGCCGGACCTGGAGGAGGCGAGCGCGGCGAGGAAGCCGTTGAGGGAGTGCGCGTGGATCGGGGATGGGAGCGGGAGCAATTGGTCGAGCAGGCTGTGGGCGTCCTCCGGGCTGAGCGTCCCGGCGCGGACGCGCTCCGTGGCTGCCGCGAAGGTGGCGGTGTGGGGAGGCCAGGAGCGTGAGGGTGGCGAGGTGGAGGTTGAGGAGGGGCGGCGCCGGAGGCGGGACATCGGCCGGCGACGGGGGTGGAGGAGGAGAGGCGGCGGCGGCGGAGATGCGTGGGAGGAAATTGGCCAATGTAACGTGTGAGCAATCGTTCTCGGTTTTTGCTTTAGGCCTCCAGACATGTACAAGATGTTCGGTAAATTTTGTCTGTGGTAAAAGTGCTGAACTGCTGACCTATATCTGCCCATATATTTATTTGCTCTTTCTGTTGTAAATAATGACATAAATTCAGCTGCTAATCACTTCGCTTTCACTAATCAATATGACGGCTCTAGCTTCTTCGGTGGCGTGTGTACAGACGGTCCTGTTTCATGATGGTTCTCAGGAGTGCTGTTTTGGTTTTAGGCCGGATTCCAGCCAATTCCATGTCTCAGCTCAAAAAAGAAGCACAACTCTATGGCCGAGTAGGTGGGACATCTAGAGTCAAAATGCAAGCCTGGACAGGTCTACAGACAGAAGCATCTCAACGAACCTGTAAAGAAGAAACCCCAAATCACAACAGCGACAACCAGAAAGGAGACAAAGAAAGCAGGATCATGTACCCATAAACAACATGACGGAACAGAAACCAGAACTGACACTGACATCCAACAGCCAACGATCACACAAACCAGCACAACCACCAGAACTGTGAGAAGATATCCGGCAAGAAACTGGACGTCAGCACAACCTTCATCATCTCAGAGCATCGCATTATAACGCGAAAAAATGTTATAAACTGCTGCAAAAATTAACGTGAACTCTTCAGTCGACAGCCGATGATATCCGACATGGCAGTAAGCCCAATGACATTTTCCTGCAGGCAGAAGCTGGTCACACTGGGATCTCTTATGGAGCTCGAGGATAAACTGTCCGAGTCCATGGTACTCGTCAAAGGCTTGCATCGAGAGGGGAAGATGAAAGAGATCAAGCGGCAAAAGGCATGTGCGTACATCATTAACAGAAAGCCGGATTATCTAAAGCATGCAGCCTTAGGAAATTGTTGAGGATGGTGACGTTAGCCCATTGATCACTGCAGAAGTTCAGAACAAGACCGTGTCCCCTAGGGGCTTCCCCTACGGTAGTTCAGTCTAAAAAAAATGACCGTGTCCCCTCTACCGATGAAACAGTGTGGAATGCTAATGAATTTTACCGAGATTCATCATGCCTCCAACAGAAGGAACCGATAGGCCAAGCAACGTGATCCTCGAAACAAGCTTGTCCCATGGAATGTTTATCTTGCAGTAGAATTAATGGAGGAATTTCACGAGGAGAGTGCATTCTATGAGATCTAAAAAGATATAGCTGACAAAAATACCTAATTTCACTAAACAATCAACCGAATGACACGATTCTGCAAGGAAAAATGAAGCAATCATCATATATCCACTTTTAGACTTATTTTCTTTCAATTATTTGGGTTAACAACGAGAAAACAATATGTGCATTCTTGAGTTAAATTCAACAGAACATCGGTCAGGCATTGTGTTACTCAATTATCGCTTGAAGGTATAAAGAGCAAGAACATTATGAGCTCCCATCAGTTTAATGTTCGGATACTTCAGATTCTTGCGCGTGGCTTAAGTCTGAATCTATATGCCAAGACAAATGACTTCAGAGATGTGATCCTTTTCTTCCAAGGAGCAGAATGACTTCGGCTGTAGCAGTTATGACATGTTGTTAGTTGTTACATGGATCTTTTTAATGAAGGGTCTACGGAAGATGATGGCCCTTAGAAGCTCGAGCAGGTTTAAACGAACCGTTTCTACTGGTACAACTTATTGTTACGTTTATCATGTTAAGAAATGTCAATACGTCTCCAACTTCCTAGTTAATATAAAATGCTACAGGTGATATAAAGAAGAAAATTATGGACATAAACCTTCCCATTTTCCGAGAATTAAAGGAGTACCTCAAAACATGTCATCTGACCACCGTAAACATTAGCAATGGTAGGGCATGCAGTCAATTGCTCCAAAAAAATTACGTAGTTGCATCATCGAACTCTATCAATCATTATAATTCGTTGATGCTGGGTTCCGAGAAGTCCAAACAGCTCACTGATACAGAAATTCCCTCAATTTCACTATAATTTCTTTCAGCCCACTATGCACCTGATATAGGATTAAGAGAACTCCAATAGCTTGATAGTGTAGGAAGCTCTCGATAGGTTAAGGGATGAAATCCGTGATGATATGCCCAAACAACCGCAAAATTTTCGACATTAGGAAATGCATGGCACACCAGAAGGCTCTTGCACGTGGAGATGGTGTGCATATCAGGAGCACTGTCCGTAGGATGCCTTGATGTTCATAGGTTCCACTCGATAAATTCTGGGATAAAAACACCATGCTGGCACCATCAACCAGCTCGATCCTGGTGTGCGCACAAAAGAGAATACATACCAACATCATTGAGAGGGAGCTCTCAACCACACCAAGGCTTATCCACCGAGTCCTTTGCAACAAAACTGACTCCATCAAAAAATTGGTACTTTGCACGGAGCAAATTTATTTCTTCCCGATATTTCCCTTTCCCTGAAAAGAGAGACAATATCAACGAAGTAGTTGAAGCTTCAAGTGAGAATCCCTTGCCATCAACTTTAGACATATAGTATCCGGCCTTGACTATCTCCCCCTTTTCCAATAACAGTCGGATGATATCATTTAACACACGGGAGCTGGGAGCACAACCACTCTTCTCCATTGATGAAAACATATTTTCAGCTTCTTCCACTGACCCTTCTTTTAGAAGATGTCGTACCATTATGCCGTAACTAGAAGCATTAGGCACCAACCCACTGCCTGGTATTGCAGCAAACAAATCTTTAGCTTCCTCACTTCTCCGGACCTTGTACATGGCATTAATCATGGTATTGAATATTGCAATATCAAACTTCATATTCATAGCACCTAATTTCTGGAACAGGACGATTGCCTCGTCGGTGCAATTATTTGCACAAAGTCCTTTAAGAATTATAGCGTATGTGGAAATGCTCACTGTTGTTCCACTTTCGATCATCTCATCATCTGGCACAACAATCAGAAGCTCAACTCTGTAGCTGAGTAACTAGGACATCTAGACTAGAGTCAAAACGTAAGCGACAGAGACAGAAGTATCTCAAGGATTCAGTAAAGAAGAAACCCCAGTTCACCACGGCGAAAACCTGGAACGGTGCCGAGGCAGAGGCCAGAAAAGGATACAGAAGAAATCAGGATCATGTACCCATAAACAGCATGACGGAACAGAAACCCGAACTGACACTGTCATCCAACAGCCAAGGAGGAGCTATCACACAAACCAGCACAACCACCAGCACTATGCAAATATGTCCGGCAAGAAACTGGACGTCAGCACCACAATCATCATCTCAGAGCATCACATTACAACACACAAAATGTTATAAAACTGCTGCAAAGTTTAGTGTGAACTCTTTGAAAGTGCATGTGTTGCCCCATGCGTGGTTTTGGTAATTAATGACAATTCTTATGGACTAATGTTTGCATTGAGATATACTTGTAGATCTTGTTCATAGGAAATGATTGGAGTTCATGTGTTGGACTCTAGAAGATGACATGATGACCAATGCTCTATTCAAGGGTTTATATGAAGAATGGTCATGTGTAGAGTTGAGCTTATTGCAAGTATGGCTTGGAAAAGAAGATTGAGTGAACAATCATGTTTAATCCCAAGCCATCATACATATCAAGAGAAGGAGATGAAGTGCAAGCTCAATATGATCCATCTCGAAAGATATCATTTGATTGAAGCTTGCAAAGGATACATGAAGACGGAGCTTAGAGAGGCCCTCCCATAATGGAGTATAGGGGAGCATTTGGAGAAGTCTTCATCAAGCATGTGCTAGCAAGCACAATCAAGAAAGGTGTTCCAACTTGAGAGAGTCAAGATCGTCATCATCGAGCTCAAGTGGAATACGCAAGGCAAAGGTATGATCTTGATAGGTTTTCTATTTTACCGGTCTCGTGTTGATTAGTGGGAGACCGGGTTTTAGGATAGACGGCGTACTATCAAGAGGGGATCTCAAGTGAGTAACTTGATCGCATCTTTGTGGAGAGCTCAAACATTTGCATACTTGGCATATCATCTTTCTTGGTTCTTATTTGGCTTTTATCCATGTGAGAATTTAGAGCTTGTGTTCATCCCCATACCAAGCTCTAGTTCATCAAAAACGGATTTCATTTGGATATCTTGTGATGTTTTTGATGTTGGAAATTTTACCGGTTCGTCTCTTATAGAGAGGTCAAACTCTCCTCTTGTGTTATCTTCCTCACATGATGGACTATGATGTGTATATGCATGATCTTGTAGTGCTTGTGGTTATCTTCGGAGCAAGCCCAAGATCATTGAAAACGGAGTCCGGATGGAAAACTTGTTGCATTCTCGGTTTTGGAAATATTACTGGTCCTCCTCGAGATAAGGTCCATACCTCACTTGTGTGATATCTCCTCCATACCTCACTAGACGACGTACTATCAAGAGGGGCTCACAAGTGAGTAACTTGATCGCATCTTTGTGGAGAGCTCAAACATTTGCATACTTGGCTTTTCATCTATCTTGGTTCTTATATGGCTTTTCTCCTTGTTGAGTTTTCGCGCTTGTCGTGATCTTCATGACAAGCCCAAGTTCTACGAAAACGGATTTCATTTGGAAAACTTGTTGCGTTTTCGTGTTGGAAATATTACCGGTCCACCTTCGAGTTAGGGTCCACCCCTCCCCATGTGTGGTATCCCCTCTATATTTGTGACCCTTAATATTTCCACTTTTTGTAGGAAAGCACTCGTCGTTATCTTTCCAACCTCGTTGGTTCATCTCGTTTGGTGTTTCCTTGCAAAAGTTATTGCATTTCAGGTTTTGCAGTTTCACTGCTTTCAGGCCAGAGTCTCCGGTCTTCTGGACCGGAGTCTCCGGTCCTTGGTTTCCCTGTCGAAGTTTTGGAGGTTCAGCTCCTGGCCTAGGCCGGAGTATCCGCCCCTGTCCCGGAGTTTCCGGCCCCTGTGGCCGGAATGTTTTGCCCGAGCTGCCCCGTGCTCTTAGTGGTTCACCCCCTGGTGGGGGCCGGAGTTTCCGCCCCCAGGGGCCGGAGTCTCCGGTCACTTGGACCGGAAACTCCGGTGTGATGCTTGACTGCAACGGCTACTTTTCTGGGAGGGGTATAAATACCCCTCCACCTACCTCCAGCCAGCAAGCTCTGCCCAGCACGTTTAACTTTCTCTCTCCTTCATTGTTGCAGGCTCATTTCTTTGATATCTCCCAATCCCTCCACCCAAACTCTTTGATCTTTGGAGGATTGAATGAGAAGACCTAGATCTACATTTCCACCAATCAATCTCTCATCTAAGTGAGGGGAACCTAGTGGATCTAGTTCTTGGAGTTCTTGTGTGATTCTCCTCTTTGTTCTTCCTCTCTTATTCTCCCGTAAGCATTTGTTGATTTGTTGAAATTTGAGAGTGGAGGATTTGAGCACTTGTGCTCTTGCCTTTTGCATTTGGTGCATCGGTGTGCTCTCCACGATGATTCGTGGTAGTTGAAATCTTGTGAACTTGTTACTCTTGGGTCCTTAGACCCTAGACGCATTTGTGGTGGTTGGACCCTTGTGTGGTCACTTGAAACCGTTCGGGAGCCCCCAATCCCATTGTGGGTTGTGCCCCGGATTGTTGTTGAAAAGCTCCGGATTCCGCCTCGAAGGAATACCGATAGTGGAAGGTGAACCAAACCTTTGTGGTGCGGTTCATCGGAAAATAGGATGAGCCTTTGTGGCGTTGAGATCGACCTTTGTGGTGCCTCACACCTCTCCAACGAGACGTACTCCCTTAACAACGAGGGACTCGGGAATACATCCTCGTCACCGCGTGCCTCGGTTATTTCTATACCCGAGCTATTACTTATGCACATTACTTTGTGATAGCTTTCGTGCTTAAAGTATTCTATTGCTATCATCTTGTTGTTTGTCTTGCTTAGCATAAGTTGTTGGTGCACGTAGGTGAGCCTAATTTATTTAGGTTGTCGGCTTGTTAATTTAAACACCTAATTTTATTCCGCAATTAACAAGCCTAAACCGGAAAAGTTTTAATCGCCTATTCACCCCCTCTAGGCGACATCATTGTCCTTTCACTCTTCAGTCTGCAGCCGATCATATCAGACATGGCAGTAAGCCCAGTACATTTTCCTGCAGGCAGAAGCTGGTCACAATGATAAGAACCTTGGAAGTGACAGCAGAGAACAGTTATCAAAACATAAAACCAGAGAGAGACCACGCCAAATCACCAAAACTCCAGCACAGGAGGAAGCTGAGTTGAGCATTAACATTACCATATTACAATGCTGATCTGTGAGGTTTCTGCATAAACTCAATAATAACAAAGCCCTACCGACAAACATCCTTGTCGCCTCTAGCAAACCTACAGCACTGTGAGACAGGAAAAACTAAATTAAGTATGGAGCTGCATAAAAGGTGCAAAGGTTAAATGCCAGGACAAAACATGACCCAACAGCTACCGACAAAGCCTAACGACGACGATATGGACAGGAAAGCCATTCGCTTTCCCTTTTTGTTTTAATTCCATCCCAAGTTACAAAAGGCTAAAAATATGGTACAGAGCAAGAAACCATGCACTATTTGCCGCTAATACTACAGATGCTGATGCTACCTGTTTCCTATGTCTTTCCAGGGGTGGTCCGCGTCGTTGCCCAAAATCTTCGAACCAGGACCATACTGCGCCTTGAGGACAGCCACTGGGTCAGATACGGCGCTAACGAGGATCCCAGCACCCCCAAGCCGCGATGCTTTCCCGGGTTGCTGGAACCCTGAAATCAGCTCTATTCCGTTGCGCTTCTGAAGATCCGCAAAGCTTTCCACCCGTTTCAGATCAGATGGAAGCTGCTGCATCATAGGCTGCTGGTATTCTGCATATACACCAAGTGTGCCATTTTTAGCCGAGTAAAATGGCACACTGGCTAATGATGATCTCTGAGACTTTGCCACCCTGAACACAGAGTCTGGCTGCACTGTGCTCCCATCAAAGTTGTAGCTCCTCACCACTCGCTCGTCCTGCCCGATGTGAGCAGTGTTTGTGGACCTAGATGTATAAACCATGTGATCCCTTGGACTGTTCAAGAATATTGCTGCTGGTTTGTCTATCTTTGGCGAGGGAGGCTTGCTTTTGTTTCCATTCAACGATGAGCCAGTACTTTGCAATGATGATTGATGACTGAGAATTTTACCAAATAACTTGACATCACCAGGGCGCTTCACCTGATCTTGACTCTCGGTGCTTGCCATGTTTGAACAAGGCTTCAGCTGGCCTTGCCGTAATTCTTCACTGTGCCCGGTCCGCAGAAAACCAGCAGATGTGTTTGTGACACCTGAGCAGCCAGACCTGCCATTCTGGTATTTGGTTAATGTGAACTGATCCGAATGAGAAATTCCGCCAGTGCCACTTGCAGTGCTTTCAGAAAATGAAGGTACATCTGCTGCCAGACGATGATCCCGTCTGTGTTGCATGTATCCATCAATACTGCAGAAAAGAGCATCATGCTGATTGCGTGATTGTTCATTGAATACCGGGAACTTGTTCATGTCCTTGGGCCCTGAAGTATTGATGACTCCGTTGGCATGATTCCCAAAACTGGGTGAAGTTATGGAAGCTATGCCCTCAAAACGAATTGATGTAGGATCAGGAAGGTCGAACAGAACTGAACAGGCATTAAATCCTTTGGGTAAGAGGGGTAACCTGTGGCTTTGGTTTTGATGGGAGCAGGTCTGTTGGCACAATTTGCTGATAACTTGAAGTAAATGAAGGCCGAATACAGGAAACACCAGACATGTCCGAGAAGTGTTTCTTACTGCCACAATCCCCAGGCAAGGAAACAGAGGGAGCCGAATTTCTCTCAGGTGCCTGGTGTGAAGGTACTTCCATACTGGATACCTTAGTGCAAATCACTTCAGACACCTTGCAAGACTGCACAACTCCAGGTAAGACACAGGGGGTCAAATTTCCAGCCTTCATGAGTGAACTCTCAGGTGCATGGTGCGAAGGCCCTTCCATATTGGATACCTGAGCGCAAATCCTCTCAGACACCTTGCTCGGCTGGATGACTTCAATAGCATGTAGACTGGCTGTGGTTTCCGGGTGTGCTCCCACAGGCTGTCCACTTGGAGAGGCAGTGGCATCATTCTCACGCACACTCAATTGGCCACCATGCTCTATGTTTTGCATACTCTCAGTGTCCTCAGAAGAATTGATGTCAATAGGAGGACATGATGGTGATGACTGATGAGTGGCTTCACTGAACTGCCTATGATCAACATGAATGTTGCCATTTTTATCTTCTGCTTTGATCTCACCTTCCTCTAATTTTATGTCAACGCCATCAGGTCCATCTGATGTATCAGTCTTTGGCAGTTTAAAGGTAAAACCAGAAAGAGCATGCCCCTGGATGGTTCCATCAGCAGCAGGACATACATCCATCTCCGTTTTCAGAGAAGACTGTGTGCTACAAATAGCTGAATCCATCTCAGCAGCACAGGCATCATCAGCATCGCTCCTCCCTCCATTGGTGACACTTGTCAGCAGACCAGTATCAGTAGTCCGTTGATGGATCATATCCAAACCAAGTGATATGCGAGCCTTGCTGAAAAATACTTTGCATTGATCATATGACTTGCTCTTCACACATGAGGAGATTCGAGTAAAATCTTTCCCATAGTTATTCATAGCCTCAATGAAAGTTGACTTCTCATCATCGTTCCAATCAACTGGGTCAACTTCGCATTCCTGTTCTGAGAGAGTGCCTTCCTCATCGAAGTTTTTGTCTACTTCTGGCGCTAAAAGATAATCCATTCTTGTGACGCCTATCTTTTGGCCAGGATCAGCAGAACTGGTTATGCATGAGCCCATTCCTTCAGGGGAGAGAGTTCCACAGATACCTGCTAAGACATCAGCAGCTACAGATTCTCTTTCATGCAAAGATGCATTAGCAGCACATTCCTTGTCCAAAGAACCTTTGGACGCAGCCGAAATATCAGACCTATAAGAAGTCCGAAGTATAGATTTCGCAGAAGGTCTCTCCACTCTGTTTGCATAATCAAGACCATGGGCCGCCACGACTGATGCCACCCCAAGCATATCAAGAGATGCAGCATTTCCTTCAGGATTCCATTTCTTCCCAGATTTTGATCCCAGGTAATTGCTGGTGGGTTGTTGCTGTCGACGATCCAGAAGTTTCTTAACTTCTCGGAAACTGTCAGATTTATGGTGCTTGTAGTAGAACTCAACACAGTCAGCGGTGTCTTGTGCTGAAGGAAACTGGAGATCTTGGAGAAATCCTTGCCAAATGAAGCAAGCATCTGCATAAAAACTTCCTTCTCTTCATGAGTCCATGGGTTAATCACAGCCCGCTCCTTTTCAACCGAAACAGGATCCTCAATCAAGCCATTCTTGCTGATAAACCTAGTACTTGCCTTCTCTTTCTCATCTATAATTAGTGCTGGCATTTTCAAGAAATTTCTGCAGCGCTTAAACTGAAATTCTGTAAACATCTTGTTTGCAACATCTGATATTTCCGTGGTAGGAAACGTGCTTAAATTACCAGCTGCAGATAATAAGGAACACAATAGTCAAATAAGGATCAAATACAAAGGACGTAACAGTAGATAACTAGTATAGTAATAACTGTAAGCAAAACAAATGTGGGACTAAACATGTGAGAGCAGTCAAGCAGGTTAAAGTAAGAAATGACAGATGCAGATAAAATAACATTATGGTCATCACAGACATGCAAGAGTATGTAGGAAGAGAAAGGAAATCAAATGTTGGGAAATTACTAAAACAAATTGTTTTTGTGTATGTTATCATCATTTAATAAAGTATCGACTGGATTCCACTCCACTCTGACATCCATTATACCAACATTAAGACCTACTCCAGTAACTACGTAAGAGGTAGCCAAAAGTGTAACATGTTCTAACCCAACTTATCCATGTGATGGATTTTAAAAAGAATTTCATATCAGATCTGCAGAAAAAAAATGAATTTTCCACATGTATAGGTTGCATATCTGATAATTAAGATGAAATAGAGGTTATAGTTCGGTGGCAGCTGTGGCGAAAAAAGGGACTAAAACTGACACATGAGATGGCATATCATTTTCAATGATTTGATATGCCAGGTCTGCACTTTATTAGCCACAAAGAGTGAGGCCAAATAATGTGCACACTGGAAAGCCAGGATGTGTAGTTTAGGTAAATCTGGCTATATCATACTATGCAAAACATTAGAGAATACTACGAAGAGTATACCACTAACATTTGGAGCTAAGGATGTCCTGATTATATATCCATCATAATATATTCAATGGGAGTTGATATTTATCTTCACAAGGAATTCATGAGAGTTCAAAAAGGCATCACTGCATAGTTTCTAAAAGTAAATAAGGGCATACTGTACTTTGAATAAGAAGAAGAAAATACTGACCAGGGAAGCCCAATCGAGAGCGGTTAGAGGACCTCTGCCTCTGAGATCCACTCTGTGACACACGGTTGCTCTGATCAGTGCGCTTACTAGATTTTGGACGCTGTTTTCTCACAGAAAGGAGACGCACGTCCTCTTTCCACAGGTAGCGCAGCACCTTGAATTTGAAGGTAAGTGATTGCTCTTTGAATCTCAGTCTACTTTTGTGTATGGCAAGCTTCTTTCTGATACTCGGTCATCCTTCCTTTGGCTGGAAAAATGACTCAATGGTGACAAATCAAGACAGGGTTGCAGGGGTTTGAAGAGCAATTCATTACATTCTTTGGCTATATCATTGTTCACAGCAATAATTGAGGGGATTAAATTACTGGTGTCAACATGGTGCAAGCAAGGCCTGACTGATAAGTCATTGCCGCCAATAACATTATCACGGCATGAACTATGATCCTGCCTCTGACTGCCAGTATCAACTTGAGATCCAGTTGCTTCGGAAAGCTTCAATGGGGCAACATCAGCAGTTGCAGCAAGCTGAGCTCTAGCAACTCCTGGGTGCGCAACACTCTCTTCTGAAGAGACTGCTATTACACTGTGAACAGGCGCTGCATCGAGTTCCATAAGATCTGCTGCTTTGGCATCATAATCCTGCTCCACAGAGATCTTGCAAGGAGTTAGCTCCCCTGGTTCTCTCAGAGGAGATGATGTTTCACATGTCTCAGGCTTGGCTGGAACTTTTGACGTCCCACCAGATGGTGAAGGATTTTGTGCATTTTCAGGAGGCATATTTTCAGATTCAGGATTCACTAATTTTAGTTCACATTCCAAAGAATCAATCTCAAGTTCAGTCTTTTCCAGCTCCTTGGCAATGTTCTCTTTCAGTAGCAATAACTTACTGCTGTTGGTCAGTTTCCTAGAATCGCCAGAACAAGAATCTTCATGTTGCAGTAGTTCAGCAAGGACGTTTGCAAGAGAACCAATGGGATCACCATCAAGCTGACCTAACTTCAAAGGGATTTCTTCACTGTAGGCCTCGGCCTCAGCCCCAGTGTTATCTTTGTTGGACAACTTGACTATATTTGCTGTCGGTTCACAGGATTTATCTTCAGGGACTGCAGTTAAATATGCAACGGAGCAGTCAGCGATCAAGAAATCTGATACATATGGTCTCTACAGAATACTTACATTAATAAAAAAACATCTTCGCACTAACATGATGGAAACAGAGGTACCAAGAGGTTTAATGTACTCTTGCAACTATATGAACAACTAAACCAACAAGGGAAGGTGTCTATAACAGGATGGAAGCAAACCCAAGGCAGGACCATTTGGGCGTGTGCCTTTGGTATTTAGGGTAAGAAGCATGAAACACATATGTTATCCCAAGTTATGAAGTTCGAGCAGAACATTGTTTTCAACTATTCCAGACTGTTTTAATTCCTCTCCATTAATTCTGATGCTTATACATATGACCTAATGGATATTAAAAAAATTATAACTAACTCAGCAACAGAAAACAGACTAGGATTCAAACAGAAGGAATTTAACAGGGGAGAAGCAACTGGTTGACAGCAAGGAGAACAAGGTCAAAATAGCTTGCATACCTGGAGAACTGGAAGGAGGTGCAGACGATGGGGCTGCCGCAGGCGCCACGGTAGATCCACATGGCGCAGATGCAAGTGCAGGCGCCACTGGAGATGTACACGGCGCAGAAGCAGGTGCAGGCGCAACTGGAGATGTACACGGCGCGGATGCAGGTTCGCCTGCACCTACATCCACCTTCTGTTCAACGCCATCTGGGCTCCCATCAGCAGAAGGTTCAGCAGGATCTACAGAACCAGGCGTCTGGCGCTTCTCATACTTGGCCAAGCCTTGCCCCCACCCAAGGCGGGGCTTCTTCTTTGGTGCCTCGTCCTCGGCCGCCTGCTGAGCCGCGGCATCCACGGACTGCTCCATGGCGTTCTTCTCTGAAGCCGCCCTTGCTGCGGCGCTCTGACCAGCAGACAGAGGTCCAGCACCAGCTGCGTCCGCAGCCTCAGATCTGTTCTCCCTCCGGCGCAGGGGCCGCCAGGGGGTCACCCGGGGGTGGTGCTCCCTATCCTCCCTGTCAGCCCCATCACCGGGAGGGTCGTAGGAGATGGGCACCGCCACCGACCTCAGAGGAGACCTTCTCAGCGGCGGAGGCGGGGCTCCTGGTGGTTCCTCGGGAAGTCGCCTCCATAGCTCCTGAACGGGGACCTCCGGTAGGATCCCCTCATGTCACGGCCCTCCCTCCGGCCGCCGCCGCCGTAGCGACCGAAACCCTTATATCCGCCGCCGCCGCCGTCTTCCTCCGGCCAGTAACGGTCGGAGCGCGAGGGCGTGTAGCCCAGCGGCTCGTCGGGGTAGGAGCGGTCATAGGCGCCGGCGCCCTGCCTGTAATAGCCGCCATCTGAAACAGCAGAGAGGGTCGGGGGAATCAGCGGGGGATGCAGAGGCGGGGGTGGCGGCACCAGATCTGAGGGTAAACCTACCTGAGGAGAGCGAAGACGCGGAGGGCCGGCGGGCGAGGGCCGGGCGTGGTCGCGGAGGGGCGGAGGCGGCGGCGGGTGGTAGGGCGCGTCCCGCCACCGCGGCGTGGCCGGCGGGAGCGGGTCGCCGCCGCCGCCGTCGTGCCTGCGGTAGAGGAAGTCCCTCCGATCCGGCGGAGGCGCCGGCATCCACGTGGTCGTCGTCCTCCTGGCGCGGCGCCGCAAATCACATGCGCGCGAACGAGCCGGCGACTCAACGGTGGGCTCCTGTCCAACGGGTCACCTGCAGGGAGAGGAAAGCCGATACGGTCAGTCAGGGGGAAAAGCTCGGGGTTGGATAGGGACGGACGGCCGGCCGGCCGGCGGCGGGGCTGATTCGGAAAGCTTACCGCTCACGGGTCCCTGGCGGAGGCGGCGCTGGGCAGGCACGTGCACAGGCCGGGCTCCTGGAGATGGAGACGGGGTGAGGAAGGAATTAGGTCGTGGCGCGCCGGCCGCCGGCGAGGAGGCGGCGGTGGGAGATGGGAACCTTGCGGCGCCCGGGCCCGAGGAGCAGGGAGGCGGTGGCGGGCGGGCGGGCAGGCTCGCTGGTGGGCTGATCTGCGGGGAGAGAGGCCGGAGGCGGTGGAGGGGAGAGGGAGCCCTGGGGGGAAGAGAGAGAGGGAAGAGGGAAACGGAGGCTGTGAGAGAGAAGAGAACGTGAGCCGATAGAGCGGACGCGGCCGAGCCCTTAACCCCATTGGATTCCGCTCGCGTCCGCCCGCGTCTCGGCCCCACCACGCCCTCCTCCCCGAGCGAGAGAGAGAGGGAAAAAATCAAATCTTTTCTTTCCCTGTTAAAAAAATAGGGATCATTTTTTTTATAATAATCGATCTTTTTGTCGATTTTTCTTTGGAGGAAAAAAAGAGAGGAAGGGATAATGGAGACGAGAGAGAGGCGACGCGCGACGCAAGCAACAAACAAACCTGGAGCCAGCCGAGCGGGATTGCCGAGCCTGCCCCTGCGTACGCGGAGGTAATTGCGGGACTGCCACCGCGCCCCCGATCAGCGGCCCGGGATGGGACCTGGATCCCGTTTAACCATTGGTTCGGTTAACCGAATCCATTTTTGGGCCCAATGGGCCAGCAGGTTAACCGTGAAACATGTTAGGTTCGAAAGGTTCGATCCCAAAGAACCAAGGGTTATCCGGTACGACACGCGAGACTGACATCCGAGCGCCGCCTGCACGCCTCCATCGCGCCGACGCGCCGACCGCCCTCCCCTCCGCCCCAACGCGCCGTCGATCGCCCGCCATGGCGCCTCTCCTCCGCCCCCACTGCACCGTCGAGCCACCCGCCCTCCCATCCGCCCCACCTCGATGCCCCTTCTGTCTTGGGCCGCTCCGGTGGCTGCATCCTGGACTTAGACGCATCTACGGCGGTCGTTCCTGGCGCCGGCGAGACCAGTTCAGGTAGAAGGCGGTATTTTTCTGCTGTTTCCGTGTGTTCGTTCTCGCTGCAATGCCCTTTCCTCATTCTAATTAACTTGGATGCGTGTGCTGGCGATTTTGCGTGGGAGAGGCGTGCTGATCTGATGGGTGTGTTCTAGGTTGATGATGCTCTAGGTTGTTAGATTAGATCTTGGTGAATGTTTCGGTTTGGTGTATGGATGATGAATCTGGTTGAAATGGAATACAATCAATCTGGTTCCCCTGTTATTACTCGCTGTGTTTGTCATCCTGAAAGGAAATTCCATCCGATTTCCACTCTATGCCGTGCAATTAGTATTTTTGCCTCTACTTCATCGAGCGATTTGCCTCTACAATCAATCTGGTTCCTGTTATGATGATTCTCTATGTTGTTAGATTAGTTCTTGGTGAATTGTTCTTCAGATTAGTTCTGGATTAGTTCTTGTACATGGATTAATTGATCATTGATGGATGGCATTTTTTTGTGATTTCTGGAATGTTCTGCCGTTGTTGTGAATCTGGATAATTTGTGAAATTTTGAATGCGCTTATGTATTTTTAGTATTTACCATCATTGCATAATGGTTCGAACCTTAC
The DNA here is from genome assembly GCA_947311845.1 of Poa pratensis. Classification (NCBI taxonomy): domain Eukaryota; kingdom Viridiplantae; phylum Streptophyta; class Magnoliopsida; order Poales; family Poaceae; genus Poa; species Poa pratensis. The sequence continues at coordinate 75,700,571 of CAMZMU010000027.1, read as the reverse complement.
TAACCATTGGTTAACCGTTTCTAATCATTTTTAACTAATGGTTAACCTATTTAACCATTTGCACAAAATGGTTATTTAGGTTCGAAACCAAAACTTAAATGGTTAACCAAATCCCACCAAGAGGGATGGCCCGCCTGGCAGGGACCGTGGACGTCACGAGCTCGGGAGGCCGGATCGGGACGAAGCCCGGCATCGGCATCTCCCTGGAATCCCGGCCGACGACGCCACCGGCCGCCGTGAGCGTGGACGCCGGCGACGAGCGAGAGAGCGAGGGCACGCCGGCTGATCAGCGCGCGCATTAGGCAGCGATCGAGCGAGAGGAGGAGGAGATCGGGCGGAGCTGGTGAGTTGAAGTGGGGGAGGAGCGGACGAGGAGGACGGGTGGATTCCATGTCTGGTAGTGAAGGTCGGCGAGCGAGGTAGATGGCGATCTGCCGGGACTAGCACGAAGAAGAACAGGTTCGCACCCCGCCGCCGGGGCGTGGCGGGATTGGGGTGAATCTGCGCGGTCGGTTCGGTGATGGACGGCTAGGATGCGCTCCCGCGGTAGGCGGGCGGAGCAAACAAGGGTGCGCTAGGTAGAAGCAGTGACGGACACGATTGAGAAATTTTTGGGAAGGCTGGCGACGGGATCGGGTTTTTGCAATTTTTTGTGTAAGTAGGGCGAACCTTTCCCGTGGAGTGCTTGGGAGCACGTTCCTTTTGGTACAAGTCTTCTTTTTTCTTACAGCATCTCTCAACAGATGATCCGAAAAATAGAGTACACAAAATCAGTTTACGACACTTTTTTTTGTCGTAGTAGTGCAAACATATTTCAGTTGATGTATAACAGGCCTTGGCCTAATTTCCAAAAGGTGCAAAAATAGGGCATCGACCAAAACATCAAACTTTGAAACGTTGCGACCAATCTTGACACATAGTTCGACACTTCAGACATTTTACATAGACCTTCGACATCAATCCAAGACTTCGGTACTACGTAGACCTTCGACACTAAACCTCGAAGTCGATAATATGTAGACCTTCGACACTAAGCCTCCACTTTGATACGTACTCATCATCTGAGTCCTGGCCTAGACTCCACAGAAGGTATCGTCCATCTTAACAGAGTTCGACGACGAGATGGTGTTGGTTGAGGGGCCATCCTCCCCCTCCCCTGTCGAAGCTAACTTCTTAGTGTTCCTCTTGGCGATCTGCATTTTCACCGCATGTGCCCTACATGATAGTTCTTTTTGTGTTTGCATCATTTTGTTTGAGATGCTCTTAGACTGTTAGAGACCACGACTTCGCTTTTTGCCATGTCAGTAGTGAAATTTCCTTACATCGTCCTATGTAGTGAGAAGCGTGGCATGAATAACTATTGGTTTGTCAATTCGCAAAAGCAAAACCTATAGAAGTCTAACAGTGACAGGTTTCCGACCAGGGAAGATAAATACAGACCTATTAGAAAATGGATACTTTTGCCCATCCTACCATTACCGTTACAGATTCTAATCAACTTACGAATGAAATAGTAGAATTAACAAGTTTGCATAGAAAATTCATTTTTTATGAATTTGAGCTTGTCATCAAGATATCAACAAGTTTTAAAACCTCACACATCGAAAATTCACATATCAACAACGGCGATGATACCAAAAACATAAATGTTTGAATTCTATACGAACGATACGACTAATCTACTCACCCGGGAGCACACATAGCAAGACTATCAATTCTATAACCCGGTCTCAACAATCACCTTGAAGCACACTTGATAGCAGGAAACAGACACACTTGAACACATTTTAGTTTAGTGTGTGTGTATGCTAGGGAGGTCTGGTGCCAATGCTTATAAGCTGTTGGTCTGCATATGAAGTGCCGGTGCTAACAGATATGAGGAGCCTTGATGGATCAAAGCGAGGGAGCCCTTTGACAAGAAGAACAAGAGCTTTCGTCATGCTTATTTCATGGAGTCTCAGTGCAAGATTGTTCAACAATGTGGAGGTAGCAATTTACCGTCTTAGTCCTAGTCACGATGGATAGAACCATTGATGAGTTCAACATTTTGGGTAAAATTTGGTATAGGAGGGAAGGCGAATCTAATTTGTAGCTCTAGGAGTAAGGTGCGAGCTAAACAAGTTTTTGCCTTCTATAAAAGTTAAGTAGTACGTGTTTAGTGTACTCTCAATAAATAAGTTAGTCAAATCGGCTAGAGAGAGAAAATTGCAAAAAAAAAACACCACAATTAGTGGTCAAGCTACAAAAGACCACCGGTTTTTACCGAATTCACAAATCGCCACCACTATTCGTTGATATCGTGCAAAAAACCACCACTTCTACGCTAACCATCCGCGACACTCAGTTAAGTACGAAACAGACAGGTGGGGCCCGCTGTCAGGCTGATGTGGGATGAATTTTGGGGGTTTCTATAAATTTACATGGGATCCATCGGAGAAAATGACACAAAACCACCACATTTGCGGGTAAGTTCTAGCATAACCACCACATTTCAGTTTTTTGACACATAAATACCACTTTTGGGGCTGGTGTGGGACGCTGAGCACTGATTTTTATGTTTAAGCATGCTAACACATTTTCTGACGGTTCGACCCCACCTGCCGGGTCTACGTGGCAAATTTGACAGAGAAAAGTAAACTTCATGTTAAAAATTAACGTAGGTCCCATCTGTCATCGTCCCACTCTCTTGTCCTCATCCTCTCTTCTTTCCTGGAACACACGCACGCAAGTCAACGCCGGCCGCCATGGAGCGCCGCTGTCGCACTACGGAGCTGCTCCGTCCCAGGACGCGACCCACGGAGTTGACCCGCTGCGTGCCGGAGGAGGGAGGAAGGAGGCGATTGATGACCGGCGGCGCCGCCTAGCTTGTACCAGCTTGGACCAGATCAAGATCAGGCGAGCGGCGCCCTGGAGACGTGGACCTTGAGGTCGTGCGCCATGGAGAGGATGGTCATCATCCGGTACTTGACGAGGTGGCCTTCCACGAGCTCGAACCTGAAGAACCTGCACAGGATGGCCAGCGCCATCTTCATCTGTAGGTACGCCGAGTCCTTGCCCAGGCAGATCCGGGGCCCGGCCTGGAACGCCGTGAACTTGAACGGCGACGCGTTGCGGAACCCGCCGTCGTCGCCGATCCACCGCTCCGACCGGAAGCAGGCGGCGTCGGGGCCCCAGTTGTACTCCATCCTCCCCATGGAGTAGGGCACGTACGTCACCATGCCGCCCGCGCGCACCTTGGTGCCATCCGGGAGCACGTCGTCCTCCGCGATGCCCTTGGGGTCCTGCGGCATGGCCGGGTACAGCCGGAGCGTCTCCGTCACGCACGCGTGCAGGTACACCAGCTTCCCCAGCCCGTCGTAGCTCAGGAGACAACAGGCTATACCTTCTCTTGCTTGCCGCTGGCTCGCGCCTGCACAATCTCGGCCTTCCGGCGGCGGATGACGCTGTAGGTGAACTCATCCACGAGCTTGATGCTCTGCTCCAGCAGGGCCTCCGACCCGACGTGCAGGAACTTCTTCACGCGCCACAACGGGTCGATGAACCGCAGCGTCACGATGATGTTGGTGGCGTCGAAGGCCTTCGCGAAGCTGTTCTCCGGGAGGTCCGACGACAGCGTGCCGATCTCGACACCGAAGCCGACCTTGCAGATCGAGTAGGTGTAGGAGGTGAAGGGCATGTCGACAGTCACCGTCCTGTACTTGGACAGGTACTCCGTCGCCGGCTAATGGGAAGAACGCCGCGCCGGCGAGCCTGGTGCACAACGGCTTGGTGCACGATGCCGGCGACGACCGGAGCGCACGGAGGCCTGGGCACACGAAGCCGGCGACGGCTGGAGCGCACGGAGGCCGGGGCACACGAAGCCGGCGGCGACCGAGGCGGGGCGCCAGGAGGAGGTGGCCTCGCATGGGAGCAGGTGCAGGCACGGCTCGGACGGAGCCGCTCGTAGTTGAGCCGTGGCTGCTGGCGGCCATGGAAAGCAGCACGAGCAGCAGAGGACGAGCCCAGGGAGGCTGGGTCTGGTGTTGACTTGATCTACTTTCTTTTCTCTTTTTTTTCTTTTGCCACGTATACCCGACAAGTGGGTCCGAGCTGTCAGAAACGTGGTTAGACGTGTAACCACGAGAAATCAGTGCTCAGCGTCCCACACCAGCCCCAAAAGTGGTATTTATGTGTCAAAAAACTGAAATGTGGTGGTTTTGTGTCATTTTCACGATCCATCGGGCTGGCTCACCGGCGGCCAGATGCGCCATGGCGCAGGCTGAGGGCAGCGCAGCCCGGTAGGCCGAGCGCCGGCCACGGGCGCGGCCACGGGCACAGCGCGGCTGCCAGAGCGCAGGCGGATCGAGGGCAGCGCAGCCCGGTGGGCCGAGCGCCGGCCACGGCACGGCGCGGCCGCAGGCAGATCGAGGGCAGCGCAGCCCGGTGGGCCGAGCGCCGGCCACGGGCGCGGACACGGCCGCCAAGCGGGTGCCAGCCACGGCACGGCGCGCGCCGCCCGACTACGGCGCGGCCTCCGGAGCGGGTGCCGGCCACGGCGCGGGGGCATGTCGAATGTGTAGTTGCAGGGCTCGAGCAGTCCGGCGCATCGAAGAGGAAGTCGATGTTGTGGAGGACGAGCTGGTCGGCTTTCACGAAGACTACCCTGCAGGTGGAGCTTGCTGTAGTTTGGTGAGTTGCTGCCACAGGCGAAGCTTGCTGTAGTTCCACTCGTTGTATGAGCCGTGCACGACGCGGGGGTTGCGCACATGCGCTCCATGGCCGACGCTGTTGTGGTCCACCAGCGCCACCAGGTCCCTGCTCTTGCCGGACTGCTGCCGGACGGGATGTTCTGCGCCAGCGCGATGGCGCCGCACACGTACGAGTCCGACGAGGTCGCACGAGCCGACGGGGAGGCCGGACCGGTGCCGGTGAGGCCTCGCCGGTCAACACGAGCCTAAGGAAGATAAGAAGGCAAAATAATTGTGAATGACTTTTGTGCAAATGTAGACTACGCCACGTCATGACTGACAGTGGACCATACTGGTCAGAAAAAGCGTCACCTCGGCTAATACAAGGTCACAGGAAAAAAATGGTAGTTTTTGTAACTTGTCAACGAAAAGTGAAGGCGATTTGCGAATTCAATAGAAACCAGTGGTATTTTATAGCTTGACCACCAATTGTGGTGGTTTTTTGCAATATTTTCGGAAGCTCTCATTAGTTTGATGAAAAATGGGCTGATTTTAAATCGTTCTGACGGAGCAAACCATCGACGTTGACCTAACCGCACGCCGGCACATCGTCACCCACAAGTCGCACGCACGAGCGCAACAACCTCCCGCTGCTACAGTTCTCACAGGAAGACTCGAGAGCGCCGGGCCGATCCAATGCCAAACTCGCCGGCGGTGCCGGTTGAGGGAGGCGGAGGAGAGGTGCCGGTGCTTGTAGTGTATATACTAGGTGTAGTAGCTGTTGCGGCCATGTGCCGGTAGTGGGGCTTGTCCCCGGATGCGGAGCGGCGGAGCATCGGAACCGGCTCTGCCCTTTAGGGCTCTTCTTCTTCGTCTGCCTCCTCCTCTGGCTGGAGTGGCCGGCGACGATGGTGGCCGCTGCATCCTTAAATAAGGTGAAGGTTTCTTTCTGCCTCTCCGTCGACGCCGTCCCGGTGTCAAGTCCTTCTCTGTCCGGCCGTGGTGGCGAGGGGAGAGGGAAGTTGACCCGGGTGTGGCGTGGTGGTGGAGGTGGAGTGGGAGTTGCCGCTTTGGCGCGTGTGCGCGGCGTCGGGCGGTGGCCTGTTTGGTCCGCCTCGTTGCTTCATCCCCCTCCGGCCGGCCGTGGAGGCGTGGGGAAGGAGATGGCGACGACAGGGCAGGCGGCCTGCTCCCTCCTTTCAAAGCGCAACCACCGTTGTACCCGAGCTCTCTGCGTGCCCCTCAACTTCCTGGCCGGCCGTGGCGGCGAGGAGGAGGTTTCAGGTGGCATGACGAGACTTTGGTTGCGACAATGGCTTTATCTGGACGCCGGTGCTGCGTTCGTTTGGAGCGACACCTCGACGGCCTCCTCGCCGTCGACTATGAAAGCTGAAGGGCAGCCACTCCACCTCTTTGGGAGCTTCTCCTCGACGACCTTCCGGTGGCGTGAGGCCACTCAGTCGCCGAGACCCATGGCTGTAGGGCAGCTGCTCCCTCCCTGCTCGCCGCGCTGCTGGCGAAGGGCGCTTATCCTCCAGGTCGTGGTGCTGACACGGAGGTTTTCCGGCTCCGAGACGGCTGCTCCCGCTGTTCCACCCCAAGTGGCGTTGTCCCCGGCGGTGGCGCAGTTGACCGTGCTCGGTGGCGTTGTGGTTGCGGTGGAGAAGGAGCTAGAAGAGATCCTGGACCTGATTGCTTTCTTGCTGTTAGTTCTAGGGTCTTTTTTGCAATTTGTCAGGGCCAAGCTGTATCCCCTTTTCTTTATGAGGCCCTTTCTGTAATTGTACTCCACCGACGGTGAACATCGGGGTCTTTCTAGACCCCTTCCCCTTTTCAAAAAAAAAAAAAAAACCTCCCGCGCGCCATCTTTGTCACCGCCCTCCCGTGCGCTGTGAGCGAATCTCCCCTGTCGTCACCCACACGCCCAGGCGGTTACGATTTGCTTCCCGATCAGCACCGACACAGCAAAATCCCCCGAAAAGACATCCCGAACACTTCCCAAAGCTGGCGTCGAGGTCGGTGGACGACGGCGAGGCGCGGCCACTGGTGGCTCCAACGCCCAGCAGGCTCCGCGTGACGGCGCGAGGTTGGTGCGGCGGTTTCGTTCGTTCTTCTCCGGCCGGCTCCGTTCGGGCCTTCGGGGTGCCTGCCGCGGCCGCGCCCCGCCCTAGCTTCGCGCGGTTGGTTAGCTCCTGGTTTTGCTCCGTGGTTGCTTTGGTTGGTTGATCTGTTGGCCGGCTCCGTCTCGCAGCTGTTTCTGACGCCGCCGTAGCTCCTGCCCCGTGGTTTGGATGGATCCTGGGATCCTTCTTCCGGTCCATGGCTCCTAAGCAACAGCATCGCGGCACTGACTGTAAGATCATTCCTGCTGACGATCCAACCGTAGCATTTGACTTGGTCTCACAGAAGAGTCACAGGCTCACATCGAAACTTCAGAAAGCGAGGGGGGTCAAGGATCCAACCCCCAAATCATAGCTAGGAAGGTGAGGGATCAAGGATCCAACCGTCAAATCGTAGCTAGGTTGGTGAGATAGTTTTTTCCTCTCTGAGCTGTCCAAACAATAGACATGCCTAGATCCTCAAGTTCCAAACTGATGACTACAGGTTCATGCCATACGCATGCTGCTGCACACAGTAGGAAACTACGTTGGAGTACATGATTCAGTAGTACTGGCGTTCAATGCATTACATCTATTTAGAACATGTTATATCCCTGTGAAGAATCTGCTAGCAGATTCCCCGGTTTCAAATTTTTAATGGACACTCTGCTCTGTTCAGCGAGGCGAGCGTAAGTGATGATGAATACTGGCAGTTGTGCTCACGTCCTTGGACTGCTGAATGGTTTATCTGGGGATGTCCTAAAGCGATCCAGGAGCTACCAACAACTGCCATCTATTCTTCGCCATGAATGCGCCAGGAAGGTAAATCTCTAACAAAATGCTGCCTACTTGTCGTCAGCAGAATCGCAAAGTTCACCGTTTAAATGCAAGCTATGGTTACTTGACAAGGGTTTCCCAAATACTTGGCAAGTTCACAACGTAGTGTACTGCACACTATGCATTGTTTCCTTAGAAAGAAAAACTTCAGTTCGCTGAATTTTGTCAACAGTAAATCTCCAGGAACAGGAAATCCTACTGTGTATGAGGGTTCAGGGTTCCCTGATGTTCAGGGTCGTTGAGGACTAAGAAGCACGCACTGCTTATGACAGCTGGGAATTATAGAATGGTATGATCTCCTCGTGCTTTCAAACACATCATCAGTTTTTAATTAAGGTTCTCTTTGGCATTGCGGTTGATTATTTTTATGCCATTTGCCTAATACTAACCACAATCTGCCTATTCTATCGTTTGACTAACCTATTCCTTCATACTTCCTCAGCTATTTTACAGAGCATATTATAAATTAAGTTCAGCAATCACTTACTGAGCCTCAAAAGTCAAAAGGACTACACAAAATATGAACTTGACAACAAAAAAATAGCATAGACCATGTTTGAAGGAATCTGCTATAAGGTCAGCTAATGCGGAACATGGACTGTTATCTTCATGCTGGAATATCTTTAATTTCTTTGAAGTGCTGCCAACTTGAGAAATTCTCTCCAGTGTTTGAAAATGTCCGCCCTTTTGCCTTTGTGCTGTAAGTCACATGTTAGCCATAGATGGGAACAAATTCTTTTCGTCAAAAAGTGAAACACATCACTTTGTCCCAATACACTTTTGTGAAGTTGTACTTTCGACACAGGATTCGATATAAAAATTCCCGTGAACTTTACTTTACTTGAACCAATTTCATTTACAGATAGGTGCCTTGTAGAAACTAGAAAGTAGGTCAGGGTTTAATAAATTCATGTCTTCTCACGATTACAAACTGTTGAGAACCATATACAATAACAACAACAACAACAACAAAGTATTTTATTCCCAAACAAGTTGGGGTAGGCTAGAGTTGAAACCCATAAGATCTCGAAACCAAGTCATGGTTCTGGCACATGGATAGCTAACTTCCACGCAGCCCTATTCATGGCTAATTCTTTGGTGATATTCCAATCCTTCAGGTCTCTTTTAACCGACTCCTCCCATGTCAAGTTTGGCCTACCACGACTCCTCTTAACATTCTCATCCCGCTTTATCCGTCCGGTATGCAAAGGCGCTTCCGGAGGCCTACGTTCTATATGACCAAACCATGTTAACCCATAAGATCTCGAAACCAAGTCATGGTTCTGTCATATGGCGAGGAAAAATCTAATCACCAATAACTTGTCTTTTATCCATGGAGCTGTAAGTAAGAGCAAATACAACTAGTCTTCAGGTGATCCCAAGGATGGATGTGTGCTATTCGGTTTCTAAACTTGCTATGTGGTTGTTTTCTCGTATTATGCTAGTGCTGGGCACATATGCTTCACTACTTAAATTCTTTGCTGTTGAGCATTCGATTTATCAAGTGAATTTTGTTTATGCAGGACTCAGGGTCGTGGCGCATGAAATATGGTCGGTCATACTGTCCTAGGCTTCCTTTCTGATTTTCTGGAAGAATGTTCAAGCTGCAACAGCATGTTATGACAGTAGAATCCAGCGGGTAGATTTCTATCCAGCTCAGAAAATCAACCGGTTAGATTTCGGTCCTGCTCACATCCCTTCGATGCAACCTCTTGGTAGATGTTACCATTATTGGAGCTCAGGTTTGCGTGGCAAAACCTGTAAGCTGTAACTTCTGCAGGCAAATGATGTTGTTAGGTGCACAGGGCTGTCAAGTTCTTTATATCTGAAAGGGACTTGTGAGCAAACGGTAGTACTTGTGTAGGCCTATACCTATTACAGTACCACCTCTACACATTACTACCGCACAGTAAGTAAATTTGCCACTAGATGATAAACCCCGCAGTAACTCACAGAAAGCCCATGTTTACCCTTTGCCTCTCTGCCCCCTCCACCACTGTCCTGCTTGCCAATGATCTACAGAAGATGGTATGGGTGTTGTTTCGGTGGTGACTTTCATTTCTGTTGCATGTTGGTTCAGTCACTTGGCACACAGCCGCTTTGCCGACTCCAGAGCCCGCACCGACTTCTTGATTGATCGGTTGTGTTCCTTACGGGTTGACATATTTCTGAAAATAGAGCTATGTGTAATTGTGTATTCTTTTGTTGTATTTTATATTTTGTTTCTGTTTGTAACATCTACATGCAATTTCCAGCAGAGGTGAGGTTCAGGAATCAAGATATGATGCACGGTGCATCACGATGGGAAAGATTACAGCAGGAAGCTCAGGTTCCACTTTGAACCATGGAAACCGCAGCAAGAAGTTTCACTGACGCTTGAACACTATGGGTTGGAAGTACTTACCTGTAAATTTTGGTTTACAAGATATGTCCGTAAGCCCCTATTTCTTCAGCTGTCCTCGTAACGTTTCATTGTGTAGGTGTGGTACAATTAAACTTTATTGTTCAGCCTGGGCATCGACGATGCGAATTGATCGATCCAAGACTGATCATTGATGCAGGCTTGATGATAGGTTGTCTAGGTGATCCCCCTCTACAGTGTCAATCTCGAAGCTACGTTGGAGGTTCAGAGAGGAACAGGAAACAAGTGAAAGGTTTGCGGATTGTCGTTGAGCTGCGACAGCACAGCCGGGCTGGGCTGGCAAGCATAACAAATCCTCTTGACTTTTAGCTCGATAGTACACTGTACACAGCAAGTCAAGACCAATAATTCCGGTTTTTCTACATCAATAATTCCTCTTTGTTTTATACTTACGGAGTAAGAAAATCAGAAAGGAAAAACAATCGCAATCAATCAGTCTGCGCGTTCCTTGAGACGCAAGCGAGCGGGCGAGCCACTTGGAGCAGCTGAAAATAACAGCCGCGACGTTGACCCGCCGCGATTCGCGAACGCGTCAAGAGAAAGAAGGCAAGTAAAAAAAGACGGAATCTACGGGCCGTCAGATGAGATCACGCATCCGACGGCGCCGCCGCCGGGTCGGCGGCGGGGTGTAGGGCTCTGATCTTGATGTGGTACCGGGGCGGCTTGGTGGCGGCGGCGGTGTCGTGGTACCCGTATCCGAGGAGTGCGCCGCACTTGCGGCAGAGCAGGCGCGTGCGGCGCGCGAAGAGGCGGAGCGCGCGCACGTCGAGGCACCGGAACTCGTCCAGGTGCCCGAACCGCGCGTCGTCGATGGCCTCGAACACCACCACGCCGCTCCCGCTCCGGCGCCGCCTTGAGCTCGTCGAGGTGTCCCGCGCCAGCGAGCTCAGCTTCAGGTCGTACCCGCACGCCCCGCAGCTGCACGCACAAGCAGGGTCAGCTCACGTCGCAGAATCAAAGGAAACTGGCCGGTGGTGGCGGACGGACCAGTAGGTGACGGTGGAGATGATCATGGGCACGGGCGGCTTCTCCATGTCCAGCGGTCGACGAGCTTTGGTTCCTGCGCAGATCAGGTAGTACGTACGAGGATTGGAGAGTGTACGAATGCGTGCGTGTATATAAAGAGGATGAAGAACGTGAGAGGCCGGCGGGCGCTGACCGCAGCGGAGGGAGGGTGGAACGTGCCGGTGCTGGGCCGGGGGCGGTGCTGCCGCTCTACGCTGCCCACGTTGCGTCCGACCCGATCATCAAAAAAAAAAATCATCATCCGCGTTTTTTAAGGAATCATTGGTGTTTTTTTTTTTTGCATTGGTGCTTTTTTAACGTGTAGTAGAACCTGGTCTGGTTGACCTAGTGACCTGGATCTAACAACACTGTTGTGCAGTCTCGATGAAGTCCGCTATCATTTTCTAACGCAAGTCCTAAGTATCTATCTAGCTCCTCCGTTCTAAATTATGCATCTGGTTCCCGGTTCCAAATTACTTTGACACAGATTTGTCTAAATATTTTGATAAATATAAGCCACCTAATTCGGAACGAAAGGAGTATCCACGGTCGTGCCGGACATTTATATAGAAATCTCCATGTGTCGTTAAGACTTTCGCCAAGGGGGAGTAAACCGGCGTGGAGATAGTGCTAGAATCACAATAGGACGTGTCAAAAAATGCTCTCAAGATTATTTGGAAATTGACACCCCGCCCACCACTGTCTTTGTTCTCCTATCCAAGTTCTTTGTTTGGCTTGCTATCAAAAACCATGTTTGAGGGCCGACAATTTGGCAAAAGAATGTCGGCTTGTACCCCCATGCAAAAGGGTGCCGAATCGGCCTCGCACCTTCTGGTCCATTAACTTTTCACCATTAGGTTATGAGGCTTCATCAAGGATTGTGTCGGCCTCCACCACCTTGAAACCCACCAATTGGCAACTATCTCCATGAAGCACTGGTGGCAAAAGATGTCCTCCAACGGAAAGGCTTTGACATATTTACGCTCCTCGTCACGTGCGAAATTTAGAATGAGCAAAATGTAGGTGTTTTCACAGTAAGCATTCTACGCCCCTTGTTTTCTCACTAAAAAAGAGGCACGTTTCTGAGTAATCGAGGGTGCCAAATATTTGAGTGGAATCGTGTCGAGAGAGTAGGCTTGTTGTAATACTTGTTCATCTATATTCTTGTATTGACATATTCCTTCTTAATTAATTAAAAGGGCTAATATGTTGCCCCTGTTTCAAAAAAGTTGGCAACGTCTAGTGTTATCCTCGCCGGTCCTCAATCAATGTATTCAGCAAAATTAAATGTCAACCCGAATGGCGCCAGATTCAATGACTTATCGCTTTGCTAAATATCAGACGACATACATTTTTTTAAAGTTTCAATCAACTGAGAAAAGAGTAGTTACACTTCATAGCCAAGTGCATCACATCCAATTGCACTTGTCTAAAAGTGAAGTAGAGAAGTGCAACCGTGTTGCAGAAAAATGTAACTTGGATGAGATGCACCTTTCTCGGTTGACTGTAACTTAAAAAAGTCTCGGCCGTCTGAGACTTAGAATCCATGTTTTATTTCTTGGATAGTTATGCTTTGTTTTAAACGTGTTTTTCTAAATTTTATCGATCATCTTAAGTGCTCTTAGTTATTTGCATTTTTTGGCTAGGTTGCCGTGAGACCACCCAGATCACTCTCTGGCTACGTAACTGGCCATGCATGCCTAGCCTTGTGACATCGCTAGGCCAAGACCTGAGCATAGCAACAATGCACATTTTCAAAATTTATCCAGAATTCATTACTTTTGTGTAGCCTGAATACCGAAAAATTGCATTGAGATTTTGCAGGTTTGTATATATATCATTTAACAAACCCAAACATTTTACAATTTTATGTAAACTTTGAAATATAATTTCTTTTCTTCTAAAAAAGGCCATCTTGGGGATCGTGATTTATCCCCATTCTCAATTCTTTTGGCGACTTCTCCAAGAAGATACCCCTCGCTCAACTTTTTGGGAAAGCCGCTCCCAAAATTTGACAGGATTCGAAACTCAATGTTGGAAGCCCTAGCTAAAATTAGAGGGCGGCTTCCTCACGAAACTAGGGGAGGGACAAATTATTGAAAAAGCTGCCAAAAGAACTAGGCCTCAGTCCGTTTAACTATGGCATGCATATACATGACTCGATCTCCTTCTAATATAAGGATATTAAAATATGTGAGTGACCTGCTGTAAAAGGTAATATATAGATATTTTCGATACGATTTTCCATTCTTTAATACTTTTGTAGCTACCGATAGTTGTTACGAGGAATATTTTGGTATCTTTCTACAACTGCATTTAAATGGAATGTTGTATCTCTCTCCATTTCCATGGTTAATTATACACATTGCTAAATAAGAATCCGATTTAGAGCATCTTCAACAATAACAACCGTTTCAATGCCTCCAAACTCCAAAGGCTAATTAAAGTCCGTCCCTATTTTCGGAGACCCAAGTAATAGGCCAACTAGGTCAATACCCTCAGCTCTTTACTCTGGACTCTTTCTTCCTATAGCAGCCCTTCTCAAAGAATTGCGTGAAATCGGGTTAGAGCCCCCACTTCCCCACTATATGTTCAGGCGGATAGTCCGGATACGATCCGGATAAAAATGACCACCTAACCGGACCCCATATCTAGCCTAAAATCTGGATTATCTTGCACCCCTAATACCTAGCACATACGTGTGGCCGAAATAGTGTGCCCCGACACGTCGGATTCAACAGACCGGACCCATTTCAAATCACACTAAATCCGACCGAACCCTCTTTAACCCCCTCCCCCTACTCCCCTTTTCTTGCCCACGTTGACCTTCCTACCTCCACCATTGTTACCGATGAGCAAGCTCTCTCCCGCCGCCCTGAACATTGCACTGACTCAAACCCTATGTGTAATTCAAACTAACTTTGACTACAAATGTTGGTTGTTCAGTCTGGATGAAGTACCCTGCCTAGTTGTCCATCAAAATATCATGACAATTTTTCCGTGGCCCGAATTATCGCATGCCTAAAATGAAGAGGTGAATATCCAAAAGTCTGTAGCAGTACCTCGGAAAATAGTAGGGAACGAACATAGACAACTAGTGGATTGAGAACTAACCTGTTGGAGGGTAATGGGTAATCCAGTCTATCATAGTTTAAACTTTTGGTTTTGAGAACTGTGTTTCTCTATAAGGAATAATTTTCATGGGGAGATGACGTTCCAAGCTCGTAGACCCGATCCGCCGATTCAGTTTTTTGAAGGTGCTCATAGAGATATAATGCCGTGCTTCCTTTCATAAAGTTAAGTGTATGTGCGTGTATGTGATGTGCGCGTACCAGGTTTCGCAATAAAAGCGTTTTGTTCGAGAGAAGAAAACTGAAGTGGATATAGTGCCGGAACCAGAAGACGACACCTCGATTAGTAGTGACGTGGATACAATGCCAGGCAACCTCACCCTCTGAGTGAGTAGTGCACAAACGCGCGGACTGATTCTAATTGTCCCCCACAAAACTACTCCTCGGAGATGATCATTATCATTATCAAGACAATTGATAATGATCAATTGCCACGTCACAAACGCGCGGACTGAGGAGTAGTATTTACAGATAATGCGTCGTACAAGTGGCAATGGTTTTCGTTAAGTCAAATGCTCGAGATGATCATTATCAAGACACGAAGTCGATGCTAGGGATGGGTGAACTCTGTCCTAAACGTGGGACGGTGGCGCGCTACCGACGTCGTTGTCAGGCCAGGTGGAGGCTCTTCAATAATTTTGTTTTATAAACTAAACATTTGGAATGGAAAAATGATTCCAATCAATGTTCTTCTTCTTCTTCCATTTTCTTGAGATTCAAGCGAGCGACTTTGGGAGGCGAAAACAACAAACAGCGGCAGCGACTCTCGATCGAACGCGTCAAGAAAAGCGAGGAAAACTGCACTGCACATGAGTACGGCCGGCATCATCAGATCACGCACGCAACGGCGTCGCATCACCGGCCGCGTAGTTCGGCGAGGAGGCGGCGGGGTGGAGGGCGCGGATCCTGATGTGGTACCGCGGCGGCCTCTTGGCGGCGGTGTTGTCGTCGTAGCCGAAGCCGACGTGGGCGCCGCACTTGCGGCAGAGCAGCCGCGTCCGGCGCGCGAAGAGCCGGCGCGCGCGCACGTCGAGGCACCGGAACTCGTCCAGGTGCCCGAACCGCGCGTCGTCGATGGCGTCGAACACCACCACCGCCGCCGACCCGCGGCCCCGCCTCGCGCCGGCGCCGACCATGCCCGACGTGTCCCGCGCCTACGAGCTCAGCTTCAGGTCGTACCCGCACCGGCCACAGCTGCACGCATGCACAAAACAGCATCAGGAAGAAGATCCCCATGCAACGGACGCAGCAAGAAATCAAGAAGTCACAACGAAATAGAGATGCAATTTTTATCTAAAAATAAATAAAAAATAAATAGAGATGCAATCAACTGCTCGAGAGTCGGGACCGACCAGTAGGTGACGGTGGAGAGGCTCCGGTGAAGCGGGGAAGCCTTCATCTCCATGCCATTGTCGATGTCCTCCATTGGATTTATTGGATCGATCTGTGCGTTACCTCAGCTCACCTATCACTTTGTTTCTTGATTTGTCTTGTGTGCAATGAGAGACCGATGAAGGTTGTATCTGTATATATAGCCGAGGCAAGGTTTTGGAAATAGCTTGTTCTGGGAAGGTGTTGAAGAAGAAGGTGTGGGGCCTGCGCCGACCGAAGCGGGGAACATGGCCATGCTGGGCGGTGGTGCCGGTCATCTCCTCTGCCCACGTTGCGACCGACCCAATCATCGCCACTGTGCAAGCACAACCATCAGCTCATCACGCATCATCACTCTCACATTTTGCTCTCTAATCAACTTTCGAGCTGCTATCTAATGTATATCCAGCTTGTTCGATCGGTCAACGGGGAACCTTACTATCTTTGCTTTAAGTAGTGTGCAATAATAGACCTGGAAAAAGTGTAGTATATAGAGGTAATGCGGCGGTACAAGTAACAATCGCGCCTGCGTTAAGTCAAAGTTCGAGATCAGCATTATCTGAGATAAAGTCAATGATTGAGACGAGTCATCAATGTATATTTCATCCTCAAATCATCTAATCATAGTCGTATACATCCTGTAACGCCATGTACATTTGACAAACGTGTTTGCATAGGCACTTAGGCCATGTACAATACCAGTGCTTAGCTAGGGGCTTACAAAAATAGACCAAGATTTTTCATAAGCATCAATTCCTATTTCTACAGGCGGGGTGCCTAGTTAACCATTTATCTAGTATAAACATCGTTTCTTCTGAGCACCTTGCATTGTACATGCACTTAGAGCATCTCTAGCAGAACTCGCAAAAGGGGCAAACCCGCATAATAACCGCCCGATGCAGATTTAAAACTGCAAAAACGCGTAGAATAGAACCCGCAAAACTCACCGGCCCGTAAAACTTTTTGAGGGGGCCTGCAAATTTCACCCTCCAAACCTTAAGTTCACAGATTTCACGTCCGATTTTGCAGTGGCCTGCATCCACGCTGGGCGTTGGCGGGCTGAATATTCAGCATCCGCCGGTGACCTTCCGCCGTGGACTTTGCCGAAATCAACCTTGGCGAATCCCTCGGCGGTGCCGGTCTGCGTGCCGAAGAAGACGGCGACCCTCTTCCTGCCGTCGTCATTGGCCAGCTCGTCCTTGCCCTGCCTCGCCGCCTTGCCCTGCACCCCGACGGCGACCGACGCCTTGTCCGCCTCCCTCCGCTTCTTGCCCGCCGCCGTCCTCCGCCAGAGAACGAGCAGCGCGCAGCCGAGCACGGCCGCCGCCAGCGTGGCCAGGAGCGCCCTGACGTCCGCCCTCTGGCCCGCCGCCACGCCGCCGGCCAGCTCCGCGGGCGTCACCCCACGCAGCAGCGCCGCCACGAGCTCCATCGGGCCCGCCGCCGAACCCATCGATCGATCTCCCGCGGGACGGAAAACGAGCGCGCGTGGTTCACGTGATGGATGGAGATTGCGTTGGTTGGTAGGTGGGAGAGCGTTGGGAATGAAGGAAGGAAGTAGGAGGTGGTTGTAAACGCGCGACGCGGCAACGGCAGCTACGACTACTACTGCCTGAGGTGGGTGGAAGAAGATAAGGAATATTCCTGAAATATTCCTTTTTACAGTTTGTATATACGGTTTCTGTTCCGTGTCGCCTCGTTTTGAGTCAAAAAATGCGCGTTCTGCGACCCGCAAAACTGTTTTGCGGTTCCGCGTTTTGCAGGCTCTGCTAGAGATGCTCTTAGGATGTCAGTTCCTAGCCATGCAGAGGCCCAATGTTCACGGTAGCGATGCCTAAACCCAACAATCAAAGTGTGACCCCCCATCAAGGCAAACTTCTGAAATCCTCACCGAGGAGCAATTCTTCTATAAAATATGTCACCAAGTAGTTGGTCTCGTTTTTTCAGTTCCAAGCCCTGCACAAACGTCGACAGCTTGGACTGATATTTTGTCGGTGTTTCTCAAGCGTCAGGCGCTTTCCTATGCCTTATTGGTAAAAAAAGAGTTGTGAAATTCAAAAAAAAAAAGAGTTGTGAACCTTCTATCTTTGTTTTAAGTAATGTCCAACAATAGACCTGGAAAAAGTATAGTATATAGAGGTAAGGCGACACACAAGTAACACTTGCGCCTGTGTTAAGTCAATGTTCGAGATCAGCATTTTCTGAGATAAAGCAATGATTGAGACGAGTCGACTCTCTTAACCTTTCCTATGGTCGTGGTTATGGATTTCTTAGAGGGGCCAGTGTATATCTTTTTTTTTTGGAGAGTTTTTCCATTCAAATCACGAAACAGTACAGAGTAATTGACCCTTACAAGCACACTGAAACGCAAAAAACAAAGGACCGTGAACATCTAGAGTACCCTAAGAAAACCATAACACATGAAGATCTCCGGAGCCCTGTGTCATCATCCCTGAAACTTGAGAGAAGACCCCTGTAGTAGAAAGATCTGCAACCAGGCGCAAGCAGGTCATCATCTTCGACCACAGTACAATTGCCGCCACGCTGCTTCCTCCTGCAGCAACCGTCGCCATCTTCAACCGACCGGTCCAGCACCGCGGCCGGGCCATCCGCCCGGGCAAAGCAGGATCTCCCTCCAGCATCAGCGCAGAGGAAGGAGCAGAACAGCAGCAGCACATCATACATACAAGGAGGAAGAAGGGTCTTCCTCTCCATGCATCCATCGCCCATCTGAGGACCCAATCAGCCAGTGCCGATGGACCTCCTGTAACAGCCCCAAAATTTGAGTACCAAATTTTCACTTTTGTGTCCTCATTTGCATCATGGCATGCATGCATCATTGCATCCATTGAAATTGCTAAACCACACACAATTTATTCTTGCAATGTTGAAAACCAATAATGGAAAACTTGTTTCAACATAATCTCCAAACAAAGAAGACACTCAAAGTTGCAAAACAAAAATTCTTGACATCTTGTATAATTGTCAAGGAAGTTCCAAGAGTTCGGATAATATTTTGCACTTGCTCCAAATTGTTAAAGGAGCAACATTTTGAACTCTAGCAAAAATGCCATATTCAAACCCTATGAACAAATATTTCTCAAAACATTTTATTTTGCAAAACCAATTTTTGTGGTACTTCTATATTATATGGGGAGGCTCCCCAATTTTTCTCAAATTTTTATAAATTATTTTGATGCCCCAATTAATTCAGGAAAAGCTACTGGTTTTAATTTTAAAACAGAAAAGGACTACTTTGTAATTCCAGGAGGACCAAACGGTGATGGAAATATTTGAGGCAGGGGGTTTTCTGGAAGATGGTTGTAGTGACCGAGCCGCCGAGCTCGCGTCGCACCAGGTCGCCGACCCGCCCCTGCCGCGCGACGACCACGCCGGGCCCCCTCTCTGCCGTCCACCACGAAGAGGAGCAGAGCATCCCGAGGCCCACTGCCCTGCCCTACCCCCTTGCTCCCTGCCCCCCCTCTGCTCCCCGTCCTCTCCACGCCATGGCCGAGCCGGAGCTCGCGTTCGCCGTCAAATCCCCGCCGCTGTAGTCCACCTCGTGCATCGCCGTGAGGGGCGAAAGCTCCGCTGTGCTTCCCTCCGCCTCCTCGTGGTAGGAATCGGTCCGGGGACGCGAGGACTCGCCGTCGCCGCCCGTTCTGTTCGACCACGGCCGCAGCGTCGCCGCCGCTTCGCCGGCCGATTGCCGCCGCCTCCGCCGCACTCCGACCTCGCCGTTGCTTCGCACGGGCTTGTGGTGAGCTCCTGGACCTCAATGGCCCCTTTCCTCTCCCCTCTCGCGCGAGAGCGCTGCATCCACGCCGTGGTGCGTCGCCGAAGCTCCGCTTCGTTGCGTTGTCGAACCGGTGAAAAACCCGGATATTTCCGGATGCTGTACCGGGTTAGGAGAAAGGCTACTGGTCCGTTACGCCTCGGCCCGGTCCATGACCGGAATTGGGCCGGAAATATTTCCGGAATAAGTTGCAACCGGTGCACAGCCCAGAATTTTCCGGGCTGGAATCCGGGATTTAAATATTCTTTCTGATTTTGTATTTTCCTCTCAATCCTCTAACTACAAATGATCTAAAATTGTTGTTGTTGCTAAATAATTCATCAAAAGAACATATCCAAAAGGAAAGTGTAGAAAAATAATAATCTTTATCGGTGTATCCGAAAAATGTGTGTGACACACCAAAATACCCCGAAAATTGTGATTAAAACTTTAGAATAGATATTACGCATATTTGATCCCAAATAAATTACGGTGCCTCTAGTAATTTTATAACCATAAGTTTGAAGGAGGAAATTAATAAAAATAATAACTTTTTACCGGGACCTCCGAAAAATGTGTTCCTTATACCGAAATGATCAGAAAAACATGAGTGATCCAAAATCTTCATCATCATGCATAATGGTTCACAATCACAATAATGTGCTCTAGCAGTAATTATAATCACTAAGCTTAAATATGGGGTTTATCCCAAATAATGCAATAAATATAACGGGGACCCTATTTAACTTGTTGATCATGTCTAAAGCTTCTAGGGTGCATTTAAAATGTCATATCATTCATCCTTGTATGCATTGCACAATTGCCATGTGTTGATAGTTTTTCCGGTGTTGTTTGTGCATCGGTAGATCAAGGAGGTGAAGTGCCACCCCCGTCTTCTGACGATCCGTACTACCAGCCGTATCAACAAGGCAAGCGTAATGCCCCCTCTGAGCATATCTTATCCTATGTTTCCGCAAATATTTTCTCCACCATAATATTGCATGCGGTTCTAAATGTCAACTTTCGTCGGATTAGAGTATCCTATAGTTGCATTAATTCCCTATGCCATTATCTGTTTCCCCTCCTATTATCCATAGGTTTGTGTTGTTGGCCGAGTTACTTATAAATGCTATGTGATGCTTAGCCATGCCTAGTTATATGCATAGCTGTACGATGGATATATATGTGTTGTTGGAAACAGGTGTGAAATGTTGAGATGATGGTGGAGAAGTGTGGTGACAGGTGATAAGATGCTAAGAAGGTGGGGATGAGAGGCCACTGTGGTTGTGGTGCTTTGTCTCGTTCTCGCCGCCTAGGTGCGAGTTCTTTACCTCCCGAACCAAGACTGAGCGTGCAACCATGCGTGAGGCCTATGCATTCGCAGTGCAGGAACCCTCATAGACTAAATAACTCGAGCGGGGCTAGCCAGGGTCCTCTAGTTCGGGCTTCCATTTGCGCGTGCGTGATGATGGTGGTATGAACTAGGATGAGGATGGTGGTGTTAGGAAAATGAGTGGCTGTGGGGCGGGGTGTGGTGATCCTGGCAGTCCTACCGCCACTGATGATCCTGGAAAGTCCTTAACGAGGGAGAAGTCGACACCGTTCCCACCCAGCCGGCTTTCCAAGGAAGAGAGCTAATGCGCAGGTAATGGGCCGGGCGGTACGCGTGGCAAACATTTGTACACCCCTGCAGGGTTAAATCTTTTCGAAAAGCCGTGTCCACGGTTAAGGACAACTTGGGAAGGACGATAAGATCATAGAATAACTTTAACGGAATGATTAAAAACTGGGTACTAGAGGTACCACTTCAAGTTGTAAGGTGAGCTTCCTCGAGGGTGATTCGGGGAGGTGCCTTTGATGAACAGGTACAATGGTGATGTTGGTGATGTTTGAGAAAGGTGATCTCAAAGAAAAGAGTTACTTCTTACCCCTCTTTGAAAATGTTCTAATAGTCGATGCCTTTGAGTTATGTTTTTCATAAATAAAATCAGCTTTATGCAAAAGAGCCATAAAACCTTGAAACCAATCATCGAGCATATATTAGCTCTTAATCTTGCGAGTTCGTCGAACTCAACGTCTTTGCTTTTGTTTCAGAGGAGGACTTCACCGACCTCGAAGGTGGGTTCTTTGTGGACGTCGACGAGTAGTCTGGGGTTCCCAGGTGGCAGCTTGGGACATCCTGGACAGCTGGCGTTGTGATGTTTATCTGTAGGCCTCTTAGGCCATATGTTGGATCTTGTTGTTTAGAACAACCTAATTTGCTTCCGCTTGTTGTAATGTTGGGTCTGTGACCTCTGGTTGTCATTTGCTATCTTTCTCTGTATAAGAGTTGAACTATATGATTTTGTGTCGTAGAGTCTGTGATGTGCCAGTTGTTCCACAAGTCTTGATCTTACTATTATGCTTTGATAGTTGTGCCTGTGTTAAGGCATCAATCGGGGTGTTGCGTTGTTGGAGAGGTGTACCCAGCAACGCCTGCCAAAGGTTTTGGCCGGGGATTGGTAAACCCGTAACCTCCGGTTGTATCGCTTAACCGGTGACACACAGCATCACTGTATAGCAGTCGGGTCGGGGCGCCACAAGTTGGTATCAGAGCAGTACTGCCTGTAGGAAACCCTTCTACTGGTCGATGTTGAGTCTAGTGTTTGTGAAAATATTTTAACCTAAAAATGAGTTGTGAAAACCATCTTAGGATTCTTTTTACTCCTTATCTGGTTACCCTCTAATCTCGGAGCAATCTTACCTCAATTTGATTAAAGGTTTTACTTCTCACCTGTTACTTCAAATGATTAGAAACGGGGTGGGTTCGACCTTTAGTGTTATGTGTCACGTTGCTCCCGCTGCGTTGCAATCCCAAATCAACTCAGATGTTTCTACCGAATCAATCATTGATCCTTTCTTTGGGTTTTAACCCAGGACTTGAACATAAGGTCCCGGATTGTGCCAACTAGAGTGTGTTAAGTTGTGATTTCTTAACTCTCACTAGTAGCACATGATGCTGATCTTGACCCAAGTTCTATCTTGTTGTTTTCCTTCTCGCAAAGTATTATCGTCCCTAGTCTGTGTACTTGTGTAGACGCTAATGCTATTGTTCGACCATTCGGAGAAAGATACTAACGTGTCATTGTCAAATCTCCAGAATGGCTCGAGGAGGCCGTGGAGGCCGTGGTGGTCGCGGTAACCACAATGATGATGAGGATGATCTGCCGCCACCACCCTCGATGGCTCAAGTCTTGATGGCCATTGAGGAGAACCGTGGGCGCAATGAGCGCTTGCTTGAGCAGTTGGTGCAGCAAATGCACGGAGGAACGAGTGCAACACTCTCACTGAGTTCCTGCGTTCGCAGCCACCCACCTTTGCTGATGCTAAGGAGCCACTGGAAGCTGATGATTGGCTTCGTGCTTTGGAGCGCAAGTTCTCCGCGCTCATGTCCATTGGCGGAGCAAGTCAACTTTGCCACCTATCTCTTGGTTGGTGCTGCTGGCTGTTGGTGGGAGAGCCATGTGGCTTGTTTCCAGCCAACCATGTCTTCACCTGGGCTGATTCCGCACTGCCTTCCGTGCGGAGTACATTCCCAGCCATCATGGACTTGAAGAGGAGGGAGTTCCTGGATTGCAACAGGGACGGATGGACCTCCGCACTTATGGTCGTGAGTTCAACCATCTTTCTCGTTACGCCCCAAGGGACGTGACCAATGATGCTGACAAGCAAGAGCTGTTCCGCAAGGGTCTGACTCCGCAGCTCCGCTATGAGCTATTGCCCTTCAGGTTCCAGACCTATCAGGAGCTGTTCAACCAGGCTTTCACTCTTGAGCAAGGAAGAAAGGAACTTGAAGCTTCCAAGAGGCCCGCACATGGGGACCACCAGAGTTCCTCGGGTTCTGAGAGCAAGAAGCGCAGGGTGTTTGTCCCTACAGCGCCGTACCTCGTGCTCCCTTCATGCCGAGGGCAGCAGGATATAGGCCACCTCCTCCGCGTCCCACTACTTCGACACTTGGGATAGGCGGAGTGGGTACCGTCCTATGCTACCTGCTCCACCTGGACTCACTTGCTACACCTGTGGCCAGGCTGGTCACTACTCCAGGGAGTGCCCCCAGAAGGCACCTCTCGCTATAACTCCTGCACGAGCCCCTGCCACTCCAACTGGCAAGGCTGGACCTTTGGTGCGTGGTCGCCTGAACCACGTCTCTGCTGAAGAAGCTGAAGAGGATCCTGGCGTCCTTATGGGTGAGCTTCGAATCAACAACCATCTTGCTACCGTTTTGTTTGATTCTGGAGCATCGCATTCATTCATCTCTATTGCGTTTGCAAAAGATCACCAAATACCGTTTGAGAAGATGAGCAGTCCCTTGATGATCTCTACCCCTGGCTCCAAATGGCAAACCGATGGCGTTACTCCTGAGGTCCAGATTATCATAGCATCCCTGTCCTTCCCTTTCCCGTTGATAGCCTTGAGGTCGAAGGGCCTTGATGCCATACTGGGCATGGACTGGTTAGCAAGATACCATGCTAATCTCGACTGTGCTGCTAAGTCCATCACCGTGACCCACCCTTCCGGTTACGATGTGCAGTTTTGGGCTACATATTCAGGACCTCCATCATCAGACAATCCCCTCTCCCCGGAGATCACCCTATGTTTCATGGAAGGCTTGTCCCCTCCTGAAATCCAGGACATACACGTGGTGTGTGACTTCCCGGATGTGTTCCCAGAAGAATTGCCTGGCATGCCACCTGATCGAAGTGTGGAGTTTGTCATAGACTTGCTTCCCGGTACTGCTCCAATTTCCAAGAAGCCCTACCGTATGCCGGTGGAAGAGTTGGCTCTGTTGAAGGAGCAAATTGATCAGCTGTTAGCAAGGATTTTCAGCCTAGCAGTTCACCTTGGGGTTGTCCGGTACTCTTTGTCAAGAAGAGGGATTCTACCGTGCCTCGTCTTGTCTCTGACTATCGACCGTTGAATGCGGTGACAATCAAGAACAAGTATCCTATCCCTCGTATCAATGATCTGTTGGATCAGTTAGCTGGTGCAAGAGTATTCTCCAAGATGGATCTGAGGTCAGGGTACCATCAAATAAAGATCAGAAAGGAGGATATCCCAAAGACGGCATTTGTTACTCGCTATGGCTCATATGAGTATACCGTCATGTCCTTTGGTCTCACAAATGCTCCAGCTACTTTCATGAGGCTCATGAATTCCATTTTCATGGATTATCTTGATAAGTTTGTCGTCATTTACATCGATGACATCCTCATCTATTCTAAAACCGACGAAGAGCATGATGAACACCTTCGGTTGGTTCTGACACGGCTTCGTGAACACCGTCTCTATGCCAAGTTCTCCAAGTGTGAGTTTTGGTTGGATAAACTTGTCTTCCTTGGACATGTAATATCTGCCAATGGTGTGGAAGTCATCCCCGACAAAATTCAAGCTATTCTAGACTGGAAAACTCCAATGTCAGTCAAGGACATTCGTAGCTTTCTCGGATTGGCGGGTTACTACCGCCGATTCATCGAAGCTTTCTCCAAAATAGCCAAGGCATTGACTGACCTTCTCAAGAAGGATAGAAAGTTCGTATGGACGCCGAAGCTGAAGAGAGCTTCCAACACTGAAAGCCAAGCTCACGTCCGCTCCTGTGCTTGTCCTGCCGGACACGAGCAAGGATTTCGTCGTCTTCTGTGACGCCTCTCTACAAGGTTTGGGCTGTGTGCTAATGCAAGAGGCCATGTTGTGGCTATGCTTCTCGTCAGTTGAAGCCACATGAGCTCAATTACCCAACTCATGATCTAGAGCTTGCCGCTGTGGTCTATGCTTTGAAGCAATGGAGACCATATTTTTGGTAACCGTTGCGAGATCTTCTCGGATCACAAGAGTCTGAAGTACCTCTTCACCCAGCCGGATTTAAATCTCAGGCAAAGGCGTTGGTTGGAGTTAATCACGGACTATAATGTGAGTCTGAACTATCAACCCGGCAAAGCAAACGTCGTGGCTGACGCGCTAAGTCGGAAGTCCTATTGCAACAATCTGATGATTGAAGAAGCCCAACCTGCCCTCTATGAAGAGTTCTCTCGTTTGAACTTAGAAATGGTTCCCTCCGGCTATCTTGCAAATCTGGACATAAAATCTACTCTTGTAGACCAGATTAAGGAGGCTCAAACTCGTGACAAGGGTATTCAGAAAATCAAGAGAACATTGCTAGCGGGAAGGCAAAATGTTTTTCTGTCAATGAATCCGGAGTTGTTTATTTTGGTGACCGCTTGGTTGTGCCAAAGAAGCAAAAACTGAGAGGACTGATCCTCCAAGAAGCTCATGAATCTCCTCTCTCTATTCATCCCGGTAGTACCAAGATGTACCAAGACCTTCGACCACAATTCTGGTGGACTCGTATGAAACGAGAAATTGCCAAGTATGTTGCTGAATGCGACACATGTCGACGGGTAAAGGCTGAACATCAAAGACCTGCCGGCACTCTTCCCTATTGCAGTCCCCGAGTGGAAATGGGATGAAATTGGTATGGACTTCATCACCGGGTTTCCCAGATCTCAAAAGGGCAACAATGCTATCTGGGTAATCATTGATCGTCTTTCCAAGGTTGCTCACTTCCTACCAGTCCGTGATGATATACGTGCAAGTCAACTTGCTGAGTTATATTTGGCTCGTATTGTTCCATTACATGGGGTCCCTTGAGGATCATATCGGACCGTGGAAGTATCTTTGTCTCCAAGTTCTGGCAGAGTTTCCAAACTGCTATGGGGTCCCGTCTCAACTTCAGTACCGCTTACCATCCCAAACTGATGGTCAGACTGAAAGAGTGAACCAAGTTTGGAAGACATGCTTCGGGCATGTGTGATCTCTTTTGGCAAGGGTTGGGAAAAATATCTCCCTTTCGCGGAGTTCTCCTACAACAATAGCTATCAAGCTAGTCTGGGCATGGCTCCATTCGAGGCTCTATATGGAAGAAAATGCCGCACTCCTCTAAATTGGTCCGAACCGGAGAGAGAGCACTCTTTGGTCCTGATGTGATCAATGAAGCTGAGGAGAAGGTTCGAATCATAAGAGAGAATCTGAAGATTGCTCAGTCTAGGCAGAAGAGCTACTATGATAAGCATCATCAGGAAATTCACTATGAAATTGGTGATAAAGCTTATCTCCGCGTCTCTCCCCTTCGTGGCGTTCGCCGCTTCGGAATCAAAGGGAAATTGGCACCTCGCTATGTTGGTCCTTTCACCGTTCTGGCAAGCGAGGAGATCTTTCTTATCAATTGGAGTTACCGGTCAAATTCCCAAATGTGCATGATGTGTTTCATGTCTCCCAACTCCGCCGGTGTTTCAAGGATCCTATCCATGGAGTTAATCATGAGGAGCTAGATCTACAAGAAGACCTCACTTATCGTGAGCATCCTATCCGTGTCTTGGATGAAGCTGAAAGAAGACCCGGAACAAGACTACCAAGTTTCTCAAGATTCAGTGGTCGCACCATTCCGAGGAAGAAGCAACTTGGGAACGAGAATCTAGTCTTCGTGAGGAGTATCCCGACTTCTTTCGCGCACTCTTAGAATCTCGGGACGAGATTCCTGTAAGGAGGGTAGAATTGTAACAGCCCCAAAATTTGAGTACCAAATTTTCACTTTTGTGTCCTCATTTGCATCATGGCATGCATGCATCATTGCATCCATTGAAATTGCTAAACCACACACAATTTATTCTTGGCAATGTTGAAAACCAATAATGGAAAACTTGTTTCAACATAATCTCCAAACAAAGAAGACACTCAAAGTTGCAAAACAAAAATTCTTGACATCTTGTATAATTGTCAAGGAAGTTCCAAGAGTTCGGATAATATTTTGCACTTGCTCCAAATTGTTAAAGGAGCAACATTTTGAACTCTAGCAAAAATGCCATATTCAAACCCTATGAACAAATATTGCTCAAAACATTTCATTTTGCAAAACCAATTTTTGTGGTACTTCTATATTATATGGGGAGGCTCCCCAATTTTTCTCAAATTTTTATAAATTATTTTGATGCCCCAATTAATTCAGGAAAAGCTACTGGTTTTAATTTTAAAACAGAAAAGGACTACTTTGTAATTCCAGGAGGACCAAACGGTGATGGAAATATTTGAGGCAGGGGGTTTTCTGGAAGATGGTTGTAGCGACCGAGCCGCCGAGCTCGCGTCGCACCAGGTCGCCGACCCGCCCCTGCCGCGCGACGACCACGCCGGGCCCCCTCTCTGTCGTCCACCACGAAGAGGAGCAGAGCATCCCGAGGCCCACTGCCCTGCCCTACCCCCTTGCTCCCTGCCCCCCCTCTGCTCCCCGTCCTCTCCACGCCATGGCCGAGCCGGAGCTCGCGTTCGCCGTCAAATCCCCGCCGCTGTAGTCCACCTCGTGCATCGCCGTGAGGGGCGAAAGCTCCGCCGTGCTTCCCGCCGCCTCCTCGTGGTAGGAATCGGTCCGGGACGCGAGGACTCGCCGTCGCCGTCCCGTTCTCTTCGACCACGGCCGCAGCGTCGCCGCCGCTTCGCCGGCCGATTGCCGCCGCCTCCGCCGCACTTCGACCTCGCCGTCGCTTCGCATGGGCTTGTGGTGAGCTCCTGGACCTCAATGGCCCCTTTCCTCTCCCCTCTCGCGCGAGAGCGCTGCATCCACGCCGTGGTGCGTCGCCGAAGCTCCGCTTCGTTGCGTTGTCGAACCGGTGAAAAACCCGGATATTTCTGGATGCTGTACCGGGTTAGGAGAAAGGCTACTGGACCGTTACGCCTCGGCCCGGTCCATGACCGGAATTGGGCCGGAAATATTTCCGGAATAAGTTGCAACCGGTGCACAACCCAGAATTTTCCGGGCTGGAATCCGGGATTTAAATATTCTTTCTGATTTTGTATTTTCCTCTCAATCCTCTAACTACAAATGATCTAAAATTGTTGTTGTTGCTAAATAATTCATCAAAAGAACATATCCAAAAGGAAAGTGTAGAAAAATAATAATCTTTATCGGTGTATCCGAAAAATGTGTGTGACACACCAAAATACCCCGAAAATTGTGATTAAAACTTTAGAATAGATATTACGCATATTTGATCCCAAATAAATTACGGTGCCTCTAGTAATTTTATAACCATAAGTTTGAAGGAGGAAATTAATAAAAATAATAACTTTTTACCGGGACCTCCGAAAAATGTGTTCCTTATACCGAAATGATCAGAAAAACATGAGTGATCCAAAATCTTCATCATCATGCATAATGGTTCACAATCACAATAATGTGCTCTAGCAGTAATTATAATCACTAAGCTTAAATATGGGGTTTATCCCAAATAATGCAATAAATATAACGGGGACCCTATTTAACTTGTTGATCATGTCTAAAGCTTCTAGGGTGCATTTAAAATGTCATATCATTCATCCTTGTATGCATTGCACAATTGCCATGTGTTGATAGTTTTTCCGGTGTTGTTTGTGCATCGGTAGATCAAGGAGGTGAAGTGCCACCCCCGTCTTCTGACGATCCGTACTACCAGCCGTATCAACAAGGCAAGCGTAATGCCCCCTCTGAGCATATCTTATCCTATGTTTCCGCAAATATTTTCTCCACTATAATATTGCATGCGGTTCTAAATGTCAACTTTCGTCGGATTAGAGTATCCTATAGTTGCATTAATTCCCTATGCCATTATCTGTTTCCCCTCCTATTATCCATAGGTTTGTGTTGTTGGCCGAGTTACTTATAAATGCTATGTGATGCTTAGCCATGCCTAGTTATATGCATAGCTGTACGATGGATATATATGTGTTGTTGGAAACAGGTGTGAAATGTTGAGATGATGGTGGAGAAGTGTGGTGACAGGTGATAAGATGCTAAGAAGGTGGGGATGAGAGGCCACTGTGGTTGTGGTGCTTTGTCTCGTTCTCGCCGCCTAGGTGCGAGTTCTTTACCTCCCGAACCAAGACTGAGCGTGCAACCATGCGTGAGGCCTATGCATTCGCAGTGCAGGAACCCTCATAGACTAAATAACTCGAGCGGGGCTAGCCAGGGTCCTCTAGTTCGGGCTTCCATTTGCGCGTGCGTGATGATGGTGGTATGAACTAGGATGAGGATGGTGGTGTTAGGAAAATGAGTGGCTGTGGGGCGGGGTGTGGTGATCCTGGCAGTCCTACCGCCACTGATGATCCTGGAAAGTCCTTAACGAGGGAGAAGTCGACACCGTTCCCACCCAGCCGGTTTTCCAAGGAAGAGAGCTAATGCGCAGGTAATGGGCTGGGCGGTACGCGTGGTAAACATTTGTACACCCCTGCAGGGTTAAATCTTTTCGAAAAGCCGTGTCCACGGTTAAGGACAACTTGGGAAAGGACGAAAAGATCATAGAATAACTTTAACGGAATGATTAAAAACTGGGTACTAGAGGTACCACTTCAAGGTTGTAAGGTGAGCTTCCTCGAGGGTGATTCGGGGAGGTGCCTTTCATGAACAGGTACAATGGTGATGTTGGTGATGTTTGAGAAAGGTGATCTCAAAGAAAAGAGTTAATTCTTACCCTCTTTGAAAATGTTCTAATAGTCGATGCCTTTGAGTTATGTTTTTCATAAATAAAATCAGCTTTATGCAAAAGAGCCATAAAACCTTGAAAACCAATCATCGAGCATATATTAGCTCTTAATCTTGCGAGTTCGTCGAACTCAACGTCTTTGCTTTTGTTTCAGATGAGGACTTCACCGACCTCGAAGGTGGGTTCTTTGTGGACGTCGACGAGTAGTCTGGGGTTCCCAGGTGGCAGCTTGGGACATCCTGGAGCAGCTGGCGTTGTGATGTTTATCTGTAGGCCTCTTAGGCCATATGTTGGATCTTGTTGTTTAGAACAACCTAATTTGCTTCCGCTTGTTGTAATGTTGGGTCAGTGACCTCTGGTTGTCATTTGCTATCTTTCTCTGTATAAGAGTTGAACTATATGATTTTGTGTCGTAGAGTCTGTGATGTGCCAGTTGTTCCACAAGTCTTGATCTTATTATTATGCTTTGATAGTTGTGCCCGTGTTAAGGCATCGATCGGGGTGTTGTGTTGTTGGGAGAGGTGTGCCCAGCAACGCCTGCCAAAGGTTTTGGCCGGGGTTTGGTAAACCCGTAACCTCCGGTGGTATCGCTTAACCGGTGACACACATCATCACTGTATAGTAGTCGGGTCGGGGCGCCACACCTCCAGACTCCATAGCCCGCGACCTCCACGAGATCCGGGGATCCCCAACCCCGCTGGCTCCTAGACGAAGGCCGGAGCCCCGCCTGACTGCGACCGGAGCCCGGGGAACCTTATTCCGATGCGACACCACCGCGGCAGCCTCGGCGGCGTCTCCCTTAACCCTAACCCTACCACGCACCCGCCTAGCGCACATACCCGTGGTTCCTCCTCCCTCCCGCCGCCGGTGCGGCCGACGGAGGGAGAGGGAACCGGCGGCGTCGCCGGCGGCGCGCAAGGGAACCACGCCCTAGATCGCCTGTGCGATCTGTTTTCGTGGCTGGCGGTTGCGTACGCGAAGTGTCGTTTTTGGCCAGTGTATATCTTTTATTCTCAAATCCAGCTGATTGGTGTCATATATGTGTAAGATCAATTTTGGTCTAATTTTAATCTTATTCTTTTAAGAACTCAGAGAAAGTGGTGCCACACGGTTTTTTAGGGGCATACCCAATTTGTATAGAATTCAGCAAGTTATTTACAAGATACTAACACTGTGTTTGGTTGCATAGAATTGGGCTCGGAATTGAATTGGGGTTGAATTCCAAATCTGAGTTGGAAATGAATTCGCCTCAATTCCAAATCAGTTGAATTCTTGTTTGGATGCACAACATCGTGGAATCGTGGAATTCTTGTTTGGATGCCGGCCGGAACTAAGGAGGGGCGGGGCGGCGGCCGGCGGGGAGGTGCGGGTGGCCGACGAGCCGGTGCTGGGAGGCGGCAGAAGGCTGGTCGAGGACGGGGCGCGGCGGCCGAGGCGGAGAGGAGAGGAGCCGGCGCTAGCTGCGGTGGAGGGAGACCGGGCGGAGGAGGGCGGCCGAGCTCGGGCTCGAGCTCGTGCGGGAGCAGGCCGGGCGCCGGGAAAGAAGGAGAGGGCGCGGGCAGCTTCGGCGACGGGGAAGGGGAGGCGCGCGGGAGGAGCGGTGGCGCGAAGGGCGGCCGGCGGCCGGCGGGGCGGGGCGGTGGCCGGCGTCCGAATTTCGTGCGTTTCCGAGCTGGGAGGCTCGGAATTGCTCCCTTCACAAAACGATAGCTGCGGAGCGGGCTCGGAATTGGTCTCCAATTCCAGGCCCAAATTCTGAGCGCAGTCCAAACGACGGAATTCGGAATTGGGGCTCCAATTCCAATTCCGAGCCCCAATTCTGTGCAACCAAACACAGGGTAACAGCGAACACTGCCATAAAAATGGTTCATGGTAAATTAAAAAGTCTTCACCTATATTTTCCACACTATTCAGTAAATATCATGGATTAAAATGAATAATTACAGATTAAAAAATGTAGCTGTGTTTGGATGTTCATATTGGGCCTTGGAATCGTCAATTTGGAATTGCTAAACCAAATTCAGCTGTCTGGTGTGGTCTAGCCTAGGTATTGCCCCCTGGAAACGCCCTCCAATTCCGAGCTAGCCCCGCCTTGCCGCGTACCGCTTCCCCTCGCTCGCCTCCTCGCTCGTTCGGGCGATACCTCGAGCTGGGCACAAACCGGCGGCGGCGACCGGCGGTAGGTAGCCCTCTCCATCTCCCTGCTCTCCATCTACCTCTCCCCGCCACCCTCTCCCTCCCCGTATCCGAGAAATACGTCCTTCTCCTCCGTCCGGCCCAAGCGGGGCACTGCATCCCCTCCCGTGAGCCGCGTCTGAACCCTAGATCGGCCGGCAAGAACGGCGGCGGGAATAGCGGTAGGTGTAGGGAGGGGGATTAGCTCCTCAACACGCGCATGTTCTTCGCTGACTGCTCCCCATCGATTCCATGTTCAGATGTTCTTCCTGCTCCTCCACTGATGCTGCTTGCTTATTTGACCTCTGATTTTCTGTGTGCGGGCTCCAGGAATTGCGAAGAACTGAGTTTTCATTTCTGTGTGCAGCCCCAAGGTATATTCTCCTGTATTTGGTCCGGCCATGTGTGTTTTCTGCTAATTGGTAGCTTAACTTGGTGCTGAACAACTGTGTATTGGTGCTGAAAAATTGTTTATGGGTAGCCTTTTGTGATATTGGTGCTAAAATTAATAACCTGCGAAGTGTTTTGTATAACTTGCGCCATCTCGTGCTAGAAATTGTGTGGAGAGAGCCTTAGGTTTGTTGAAGAAAAAATGGGATTCCAATTCCTGTTTGAATGTACAAAAAATTGAATTGTAAATTAAACATACATTATTGCAAGAGTATATGCACTGTTGTGAGAGAAGATATTTTTAAACATTTATAACACTTAACTATCTTCAGTCTCATGTAAATTTATAATTCACAAGTGTTTGTACATTCAAGCAGGAATTTGGAATCGCCTCTTCTCTTTGATTCCAAATGCCATTTCGAGGGACATCCAAACAGTAGCATTATAATTGAAGCCCATTTTCAGTTTTGGTTTTTGGCACCCTTTTCAGTTCCTTGGCTTGAATATCTACATCCAAACCAAGACTAATAATATTGTGGTGCCTATCAGCTAAGATGCTGTGAATGATGCCCTACTGCAAATTATGCACTATGGCTAACATGGTCATTTACTATTTCAGATTCCGCTTTGGTTGTTGCTTCATGATGGAACTAGTGTTGATGTTCTTAATCGACCCGTCAGTCTATATGCTGTTCTACTGCTTTTACTTTGGCAAGAACCTTAATTTAAAAGATGTGGTTATATCTGATTGTCGTCATCTTTAATCATGTCTAGTTCATGTATTCAGTTGAACATCGTAATAATTTCGAAATAAGTTGCAGTACACATCGTGGAAGCAGAATTATTAGCCTTAAGTAATACAGTACATGTTAGCTCTCTGAGCTTCAGTCCTCTACATTGCAGTACAAATAAAAACCTAGTGGCAGAAACGCGCTGCAATAAAGAGAGGCCCATACCTGATTTCCAGTGCCAAGTCCCATATACTCAACATACTTTTCCTATGTCTATGTACTCATATGACATATCGTTCAAATGTCAATAGAATTTGCAGATCTCGTTTTGTCAGCATTGGTATTTTTCTCAGTTTACCAGTTTCTGATTATTGATACATGCAGCAAAAATATCGACCGAGGAATGGCGATGTCTTGGTCACGAGTATTGAAGCATGGAGTTATTCCAAGAGATGCAGCTCAGTTGGTCGGGAGAAGAGGCTTTGCGGTTGCAGCCAAGGGAAAGAAGGGTGGAAAAGGTGGTGGCGCTGATGCTAAACCGGTGCTCAGCAAAGAAATGAAGAGTACAACTGTGTTTGGGGCAAATATCCTGAAGGAGGGCTCTGATCCAAAGATCCAACCAGATTCTGCGTACCCTGACTGGCTGTGGCACCTGGTTGACAAGCGTCCTGTGCTGAGCGAGCTGCGGAGGAAGGATGCCAAGACACTGCCTTATGAAGACTTGAAACGTTTCGTCAAGTTGGACAACCGTGCTCGGATCAAGGAAAACAATGCTCTCACTGCTAAGAACTGATGAGGACAGTCTCATGTCATGAAGTGATCGAAGTCTCGTCACAGTGTCTATCTTTCCTTATGAAATTTATCAGTGGACATACTAGTTATTTTTGGTAATAACCTAGTAACTTGTAATTTGGAGTTGGCTTTGGCCTAAGCGACTAGTGTGTTTGTTTCTCATGTTCTTGTTAGGATCTAAGTTTCGTATCTTGCAGCATTGCAGCAAATGCTTTAGCAAGCATCAAATGTTCCAAAGCTCCCACAATAGCATGAAGGATCCGTGCGGTGATACTACCTGAATTGGTACTCTTTAATACTGGACATGTACTTATGTTTCGGTGATAATGTAATGGTTAGGAGGGTGGAGCTTTTCCACCTGCTTGGCTTGGTATGATGGGTAGCCTAGGCCAGCATGTATG
This sequence comes from Poa pratensis, assembly GCA_947311845.1. Taxonomy (NCBI): domain Eukaryota; kingdom Viridiplantae; phylum Streptophyta; class Magnoliopsida; order Poales; family Poaceae; genus Poa; species Poa pratensis. The sequence goes on along the minus strand of CAMZMU010000027.1, from coordinate 75,666,234 downwards.
TGTTTTCATGTTAAGATTTAACCTATATATTTTGCAGCAAATTTTGTCGCAATTTATCACGTCCCATGCTCCCATAACTGTTTTGAAATTTGAAACAGAGTGTTCAGATATTTCTGTATATCTCCTGGTTCCAGTTTCGCACTTTGAAAGTTTGTTTTCATAAAAAAAAATAACTGGGATAATCGCTGACATTTCATGAGCCCGTAAGAAATGGACTAATGCACACTATATTGAAGGATACACAAATTAGTTTATGTTGACTATCTTACATAGTCGTATTTCTGGACCAACTGTTGCAAGCATAGATATGTTCACGGTAAACATTCATGAGCTGGGAGTGTTAACTTGGAATCGTTTGTTTAGGGGTAAATACTACAGATCGTAAGGGAATTTGGGATAACGGTTGATGCGTGTAGTTATGCCTCTGATTTTCAGGATTATTAAGTCACAAACGCAACCTTCCCCCGCCACCGGCCTGTCCCCGGAGTCTCCGGGCTACCCCGCGCAGCCGCAAGATTCCCCGTGCCTCCGCCCTCCAGGCTTCCCTCGCGTTGTCGGCCGTGCCATTATCGCCGTCCATGCCGTGCCCGACCCCGATGCACAGGAAGTGGACGGCGCACACGCGCCTGTCTCCCCTGCCTCCCCTGCCGCCCGGCATCACCCGCCTCCTCTACGATCCTCCTCGTGCCGCTGCGCACCCGCGACCTCCGGCTACCTCGTGAAATTCGCCGCCGACGGTGACCCGTCCGGTTACCTCGCGCAGCCAGTTCGTGCGGTTGTGCATGCGCTGGAAGGCGCAGGACGCGGTGGCCCAAACCGGAACCCACGGCGCCCCGGCAGCGGCTGCGAGTGCCGGGCGCTGTGGTGCTTCCTGCCCAATGGTGCTGTCGCTGCAAGCTGCTCCTCCACGCCCCTCGCTGCTTACAATGCACAAAGGTAATTTCTTCTTTGTCTTGTTTATTTCTTCTTCCCTGTCAGTGATCCAAGTTCTGAGTGTGAAATACGTGTACGGATAAAATGGTTGCAAGCGTCGTATGCACTGCTAAAACGGCTGATATACGTTGTCTTCGTATGAATGCTTGGCAAGGAAAGAGGACTCAAGGATAATTCTGAATTTTCAAGGTCCCTGGTAGGCTGGTACACGTGCTTATTGTTGTGATTTGCTGAATATGGTCATGTACTTTATTCTATAGTACCACAAAGCTCCTACCATGTTGCCTATTATTTTGAATTCTTGAACATGATGCGGTCGTTTCTATGTTTATAGGGGCAATTGGATATTAGAGACTCCAAGTTATGTTATGTTATAAACAGTTAGGCTAGCATAAGTGCATAACCAAATTGGTATCTTGCTAAAAGGCAGCAGATAATGACCTGATTACTGGGTTGCTTCGGGGGTTCAACAGGACAGGGATCATCAGCATGCAGTATGCCGATGATACCCTGCTCTTCCTCGAGGCTAAAAGAGAGAGTGTGTTAAACCTAAAGTGGCTGCTATCATGTTTTGAACAGTTGTCTGGGATGCGGATTAACTTTCATAAATGTGATCTCGTAGCCTTGAATTTAAATGATGAAGAGGCCCAGGTGTTTGCTCAAATTTTGAGCCGTAAACTTGGAAAATTCCCTCTGAAATATCTAGGGGTGCCTTTACATCATAGTAAGCTAAGGAAGGAAGACCTGCAGCCTATAATTGATAAATTAATCAAAAAAGCTGCAGGTTGGAGGGGGAGGCTTATGTCTCACGCAGCCAAATTAGAATTAGTAAGGAGTGTTCTTGCTAGCATTCCGATTTACTTGCTCAGTGTGATTAAGTTTCCCAAGTGGGCTATAGCCTTGATTAACTCTCAATTAGCCCACTGCTTATGGGATAACTATGAGGGGCATTTTAAATATCATTTAGCTAATTGGGGTCTAGTCTCCCAAAAGAAGGAATATGGGGGGCTGGGTATTCCTGATATAGCTCAAATGAATCTTTGCTTGTTAGCATCATGGGTCAAAAAGTACAATCTTGATGAAGATAAATTATGGAAACAAATTATTGACCACAAGTACAATGTTAATGATCCAAATATTTTCCATGGTACTCCTACTGGCGTTTCTCCTTTTTGGAAAGGAGTAATGTGGGCCGCAAATGCTGCAAGAATAGGATACCAATGGAAGATTGGGAATGGTAAAAAGGTCAAATTTTGGGAGGACCATTGGTTTGGAAACTCTAGCTTGGCCATCCAGTATTGGGAGTTGTACATTTTGTGTAACGAACAAAATGCGGTATTTGCTGATGTTTGGAATGGTGATCAGGTCAAACTATCCTTTAGGAGATGTTTTGATCAGAGACTTATGATTTTGTGGTATGAGTTGGTCAGTATTACTGAGTCTATTCAGTTTACTGATGCCATTCTTTAGAAATTTGATTCTAAAGGGGTTTATACGGTCAGCTCTATGTATGCAGTGATCAATTTTAATGGGATTAAGCCTACACATGTGCATTCAGTTGGTCAATTTTAATGAGTTGGTCAGTATTACTGAGTCTATTCAGTTTACTGATGCTCTTGTTGAGCGAGTTTCCTGTGTTGTACTTTGTGGGCTGCTTTTCCTGTTTTTTATGTTTCTGAGGCGATACTCGATCGTTTCCGAGTGCAAGTAACATCTGTAAACAGAACCTGATGGTTTTCTTTTCATATGAAATGGAACCGGGGCGAGGCCCTTTATATCTAAAAAATAAGTGCATAACCAAATTGGTATCTTGCTAAAAGGGCGGCAGAGAGCCAAAGTAGCAGCATACCTCCAGGAGTGCTGCTGCTGCCGCCAAACATGGATTTGTAGTTACTTGGTCTATAGTCATCAGCTTCTGTACATTTCATCCGTTTTGTACATTTCCATCAGTCCAGCAGTGATGTTATTAAATCTATAAGTCAACCCGTAGGCTTTTAAGTTGTCTTATGACTGATGCCATAAGTGTGTGCTTACTTGTATTTCTAATTTAGGAAAGTGAAAATGTGAAGTCTAGCAGCTATACTACAGAACACTCTTGTTCACTCTTCAGGATCAAATGTGGAGTGCTGTTTCATGAGTCTTCTCAGTGCTTCAAGCTCGACAGCAACCTCTATCATCCTTGGCCTCTCCTCACCTCTCACCCTTAAGCATCGCAAAGCCAGCTGCGCAACAGTTTTAACATGTCTAGCTCCAGCTTCATCGGCTACTTGACGATCCACGATTTCTGACAACCGATTCTCGTGGAATAATATGCTGAAATGCAACGCCAGGCTTCTCACCTCGTCCGTCTTGCAACCAAATATTGGTTTCTCCCTTGTCAACAGCTCGAGAAGTACCACGCCAAAGCTGTAAACATCACTTCTCTCGGTCAGTTGGCTTGTCTGGAAGTACTCAGGGTCCATGTACCCTAGTGTCCCCTGCACCAAGGTGGTGACATGGGTCAGATTATGCGGCATCGGCCTCGAAGCGCCAAAATCGGACACCTTGGCTGTGAAGCTCTTGTCAAGGAGTATGTTGGACGATTTGACATCTCTGTGAATGATTGGCATCTTTGCCAAGTGCAAGTATGCTAGTGCTGTAGCCGTTTCAACTGCAATCCTTAGGCGGTCGTCCCATGGCATCGGCACTGAAGTGTTGTGGAGATGGTGGAAAAGGGCTCCGTTGGTGACGAACTCGTAGACCAACAAGGGGACTTCTGACTCGAGACAACAACCTATTAGCTGGACCACATTCTCGTGGTTCACTTGCGAGAGAATGAGCAGCTCATTGACGAACTGCTCCACCTGGCTCTGATCAACCCGCTGAGCCTTCTTGATCGCCACGACCATCTCATCGAACAATACGCCTTTGTAGACCGTCCCAAATCCACCTCTGCCAGCTATGTTGTCATTGCTGAATCTGTTGGTTGCCTTTTCAAGCTCATCAGAAGTGAATATCTTCAACGGTGCCCTCTGAGAAAACATCTGCTGTTTCAGGAGCATCCCACCGTTCTGCAGAAAGTATCTCTGTCTTGTCTTGGCAAGCTTTCTCTTCTTCACAAGCCAATGTGTCCAGAATCCGAGCACGAGGAGAACAAGAAGCAAAGGCAGGCCTCCACCTGAAAAAAAAAGCAGAAAATTTTATGAATAAAGTGCTTGTTCATGCAGATTGAGCAGATCATGTCAAAAAATAAGATCACTGGATACTACTTGCCTGCTGCAATCAGTAGCTTTGTATCTCTTTTGCACCCGCTGCCCTGCTTCGTACCATCTCCCGTCATGCCCATAGGGCATACACAGCTAAAACGACCAAATGTGTTGATGCACCCGTGCGTGCAGGGATAATTCGTCTCATCTTTGCATTCGTCAATATCTTGTATACAGAATTGCGAAACAAGACCAGAAGGGGAAATCAGAGTAAGGAACATATATAGTCAGTGGTAGCCAAAATCTAAAACATGTACCCTGTTGCAAACAAGCATGGATTCTAACCTTGGCATCCATTCTGCAGGTATGGGTTCCCAGCGAAACCTTGAGAACAGTTGCAGCGGTAGCTGCCGTGCCCGGTGACGGTGTTATTCACCACGGTGTAACACTCCGTGTTCTCCCTGCACATGTAGGTCCGCGGGGCGGCGCGTGCCTCCGAGCAGTTGCCACCGAATATGGACCAGTCGAGCACCATGGGTAGGTTCGTCAGGTTTCTTTCCAAGTCCTTCCTGGAGAAAACGTAGGAACCTTGGTCCGCGATGAACGCCTTGCTGCACCAAGGGTTGCTATTGTTTCCACTGATGTTTCCCCAAGATCCGGAGGAGGACTGGAGGAGCTGGTTCCGTATGCTGGTGAGCTCCAAGTCCAGCACGTTGAGCTGCTCGGGCACGGAGGCCTGGCAGCAGCCCACCCCGGAGCAAGCACCACTGGTGATGCTCCCCTCGGTAGCGCAGAACGACACGCACCCTCCACGGTAACTGTACCGGCTCGTCGTGACGCCAAGATCCGGGCCTCGGAGCATCGCCATGGAGTCACAGCCGACGACTGTGAACTTGTTGAGTGTGTGGGAGAAAGTGAAAGGCGTACCCCCAAGGTCGAGGAACTTTGTGGTCACCGGGCCGTTCATCTGCCGGTGGCACTGGGTGTACACGGTGTCGCCGGCCACGCGTATGTAGCCCTGGTCCAGTGAGATGTTCAGGACCGTGTACAGCTTACCGCTAAGGCCAAGAGATAGCATCGGTCCTGTCGATCCGCATGATATGTTGAAGCCTGGAATTCTCAGTACGGTCGAGTTGTCGGAGATGCTGAAAGGGTATGGGATGGCAACGGAGCTACCGGGGCATTTGGTAGGATTGGATTGGGGAGAACCGGTGCAGAATAGTGAATAGAAGCAGAGAAGAAGCAACTGAACGAAAATTACTCCGTTCATGCCGTTTGATGATCAAGTAACTGATGCAGATAGGTTGGTTGTTCCTTCGGGGTGTTAACGTACCTTTGGGTTGCTAGCAAGCAGTACTCCAGAATGGCTGAGCAATGCTCCTCTGAGGCTCCGGAGAGAAAGATGATCCACCAATATGCATCCATTGCAGAGTTATAGGTCTTTACTCTTGAGGGTGACCTTTGGAAAAAAATTTCTGTTGCATAGTTTTCTTGCTTCCTTGCGTCAAATCGTTTGACCTACCGTGGAAATAAAATTATTGCCCGACTGACATGGACACTCAGAGGTGTATGTTCTCCTAAAAGTGCGGATGGCTCCAAAGACTTGGAGATCAAGTGCCCGGCCTAACTATTTGTGCTATATTCTTTCCAGCACTGGAGTAGTTGACGTTGAATGACTCTTAGTCCAAGTCCATCAAAACCTGTCGTATGGGTTCAGCTGCGTGCATGGAACTTAAAGCCATTGACTGATTCCTGCATTCTCTCTTCTCAAGGGAAAACCATCGTGGGTAGCTTTATGAATCTCCAATAATAGTTACATATTCCACGAGCATTCAGATTTCCTCACAAATTTCAAAGGCCCATGGCAAGAGGTGGAGGTGCAATGTTTTTAGTCTCACGTTGCTATTTGAGAAATAGTAAGACCATGTTATATAATGGAGTCTCTCTACCTCACTAAGTGACTGGGATGGCTAGAGAAAGTGAACACACCACATTTTTCCTCGCTCGCCTGGCCTGGCCGGTCCGGGCTTAGGACAGGGCGGTGCGGCGCTCATGTGGATATGCCGTGAATAATCCACCAATGTTGTCGTCAACAATGTTACTGCTACACCAAAGGGCTACTTCATAGTACGTGGGACGTATTCCAGTCTGCTATTTTATTATGACTATTGTTGTTGGTGTTGTTCATGATGTTTAATACTTCTAATATGTTTGATTTCCACGTTATAATAGCTGCGCTCGTTAATCATATTTCTATTCTGTAGAGTTTCTGAAATGGTGGCTGAGATTATCCTGTCAGGACCCCTCACCCTCATATATATATAGCACCAGATTAAGGTTTCGGTTACATGGGCCAACATGGGCCTTACATGGACTTAACACGGTCCAACACTCCCCCTCAAGATGATCATGTGTAATCTACCATGATCATCTTGCTACCATACATAACACAAAACTACAACTACCACTACTGAACAGTGGCGGACCCAGGGAAAAGTGGGATTGGGGGCATCCATGTATGGAAAAGTGACCAACATTTTTTTTGAGAAAGAAAAATCACAACAAGTAACTACATAAAGCTTATAAACATCCAAATATGATATATATATAACGAAGTAAACAAAACTTTTTGAACAAAAAGGACATATATCACCAAATTATTTGTATGCCACAAAAATGTGAATATTATTTGTCTTGCAAATAAACATTGTTACCTCTCCAATAGCAATGTGGTGCGTGGTGGTGTTGGTGGGGTTGGTGTTTGTTTGTTTCTTAATCAAATACATATCCATTATTTCCTTCTTCTTTCCTGCCAACATCATGAAAAAATACGACTATAAATTCATATGCTAGTAGACCAGTAGTAGCATGCAAGCAGAAAAGTAAGAATGGTAATATATTGTACATGCTAGCCGGATTGCATTAGCATACAATTTTTTAAAATCCTCGAAACTGGGTCACGGGTAGTATACTAATATGTCAATTAGTGCTACAAACATAAATGAGGAATTATTACACTGAAAGATCAACATGATAACCAGAATAAAAAGATTAATATCAAAAATTGAAGACCCAATTTTGAGACGAGAGCGTACCTGGCGTATGTTTGGGGAATAGTCTACGCGGAGGTGGCGCCGGCCAGCCGGCCGGGCACACGGCGGTCCGCGGAGTTGCGGTCCGCGGAGGGCGTCCACAATCGTCAAAGAAGAGTGCCTGGCCGGCGGACTTGCGGTCGGCGGATGGCGGCCACAATCGTCAAAGAAGACGAGCAGACTAATGGGCTATTTGGATTATGCTCACACCTACAACGCCAAATTTTGGGCTAGCCAAAATTTTGGCGAAGGATTCGTTCGCCCCACTTTCGCCAGCGCGTGGGCGTAAAATCGAGCCTGGTGGCCAAAATTTTGGCGAGGCTGCGCTAGGTAGGCTTCAATCCAAACGGTTGGCCGTGTTGCCAGTCAACGCCCATATTTTGGTGTGGCAGCCGTCGGCCACGATCCAAACAGCCCCTAAGACACGACGCCCGCGTGCTCTGCTCTCGTTCTCTGATCTCTAAAGACGAAGCGGCGGAGGTTCACCACGCTGGATCATTCAATCGTGATATGCGATTTAGGCATGTGGGCTCTAGTGTGAGACTTGAGAAACTGGCCTAGTAAGTTCACAAGTATATTTTTTTTACTGGGCATTCACAAATAGAGCTGGGCTTGAGCGAGTGGGGGCGTTGGTCATGGGCTGACCGGGGGCATTTCCTTTAACCGCATCGGACATCTATATGTACGATTGAAAATTGACTGGGGCCAATGCCCCCGCTCGCCATAACGTGTGTCCGCCCCACTGAACACAAACATAACACATAGAATACATGAGAGCGCCAACATCCCTTGCTCTCTCTCGGTTTTTATCTCGAGCATCATCTGTGTCTCAACACTATGGTGTGATCCTACTGCCTCAACCATCTCTCCTCAGCTTCTCTCCTCCATTTCCTCCTCAACCATCAACTTTGTGTCCTCAACCTCTCTCATCCACACTCCATGCCCTTGACCTCCTCCTTCCTCCCACAAACCCACGGCCAACTCCGGCCTCAACCATCTCCACCTCAGGCAACGCATGCCTCTCCTTGGTCACCATGGCCTCAACCATCTCCACCTCAAGCAACGCATGCCTCTCCCACGGACACCTCTACAACCATCACCACAAAACCAACAACCTCATCATCTCCATCAGCACCAGTAGTCATCACACCTTCATCAACAACACCAGACAACCTCCTCCTAAGCACTGCAGCAACCACTCGTCAGCACATTCTCCCCCTTGCTGCAACTCCTCTCTTCTCTCTCTCAGTTCACCCCATCCTTCTCCCCCTAAAAGAAAATGCCACATAGCTCCCTTCCTTCTTCCTTCCTCTCCCATCTTCTAAAACCTCATTTCCTTCACGAGGCGCCCAAGCTTAGTGACAGGCACCTACGTCTCCTCCTCACACACGGCCAAGAACCAAGCAGCGCAAGCATACACAGTCTTATGCCAAACGCATCGGCCTCATCGAACTGTGCCGCTGCTCAGCGGCTCCAACACACTGCCTCCACCTTCGCCAAGCACGGCCACAATCGCCGTGTGACATCAGTACCCTACAGACCTGTGAGGCTGGGACCGAGCCGCCACACTCGGGCTCACAGCTACTTCTTCATTCCCGGTCTGGAGCAGCAGTTCCTCCATGGACGCCCAACCCTGCACCTCTACCTTCCTTCTCTCCCCCTAAAAGAAAACCACCTTCTCCTCTCCAACATCAACAACACCCACCTGCAGCACCCTTGTCCTCTCCAGTTGGCCACATCCACATTGTGGTCCCCCATCTTCCTAACTAGCTACACGCAGCAGCAAGGTCTCTTCTTATCCCCCTGCCTAACATAACAGCACCAACTGCAGCTCAGCCGCTTCTCCTAGCAAGCAGCAGCATGCAACAGTTGGTCGGCTTCCTCTCCCTCTGTCAAACAGCAGCAAGGGAGCTCAAGCTCCTTCTTTATTTCTCTCCCCCTCAGCTCCTTGGTCCCTACAACGAACCAAGACAAGGAGCAGCAACATCTTGTTGAGCTAAAACATATTTGCTCTCCCACTTGCAACCTGCGCCTCCTCCTTGCAACCTTAAATTCTCCGTGTTGCTTTTCTTGTCCAGCTCCAGCCGGCCGCTGGCGCGCCTCATCTTGTCCGGTCATCACCTCTCACCCCTGCTCACGACACCTCAGCACAGACGCCTTCCGCACCTGTGTAGCTCTGTCCTTCCTCCTGGCTTCGCTGTAGCAGCACGCACGCAGTAGCAGCAGCCACCTAGCGCCTCCTGACGCTCAGCCCTTCACTCAGCAGCTTCACCACGCACAGCTCAAGCTGCAGCTCGAGCCCTTCTTCTCCCCGCGTCTCGTTTTCCCATGAGGCAGACCATGAGCGCCGCCAGGGAGGGCCTCCTCTTCTCTCTCTCCCTCGCAGCCTCCTCTCTCTCCGCGGCTACCACGCCTTGGATCTTGCCGCTGCCACCATGGTCGTGCCTTACCCAAGCAGCAGCAACATCTTGTCCTTCTTCCCCCCCTACACGAGCACCCGCAAGCAGGAGCCATAGATCCGCTCACCTCGTTTTCTTCATTTTCTCCCCCTCAGCTCCTTGCACCAAGCCGGGTTACAGGAGCAGCAAAAACAGCAGTCTCACATGCACAATCTTCTCCAGCCTGAAGACCTCCGGCTCCAATCTCCCATGGCTGAGCTCGAGCCTCCGCTCCTTCTCTCCACGCTCACTGCACCAAGATGGAGCAGCCAGCCCACACATTACATCCGGCCAGCACAGCCCAGATCGGGGCCGCCCCGTCGCAGCAGCATGCATCTCCTGCCCGATACACATCACACGGGCTCAGATCGAGCCCACACCACAACGTCTCCTCCTGCAGATTCGCCCCTGAACTTCCTCCACCGTCACCACCAATTTCACCACCAGAACACCTTCTTTCTCATCCTCTTCACCTCTTAATCCACCCTATTCTACTCCATCTTCTTCCCCTGCGCAGAGCAGCAGCCACACTCACACAACTCACCTCGTTGTGTGAGATGGCCACAGCCCACGCAGAGCAACGGATGCGGCCTCCGCCGCCGGAGTGTCTACAACTCGCCTGGTTGTTGTGGCCGGCGAGGAACTAGTCCGCTGGTGGTTGTGGTGGGTGGCGGACAGCGGGTGGAGGCTGCTAGTTAGGACACCTAGGCTCTGATACCATGTAGAGTTTCTGAAATGGTGGCTGAGGTTATCCTCTGAGGACCCCTCACCCTCATATATACATCACCAGATTAGGGTTTCGGTTACATGGGCCAACATGAGCCTTACATGCACTTAACACGGTCCAACATATTCTAAAATTCATCATGAATTTGCCTATTTATCTAACACCTATCCTCTACTGGGCGTGGAAGGTTGGAAGGAGCGCAACCATGCATGCGATTACCCGAATTGAATAAATATAATACGGAGTAACAAACATGACATATTATCAGGATCAGATAATGTGGTGGAAAAATGAATTAACTTCCTCAATTTTAATTTATCTGTTTTTATTGGTTTTCTACCGTTCTTTTCTATTTTATTTCTTTAGATGATTTTGTGTACTGCGCGTTGCCCTAGCGCGCAAGTATTTTGTTTTTGGAAAATTTACTATTGTACTAACTGACATACGTCACGGACTTTCAAGTGCATCGTGCACGTAATTTCAAATACACGTCCGGTACTTTCAACTTAAGAGCGTGATGAACCAGCGCAACACATGTACAATATTTACAAATTATAAAAAATGCTCGTCGAAATATATTAACATGACGATCTTATTTTGAAAGTCTCTACAAGGAACACACTAAGGTAGATTGTAGAAGCAGTTTGTAATTTGAACGGACGGTTTTATAGACATTGTGAATCTAAAAAAAAGAGCTATTTTACGGTGCTTGGGAAACTACCATCCCCACTAAATTATATCAGCCATCCAAGCACTGAATCAGTAATTCGTCGGGGAGGTTGGGTACTTTCGGGTGCCCGACCTTCTTCCATCTGCTGCTGCGCGGCGGTGACGGGGAGGTTGGGTACTTGGGTACTTCCTGGTGCCACGCGCCCTCCCACACATCAACCTGGACACCGGGGCCGTGGGCGTCATCGACACCATTACCCTCGCTCCCGGCTTGGCCTCCCTCGTCTCTACCAAGGTGCTTGCCGACGTCGTCGTCTGCGTCGACCCTCTGTTGTTTGTGCCTGCAGATTGTGACTCGTCCCCGGTGGTTGTTGCTCCTTCACCGCCCGCTGCAAGGTCCTGACCCGACGCGCCCTACGTCCCTGGCGAGCGCGCGAGCAAGCGCAAGCGCGCACCCAAGACGCCGTTGTCGCCCGTGTTCCAGCGGCGCCTCCACGTACTAGTGCTCGGCTGTGCGCGAAAGGCAGCGTCCTGTTCGAGAGTGTGATGGATCGTGCTGTGCGGATCAAGACGGTGTCTCGTCCTCCACGGCGACCGTCGCTTCCCCGTTCCGTGCAGAGGAGCTGCTGGCCATGGCGAGTGCGTGCCAGCTGCCGTATGACGAGTTGACGACATGCGCCGTCTGGAGCGTGCCGTCAGGGTGCCGGAGGGTGCCCCATGATGCGTCCACACCACTGCCGGGCCGCTGCCGCAATTTTGCCCCTGGTGCTGCTTTGACTTGTTCGTCTGCACGCCCGTCCGCGGCTTCGTCCTCCGATCGTGTTGCTCAGAGTAGTGATCGTGGCTCCAGTAGTGCTAGTGAGCCCCGTAGCCCTGAGTTTGCTGTGTATTATCTCTGTATTTTGCGTGCGTTCTTGCTTGTAAAAAGGGTCGTGATGTTCCTGTTAGCTGTAGCTTGGTTTCAGTGTCCGTGGCTTCTGTGTTTGTACTGCTGGTGTGCTCATGTTTCCCAAGTAGATAAACCGTCTCAAGCAGCTCCTCCTTGCGTCCTAGAACACACGCGTGGACTGAACGACCCCATCAAATGCCGGGCAAATAGCTCCACTGCGACGTTTTTCCAACTCAATAGAAGGAGAGCGACGTCTTTCTGAAGAATAGCTCCCATGCGACACGTATCTGAGCGGAAATAGCCCAGACCCAACATGACACTTAAACGCTCGTTAGCTGTTAGGTTTGGGTGACCGTTAGGTTTGGGCGACCGTTGGGAACAGGGCCCACCACTTATCCATGTACGCAGGTGTGGGTCCCACCCCAGCGCAGTTAGAAAAGAACCGCGCCCGTGCCCGACCGCCCGACGCCGCCGCGGTGTGCTTCCCCTTTCCCTCATCTTCTCTCTTCTCCGGCGACGTAGTCTAGCTCCTCCGCCGCGCAGATGTCTAGCTCCTCCGCCGCGCGGTCAAAATGGCCACGGTATGGTGTAGTGCCGCTGATACGGTGCCCAGACTGCCCACGCCCAGAGGCTCTCAAGCGTTGGGTCAGTAAACCGACGACAATGGCAATCTTGGACGCGAGTATGTCAGCTGCTTGAGCAAGAGGCACGCCGGAAGGGATGGGCAGGTTTGGATCTCAGTTCTTTCGTAGCCTTTTGCTTTGATTTCACCGCAATTCGTTTTTGCTCGTCGAATTTGGGAAATTTGAATTTAGGGTTCATGTTGCTGTTTTCAGATCCTGAAGAAATGTGGCTATTTCGAGTGGATGGATGATTATTTAGAGAGGCTTATGTTTGAGGGCTACATTGATTCGATCGGGGCCGCAAACTTGGAGCTCAATTTGGGGGGGCTGCCGCCGGTGGGCGTGGAGATGGGGGGAAGCTTGGAGATGGGTGCGCCCGGTGCTGACAGAGAGGTGAGGAGGAATGCGCGCAATGGTGAACTGCCCTCGGAGTCCGAACTGAACCAGGAATTGAAGAAGATCAAGAAACATCTAAAGCAGATGGTTGATTTGCAGAAGCAAGCAAATATGATGGCAGGTGGATTTTATTGTTGCATCGTTGCTCTGTTTTTCGTTTACTTGTTGATCCGTCGTTAGGGCAGAGGACGCGATCTGTGCGCCATGCCAAGTTCGTGTAACTTAATCGAATCGAAGCAGCAATTTGTTAAGTTTCTGAATTTGTTGAGTCTGTGTTCTTCAGTTAACTTCAGTCGACAGTTCTGTTTTCAGAAGAAAAAAACGTACTGGGCTGCCAGAGTAGATGTTGGGCCGTGACTAATAGATGTTGGGCCGTGGCGAGTAGATGTTGGGCCGTGACGTTTCTAAATTTTGTTTATTTCCTATAAAATAAAATAAACGTACTGGGCTGCCAAATTTTGCATAGAGGCACACATAGAGGCAAATGCACATATATTTACTTGTTTTAGCTTGTTTGTAACAAATTTTGCTTAGAGGAAATCTTATTTACTTGTTTTAGCTTGTTGTAACAAATTATGCGTTTTCTCTTGTATTTTTTTAGGGAAGTGGTAGCACCCGTTGCCGAGCCCAATAATTGCATCTACTTGTTTTAGCTCGTTGTAACAAATTTTGCTTTGCATTAGCCTTTGAATTTTGTTACTAGTTCCCCTGTATTAGCCTTTGATTTTTGTTACTTTTATGGCAAAAGGCAAAAATCACATATTTTGACCTTCCAAAAATAATACTTCATGTTTGTTGCATGGGTCATGCAAAAATTTGTTTTGAACGAAACAAACATATTATGACCAACAATACATTTTTTTGGAGAACATGGTAGCAATAACATCACACTTCTAACTTGTGCCCTCTTACAACTTATCAACCTACACAATAAGTAGCATCGACTCAACAAACACGGAAATAAACAACATGGAAATAAAGGGGCATCATCTTAAACGGAAATAAACTAAAGATGGGCATATATGCCCAAGCAAACATGGCAAACAAACATAGAACTTGTTCTCCTTGACTCCTCCTTGACTCCTCCTTCGGGGTGGCTCACTCATCGTCCTCCGCATCCATGTTGTAGGGGAGGATGTGAATGTTGCCCTGGTAGTGGTAGATGTCGTTGAAGTTTGTGTAGATGTTATAGTTCGTGAATGCGATGAACTTGCACCCATACCACCACACCTGCCCGAGGAGGTGGAAAGCATCGAACATGTTCCTGAACTCGACGTAGTAGCCGACGACGAGACGGTTGTCGTAGAACTCCTCGAGCCGGAACATGCGCGGCGAGCCCTGAGGGAGGTGGCGTTAGTTGCACGAGAGGAAGAAGTGCGCCCAATCCCTTGCGCCCTTCCACCTCGAGAAGGCCCAAACGCGCAGCCGGTTCTCGACGATAACACCGGGCGGATACCGTAACTCCGGCACGGCGGCAGGGCGTTGGAAGGTGGGGCCGTTGAACTGCATGCTGGTTAGGGTTGTAGAGAAGAGGATGCGGCTTGAGAGAAGAGTGTGAGAGAAGAGGTAGAAGAGGGGGTCCTTATAATGCCGTGGTGTGAGAGAAGAGGAAGGAGCGGTGGCGTTTCTTCTCCATCGATGTGGCACCCATTGTATTAAGTGGGAGAGCATCCAAAGCGCGGGCCATGCATTTGAGCGGCGCGACGGCGTTTACACTGCGTGCTAGGGTTGCATCGATCGGTACGACACGGGCTGCATCGATGCATCGCTGCAAATAGCGCTGGTGCGACGTGACGGCTTTTTCACTGCGTCGAGGCTAGGGCTGCATCGCTACAACACGGGCTGCATCGATGCATCGCTGCTAATAGCGCATGTGCGACGTGAAGGCTTTTTCTGAAACGAGGCGTGCAGGGCTGCGTCGAGGGCATGCATGCTGTCTGCATGCATCGGGATGGTGAACGGGGCCCACTAGTCAGTGGCCATTGTTGCATGCAGTTATATTGAGACAAAACACACGGAGTCAACCACACGTATGCCCAGTCCATGCACCGCGTCATTTTCAATCGTTTGATCGTAATGAACGGTAGAGATCGAGCGCACGGGCCGATCCAAACCCCAGCAATTGCACCAATCAGCTGTCCACGCACCGCTAGCCAATCAGAGCGTAGATCGAGCGCAGCCGCGGATCGGCAGTCAAAGCGCACGGAGCTAACCCTAGCGCTAGATCTGAACCATCCACGCAGAGCGATCAACGACACAGAAGGGGGCGGGGTTTCAGACGGGGTTTCCGGGGTTTAGAGGGGTTTTGAGCTGCAAGCTAGGGTTAAGCATAACTAATTAAAAAAAATCAAAACATGCTCAAACCAACGCACATAGTCTTATTATGTTGTATAGCAACTAGAAAAAAAATATAAACATGATTTCCGTCAATTTTTACGAAAAAGTGTCAAATTAAGCAAGAGATCTCGAACAACTAGGGTTAAGCATAACTAATTCAAAAAAATCAAAACATGCTCAAACCAACGCACATAGTCTTCTTATGTGATGTAGTAACGAGAAAAAAATATAAACATGGTTTACATACATTTGGACGAAAATGCCTCCAACAAAATGTGAAACTTCGAACAATGTACTATGGTTTTCAATGGAAGAGGATGTCTGTTCTAGTCACTAGGGTTGAGCATAACTAATTCATAAAAAATCGAAAAATGCTCAAACCAGCGCACATAGTCTTATTATGTGATGTAGTAACAAGAAAAAAAATATAAACATGATTTTAATCTGTTTTACATATGATTTTCTATTAAACCATGTTATTTAAATAAAAAAATACAAAAAATAGAAGAATTATTCAAAACATAATGAAACTTCAGATTTACACTATATAGGTAGAATAGATGTCTAGGAAATTAATTTGGCTGATTTAGACAAGATGCAAAAAAAAGTTGCTTAGAAACGAGGGCGTTTACCTACCTTTGGAGGTCGTTTGAAACACACTTAACATAGCATGGAAACATCAATATCACAGTACTAATTTGAAATTTGAGCTCAAATTTGAATTTCAAATTTCGGTTTTCAGTTCAAATTTGAATTCCAGCATGGAAACATCAATATCACAGTACAAATATTATTACATGCCACAAATGTTCAAACACTTTTCAGTTCTACCTCTTCCTACCACGCCGTGTGCCCTTCTTTGCCTTCGCACATCTTGTTTTTGGTTCTCCCTCCTCAACACGGGCCCCCTCAACACATACAAGTTCACTGAGCATCTTGGTCTTCTTCACTGAACTAGGTTGGTCGTTCACCTCCTCATCACACACAACTGATTAAAAAATCTTAGTATCAACCTCGAAAGTAGTTTCATCTGTCTGAATGTTATCGTCAGTGTGCACCTCCACATTCCCAGGTTCAGACTGAAACTGAGCTGCAACATCATCGTCTTCAGTGTGCACCTCGACATTCCCAAGTTCAGACTGAAACTGAACATGACCAGGTTCAGTTGAACCAAACACAAAATGCACACTTCTCCTCTTTGTGCAGCCACTGACTCGTGCTTTTTTGTTTGCCAGCTCTCTTCAACAACAAGTGGAACAAGTGGAACAGTTGCAGCACGCTTCCTCCTGAAAATAAAAGACCAAATCAAAAACACAAAATCAAAAACACAAATCAAAAACACAAAATCAAAAACACAAATAAAAACACAAAATCAAAAACACAAATCAAAAACAAGAACATACTTTGGCTTTTCATCTAGATAGGCGCATTTGGCAGATCCTGCTCTGTGCCCAAGTTCCTGGCAGTATGTGCATCTGTTCTTGCTACCTTTTTGAGCCCTTTTGGGCTTGTCATCTTTCTTCTTTTTCTTACTACTCCCACCTTTCTCAAACCAGGCCTTAAATCTACTCTGCTTGGGCCAGCCAGCCTTTCTTCTTGTTAGAGGAGGACACAATGTAAATTAAATTGGCACTTCAGGCCACTGTGCCTGATTGTAAGTGCTGGAATTGGAGTTGCATATGCAGCTTTGAATTTTGCTACCGAATAGTATTCATGCAAATATGGGTGCATGTTTACCTTCGGTTGGGAGGCTAAGAAAAGAATGGCATGCTCACATGGTTTGTCGGTGTGTTGCCACTCAAGGCAAGTGCAATCATGCAATTCAGTGTTAACAACATGCCTCCTACCAGTTTTGCTATCTCTAACTTCAGCACCACACAATGAAGATTTTTCAACAAACAAATGTGTAAGACTTCTGCTCCTGTTGACCACCTGTTGTACCACTGCTGGAAGCTTATCACCTTGCAGACAATCACCTATCTTTCTTCTCAATTCCCACAACCGCATAAGCATGATCCTGATTTGGTCAACCATGTCATGCACAGGTAAATCTTTTAACTGCTTCACCTTGTTGTTGAAACTTTCTGCCAAGTTGTTGTTGATATGATCACACTTGATTGCAGTATTGAAACCTGACCTATACCATAACAGAGAATGGTAGGTGCTCAACCATGAAGCAAAATCATTTTGAGTACATGCTGCCTTTATCTTACCAAGGTGATAGGAATGTGACTGTGCGGTGTAAGATCTTGCTGCTGGCCACATGCGCCCAAATTCATCGCCTCTGAATTTTTTGATCAAATTCATCCACAAATGGCCGAAGCACTCCCTTTTCTCAGCATGGGGGAAAACATTGTTAACTGCATTTTCTAGCCCCTTACATGCATCTGTGTGGATTGCCAAAGGTGACACTGGACCTATACATCTTTTCAACTGCATCATGAACCATGTCCATGAAGCCTCCGTCTCTGACTGAAACAAGCCAATAGCAACAGGGAACATCCAATTGTGTCCATCTAGAGCATTGCATGCTGCCAACTGACCATTCCACTTGCCTGTCAAAAAAGATGAGTCTATGCTCAAATATGGACGACACCCTGCCTTGAAGCCATCGATGCAAGGCTTCAAAGCCATAAAGAACTTGGAGAAATAAACTTTGCCAGCCGCATCCACCTCAGTATCTATCTCCACACTGCTGCCAGAGATCTCTTCTCAACCTCTGCTTTAAAGTTGTAAAGCATCCTAAATGTGTTTGCCCAATCACCATATAGATGTTTCATTGCCCTTTGTTTGGCCTTCCACACTGTGGTATAATTCAGTTTAATTGTGTACATATTTTCCAAGTCCACTTGCAGTCTCTTGGCAGTAATGTTAGGTGTTTTGGCTAGCATTGGTTTAATCTTTTCTGCAACCCAAAGCTGTGATGTCATGGTTGATACTGTTTGTGAACTTGTAAGACAAGTATGTTGATTGGGGATTTGGTTAACCCTGACAGTACTTCCATCAGCTGCAGTCTAGCAGATATGTACCACTTGCAAGCTTTCTTGCCAGTACCATCAAAACCTCTGCACTTCGCATAAAACTTCTTTCTATCAGTCCAAACAGTCTTGGCATCAAACTGATGTCTCACTGCATAAGTCTTGAAACACATCCTGAACTCATCCATGCTCGGCCACATCTTCCCCACTTGAATGACAGGGTTTTCCTTGTCATACACATGCACCAGCTCATCATCGTGTTCATCATCTACACATCTGCAGCATCTTCCATCAGCTGTCCATCTACATCTTCAGATAAATCACTGTCAGGCCCAATTTGTTCACCCTGCTCCTCATCTCTCTCATCGACTGGAATGCCAAAAAGTTTGGCCATCTCAGTGTCAGCCATCGGTGCAATGACCAAATCAGTAGGTTCAGGTAATTCAAGTGCATTCCAATCAACATAAACTGCAGGTGCTATTACTGTCAGTTCAGTACAAATGGGAATTATACGCCTCTGTGAAGCCCAATCATCATCTGCCTGCTGCATAGCTAACTTTGAGGGCACATAACCCACCTTTGAATCAACATTCAGATCAACAAGCTCAACATAAAAAAGTGCAACTTTGCTGCTCCAGCCCTCTTGCCGATCGATTTCCTCAACAAGCTGTTCACCATCCTCTATTCTGACATACCTCCCTTTCCAATTATCGAACCACAACAGTGATACTTCTTGCTCTGGACCCCAAATAACACGCTCTGCAATTTTCTCCACCATTGTCTTCACCGCCTTCTCCCCCATGTTCAGTAGGTCTGTTGGATCAATCTCTCGAAAATCAACCTCCCACTTCACAATCGTGTCTCTCTCAATGTCCACCACGCTCCCATCAACTAATTTTGCCTTCGACCGTAAGAAATTGACTGTAATTTCGAAGGTGCTCCGAGCAGCATCCTCTCTGTCAGTAGCGGGCAGTGTGAGGTCGAGCGAGCAAACGAGACCAAAATCGAAGTAACAATTGGGCGGGAGAGAAGCGCGTTACCTATTCGAAGTTGAATCTCGCGGCTCCACCATCTCGTTCTACCCCCGTCTGGGCCCCCGCCCAGTAGCGCCGCCCCTCACCCTCTAGCCATTTGAATCAACAAACAATGAGCGAAATTTGCTCAGATCTCAAATACATGCGGAGGGGGAACGGGGCCGAAGACGAATTCACTCACCATTGTTTCCGCCGCCGCCAAGAACGAAAGCTCTGCCGCCGCCGAGAACGAGAGCGCCACCGCCGCCGGAGAAGAACGAGAGCGGAGTTGGGGGCGGGCACGGGCGGGCGCTCGGTTCAGTCAGCTGTTTGACTCCATCCACTGCTAATCTTGTGGGACCCACATGTCCTAATCTAAGCTAACAAGCCCGCTAACAACAGTTTTGGCACCCGTGTGGCTCTGGGCTATTTGCGCTCATATAAGCGTCGCATGGGAGCTATTCTGTGGAAAGACGTCGCTCTCCGTCCAATTCTCTGGAAAAACATCGCAGTGGAGCTATTTGCCCGTCAAATGCCCTGACGTGAAGATGAACCTCGCCGCCCAGCCCTTGCACCTGATTTGTGTTCAACAAACAAAGCTTGACCTTGTGCCCCCGACCAAAGCCGCCTCCTTCTTGCTCCCTGGATTCTCGACGTTCTCTGTGCTCCCCGCCATTGGAGCGGCGGGCGACATCTTCACTGCGTGGGAAGAGCGGGGATGGAGGCCCCGATAGACCCTCACCGCCGCGTCACCGGCAAAGGCTCCGCGGCTCCGCCGCGTCGCCGATTACCTCCAAATGTTCTACATCGGGTGAGAGAGTGAGAAGAGCGGGGCATGCATGGAGGCCCCGGTCTAGGGATGGAGATAATGACCGTGGGGTCATTGACGCAAAATTACGCAAATAAACTTTTACTTTTTATTAAAAATAAAAACTATTTGGTAGTTTCGGGTAGTTTCAGGTTCTTTCAATCTGGTAGTTTCAGGTAGCTCTAATTTTATCACCGTTGGATTAGAGCGAATGGACGGTTGCCAATATTACCAAGTACTATAAAACTTGTAAAAAAATATACACGTAAAACATCCCCCGCATCCCGTGTTACAAGAGAAGTTTCACCAAAAATCTCTCAGGGCTTGTTTGATTCATAGGAATAGGAAAGTTTAGGAATAGGAATTTTATAGGATTGGGATGACATGTCTAGTTGAATCCTATGGGAAAAGAAGTTTGTTTGATTGTGGTGAAAGAATTTTCCATGAGGTTGGACCTCATGTTATTTTCCATGAAGTTTGTACTATAAGATTCCTATAGAAAATTTTCCTATGAAAAATTATACTATGAATCAAACGGCTTCAAAGGAAAAATCCTATAGGATTCCAATCATATACAAATCCTAGTGTTGTTAACCATTGCGACACGTAAAACATGTCACAATAATAGACGACAATAGAGAAGAAAGAGAAGCAAATAAAACTTTACAAATATGGCCGGCATTTTTCTAACGAATTTGAATTCGAATCGTTGACTGTGAAGAAGAAAAAAGAAATAATAAAGACACAGAAAACTTGGGCTCATCAGTCATCACTCCATTCCCCGCCTCCTCTTCTTGAGAGAATTTCTTATTTGACACCGGCTTAAATATGCCTTCCCTATTTGATACTCCTAATTTTTTCTTCCCAATTTGACATGTAAACTTCATTTCTTTCCTTTCTTGACACTCTAGTGCATTTTAAGCACTAACGGTGTTAAATATGAATGTGAAAAGTCAGTTTCAGCACCATGGGCCGAGCCGATGAAGCCACGACAGTCGCTGCACCATGGCCCGAGCCCACGGCCGAGCTAGCAAGAATCTCCAGGGATGCCACCAAGCATCCATCCACAGCCACGCCTTGACCACCACCCGCTAATGCCCTTGCCGCTTGCCGTCGTGTCCGCACCGCCGGCCGATGCGGTCGCGTCCGTTCCGGCCGATGCAGGCGTGCCCGCGCCGCCAGATGACGCTGCGGCCGTGCCCGCGCCGCCCGCGGCCGCCACAGCCATTCCGCCGTCCCTCTCAGCTCCCGCCGTAGCCGCCATTGGTAGGAGCCACCGTGGCTAGGGTTCCGTGGGCTCGGTGAGATATTTTTTTTGAATTGGCTCGGTGAGGAATTAGGAAGGAAACGATGCGGGCACGGGTGGAGTCTGGGTCAAGTTATGCAAGACAATTTACCCTGGGGTATTTTGGTCCAACAAAATTATAACTAACGGCAAGACTGACGTTAGTGTCGAGAAAGGAAAGAAATGAAGTTTAAGAAAACATTTAGTAGTGTCAAATAGGGAAGGCATATTTAAGCAGTGTCAAATAAGGAATTCTCTAAGTAGGGCTTTCGCCTAGCTTAGCGAACCGGTGCGTTTCAGGAGGAGGCGATTTTGGCGATCGTGGCGGCGGCTGCTAGGTTTCAACCCTAGCCGTCGCCGCCGGTGGCATCTGCATCTTCATCGTCGTCGCCGGCAAAGATTCGACGGGTCCTCGCCTTCTCTAGTTGTCGTTCTGGCACTAGAAGGGGTGGGGACCTCGGACCTGTGCACGGCGCAATACGAAGATCCTTAATGTTAGAGCTTGGTTTTGATCGTCATCTTCTTCGTTAATGGAGATAGTATCGTGTGCAATAAGTGATCTCCCACGTTTCAGGAGGAGGCGATTTTGACGTCAATGGTGGCTTTGGAAGATTAAGTCTGTCTAGGTATGGTTCTTCAGATCTTGCTTCGCCAGATCTATCTTGGAGTTTTTCTCATGGTTGCCGCGAGGATGTTTGTCCTCGCAATATCTATCCCGGCTACTACGTCTTCGGCAATGGTGATTCGTTCTCTCGGCTCCCAACGACGTCGACAACGTGGTTCGGTTATTTGTCCCTGGAATATCAGTGGTGATGCTCTTGCCGATGTTGCTTGATTAATTTAATGGCTGCATGCGTGCACAAAGCCTTGGCATTGCGGCTCAAAATAAAAAAGGCAGAACCTTCGGTGGTATTCACAGGTGTGTGGTTTGGTGGTTTTGGCGTTGTTCTACGGTTGCCTTCAGAAAAGTACAAGATTATGTCATGGATGATGAAAGGGTTTGAAGATCTCATAGATTTGCTAGTCTATTTTAGTTCTATTTTTATAATCGATATAATCGTGTACTCTTTGGTGGTTTAATATACGTGGAAAATTAAAAAAATAAATAAATAAGGAATTATCTCCCTCTTCTTCCGTTCTTTCCCCCAGAAGTCTAGACGCTAAGGGTGCCACGCCGTCACGCACGTGCAGTGTACTGCAGCTCTCGCGTTTCGATTTTCGAGCGGCTTGCCTTTTTTTTTTTTTTTGATAAAGGGAGTTTTTATTACTTAAAAAGTTTTAAGCATTACACCCGGCCTCTGCACAGCTAAGGTGCACACAGCCCCACAAGTTCAACCGTCACGCCATAACGAAAAAAATAAAAGGCGAGTTACATATTATCATGAGAAATTGTAAAAACGCCTATGCTGGAGGAGGACATATCCGAAGATCATGTTGCCATCCATTGAGCGAGAACAGCTCCCTGGCCACTCTCTCCAAACGCGCAGCCGCCTCGGAAGCCAGGTCCCGATGCTCCACCCGCAGTAGTGGTAGCCAAGAATGAATCATTGCCGTGCACCGGTAGATAACCTGCATAAAGGAAACAACTTTGTCATTGAAAACCTTATCATTTCTACATCGCTATGGAGGCAATGGGGAAGCAGCAGCGGGTGGAGGAGCTCTTCCGCGCCGCCCGCGAAGGCAACATCCGCCTCCTCAAAAGTAAGCAATCTCTCGCTCTTCATTCTTAAAGCTATGGTTTGGTGGTAGCGTGGCTAGCTCGTACTTGACTTGACTTTGTGCGCGAAGAGATGGCGCGGGCGCTGGACTCGGGGGGCCTAGGTGAGGCCGCCGTCTTGGCGGCCACGGTCGACGACGACGGTGCCAGCGTTCTGCACATGGCTTCTAAGCATGGGCGGGTGGACGTCTTGAGGTACCTCGTCGAGGACCTCCGTCTCGACATCAACCAGCTCAACAGCCTAGGTTTGCTTCTCCATCTCGTAGGGCTTTAACTCTTCTTTGCTGGCTACGACTTAATTTAGGAGTTAGGGTTAGGTTTCCAACTCACTGGATCGTGAAATTCCTATTTTAGGCATCAAAATTGATGTAGCATGCTGTTTGCATTTCTATATTCCAATCTAGTACTTGTAAATAGAGCTGAGAAGAGTTACTATATGCATCCTACCATGCTTAGAAAATTCATGCAACCGTCTCAGTTATATCAATTTACTTAGGACATATTACAGTACCAAATAAATATATCTGTGCAGCTGTGCTGTATCGTAGGCCTCTCTTCTATCAGTACTTTTACCCCATGTTGGCGCCTAGTTTGTTCTTTTCTTCTCACATCTGTCATATGGAAAGTCGTTTGATACTGCAGATTATTGGGAGTTGTATTTCCACAGTTGGTTCTCTTATTAGTAAAGAGACCAGTGATCAGATTACTTGTCCATGAATGAACTTTTGTTCTTGTTGAAGTGAGTATTGGACGTTGGTGTCACTTCATTGAGCTCCTGACGTTTTTTTTTGTTGCAGGCGACACCCCGCTGTTCTATTCTGCCTTTTTTGGTAGAGCTGCTGCTGTAATATACCTTCTTGATCATGGTGCTGATCCGTTAGTTGGTAAATCAGTGTTACCTCTCCATGGTGCTGCAGGGGAAGGTCTCTTCTTTGATGCCTTGAACCTTCTTGCTGTTTTTCCTTCAGCACTCTCTCAGACCACCGCCATGCTACTATGGCCCGAACGCACAGCTCAAATTTATGCGTAGGGTGACCTATATCTTTAGGCAGGATTTGGTAGCTGTCCTGAGTTGGTTGCTAATTTCTTACACTAGTTTTGTCTAATTCTGTACCTATATTCCAATCTGAAGTGGTAATCAACTGTCAATCATGGTGATACACATGGGTTGTTGGCTAGTAGCTAGATGAAATTTTCCGCATTTGTTTTTCTTATTCAGAAGGTTGTTACTGGGTTTGGAGCTAATTCTTAAATAAAATGTATAAATCGTTAGACCACAATGCTTATTTTCCAAGTTTTCAGGAATGTCTCACTCAAACAACGCAACGGATTATCACCTCTAATGTAAAGTTGCAAATAGCAAGTGATTCCACATCCTGCAATATGTTGCTGAAATTTTCTCACTTCTGTAGTTGGTTGTGTAAGGTCGTAGAAAACCAGTTACAATTTCAATGAAGCAAGCATTCTATCATTTATTGCTTCTCTATATTTTGATATTATCTGGAAATAAGGCTCTTAAGATGGGGCCCAGAGGTCCGCAGGTGTAGCAATCAAAAGTTTGAAATGTTTTTATCTTCCTAGATGAATAATTAATGCAGCAGATCAGATGCTTCTCTATCGGTTTATCCCAATTCCCATGTCGGTCCCATTTATCATCTGATTGATCCGTTCAACCTAGCTTTAGTTTACTTGTGATAAGATTAGCCTCTCTTATGTTAAGATTTGGTTGCTAGACTTTCTTTATTGAAAGAGACTCTCCCAAGGAATTACAAGCAAGAAGCACTGCATTGCGACCTCCGTTGCGCAGGGTTACATGCAACCTTCGTTATTGGCATCATGACCATTGCATACTATGGTACCTCTATTTGTCAATGTTTTTATGTTACTATATCTTGGCGTATGTTCCTATATATGTTATGCCCATTAAACAAGTTCCCATATATGATTTGGATGATGGAATCTAGAGAAATATGATACCCAATTCATTGTTATTTATGGTGTTGACTGTAATCTTATACGCTCGATTTTTTTTTGATTTTGCTACAGCCAAGGTTTAGATACAGTTTATAATGAAAAAAAATATGTTTTTCTCAATCCGACCTTCTTTGTAGTGCAGACGTATTGCCAAACTACCTGTTGGAAAATATTGCAATCTTATGGATTCCTCTTGAAACTTCTTTTCCCAGGACATTGTGATATTGTAGAATTGATGTTTTCAAGAGGAATCGATGTGAATTTAAATTCTGTTCGAGGGACGCCATTGCATATAGCTGCTATGCGTAAACAACATGGCACAATGAAGATTTTGTTAGAGCACCATGCTAATGTAAGACATCGGTTCTTGGTTCTCTCATTGGCTGCAAAATAAATCCTGCTTTTTTATGGCCGTTTTGGAATAAGTACCCTGTTTGGGACTGGAAGCCGTTGCAAAATCTTGTGTCCTGTAGTACTTGCGCTTCATCTAAACCAAACTATGGTGTATACTATTCAACACTGACAGTACTTGGTTCTTTGAAAGTGAAACATGCACAGTTTCTGGGAGTGCATGTTTTGTCTAACTTTCGGTAGACATGTTTCTGTTCCATTCAGACATTCAAAAATACTGTACAAAGTATGAGCTGATTTATATATCTATTGTTCCAAAAAAAAAAAATCTTCTGTTAGTCTTTTTTTTAAGTGCAAGAGACTGAATCTCCCACTTTCCACAGCCTTGACATGTATCAACTTGTCCAAATTTGTTGTCTGGTTTTATGTGGACATCAATCTCTATATAAATTGTCAGGGTATTATCCTGATTGGTACTCTGTTTTAGGTAGTGCTAAAGGCTTCATGTAAATGGTGTACTGTAGGCAATGGAATTTGGCCCAGATGATTTTGCAACACTATTGGCAAATAGGAGTCTCTGCTGTTTGCGCACGGGAGAAAATATAATGGGTGCTCTCTCTGATGCTACTTGGTGCAGAATGGCGCGACCTAATTGGCCAAAAGCCTGCTACCGGCAAGGGGCAGCTTTTATGTCACTGAAGGTAAGAAGAACCCAGCAAGTTTTTTGATGCATTCCTGATCAAGCGATCACAGAATTGCTGATCTTCCGGTGCCTGCTAATAGGAATACGAGAAAGCATGCACCGCTTTTGGTGATGGACTGAAGCTCGAACCTAGGAATGATGATATTGCAAATGCTTTAAGGTAACTGGTCCATGTTTTCATGACGTGAAAAGTTTCATGCAGTCCTCTGCTTCATATGTTCAGTAAAAAGAAAAATCATATAATATATTGTATTGACATTGTCCTACAGTGCACGTGATTCTTTTTCTACTCTCAATGGGCAATTGTATACATGAAAGATAGTCTCCACACGAGTCCACATGGATTTCTTTAGCTCGAGCAATTTGCTCAGGGAGGGAGCACCTAAATTTGATCCTTCTAGGCTCTAGTGCATGCCTTCGTTACGATTAATCCTGACAAAGTAATTGACGTAGGATCTGAAAATTTCATGCTGATATGTTCAAAAATAATTTTGTTGCAGGGAAGCCCGTGAGGCTCTGAAGAAGTCTTGTTGCTCTAAAAAGTAATTGACTTGGCGACCCTTGTGCCGACAGTCTTAACTGGGGAAGCAGAGCCTCTGTTTTGTTGCTCGCACTAGGATAATGCAGTTGGTGTCTTCTTATCTAGTCTAAAATCTGATATCAAGAATGCAGATCTGTTGTGCTTTTGTAGACTTTAGTGGCACTCATGATGTCTGTGTTCACTGAACTGCAGTACCTTAGTTCTGGTTTCACTGTCAACAACTTTTATTGTCAGTAAGCTGGTTATTATATATAATTTTGAATCAATTCTCTAGTTTAAGATGAAACGATGAAATGAAACCTATGGAAGTACGCTGAAACTAAATATTGGTTTGCTGTTTCGCCAAAAAAATAACCGGAGTTATGAATTAGGTTTGCTGATGGGTTTGATTGGACTTGATTCGGGTGATTTACCTATTGTAATGCCCCTGAGAATGCAATGCGGTTCATTGAAGTGTTGTTTCTTAGTGGTGTATATTGAGCTCATACACACCGTGGGCATACCCGGAAAAAAAGTACACCACGGGGATAAAAAGGGGATGCATGATGGCTGCCGGCTATGTGGACGAAGGGTGGCGGCGCTGGCCCTGAATGGGTTATGTGGTGGCTGGCCCTGAATGGGTTATGTGGTGGCAATATAGTTCGAATGATCGGTGGTAGGAGTATGCTTGGCGAAGTGCTTGACGTAGACAGGTGCGCGATTGGTTGATTAGACCAGTGCACTGGTGTATGCGCCATGGCGGGGACGAAGTAGATATAGAGTGATGGTGACTTTGTCAAAGAAGTCCTGGACGAAGCGTGGATGGACAAACCTGGCAAGACATGCATGCTAGCCGACGTTGGAGTAGAGGCGCGTGAGGACGACAGGCGGGGGGCGCCATAATCCGATCTATGTTGGCAAACCAAAAAAAGAAAACAACGGTTGAGCGACCGATTTACAGATAGAAAAAAAAGACTCTCCAGATCAGCTGATCTACAGGTAAGATAGGAGATGGAATAACAAATCCTGAGCTACCAAATACACGTACACTGAATATGTCTACCAAATCCTCAGCTGCTCTGGAGAGTTTTTTTTTTACATGTCTAACATTTTCTTGTTGAAACAGGGCAGTAGGTTTAGTAGAGTGAATATGGAAAGACGAAGTACTCAACAAATTCTATGGAAAATAGTTTGTCGGACAATATCAACATGAGGATCCTGTGGATCTTGTGAGAAACCGAAAAGTGAAAACGGGCTCGATATTTTTTGAACGGTTTTAAAGTATTTTGAAATCCTGAATAAAGTTTTCGTGCAACATCCTACACATGCCGCGTCAGAAGATAAGACTCACACTCAGACTTTGTCATGGTGACGCTTGTAAATCATTCCAAACATATCCTACCGTCGAAGACCGGAATCTGAAAACTTTGGCGGTGAATGAGCAATGGACTGACCCTCCGAACCCTGCTTCAAGACCTTCCTGGGCTCGGCCTCCGCATGGATGGACCAAAGTTAACACTGATGGCTCCTTCATTGCATCGACATCCTCGGGCGGCGCCGGCGTGGTGCTACGGAACAAGCAGGGCACGGTCAGTCTGGCAGCTCACTATGCTCTCACAAATTGTCTCCACGCTGAAGAAACTGAAGCCAGGGCTTTGATACTGGGTCTCAACCTGGCATCCAATGAGGGGCACACCAAAATCATCATTGAAACTGATTGTGCCAACGCTCCTGCGGCTCTGCGTTCGCACGACTTGGACAGGTCCCCTCTCTGCTTCATCTACGAAGAGGCCAGGACCATCCTCAAGAATGAGCTGCCCGACTCTATCAGAGAACTGGTGTTGAATGACTGCCTCAACGGCGCCATCTTGTAACCAAGTTCTGTAATCTAAAAAAAAAATAGAATCGGAGAAAAATAAAACCATTGAAAAGATTTTTGCTGGCAACAAAAATCGTTGCTTGCGAAGAAAAGGAAAAAGAAAAGGAATAAAGGAAAAGAAAACTTTCGCACTTGGGCCGAGTACTTGAGAGTTGCCTACTCCACAGAGCCACGGCCCACTGCCATCAATACACTCTGTCCGTCTCCTCTTCTTCCGTTCTTCCCCACGCAGTCACTGCCGCTCTCGCATTTCGATTTTCGAGCGACTTGCCGCCGTCGGCCGTCGCCATGGAGGCACTGGGGAAGCAGCAGATGGAGGAGGACCTCTTCCGCGCCGCCTGCGAAGGCAACGTCCGCCTCCTCAAAAGTAAGCAACCTCTCCCTCCCATTTGCACTTAGGGTTTGGTGGTAGCGTGGTCCGTACTTGACCTGACTCGCTGTGCGCGCAGAGATGGCGCGGGCGCTGGACACGGGTGGCCTAGGAGAGGCCGCATTCATGGCGGCCATGGCGGATGAGGACGGTGACACCGTCTTCCAGATGGCTGCTACGTTTGGGACCGTGGACGTCTTGAGGTACCTCGTCGAGGACCTCCGCCTCGACATCAACAAGCCCACCAACAGCATAGGTTTGCTTCGTTTCGTGTCGATTCTCCATCTCCTCGGTTTTTAACTCTTCTATGTTGGCTACAGCTTAGTTAAGAGCTAGGGTTTGGTCCTCCAGCTCTGACATTCGTAATTTAGGCTTCAAAATTGGTGCTGTATGCTTGGGCTAGTTCTTTCGGTGTAATGCTGTAGTAACAGGTCCATGTGGATTGTTGTCCGCTTCCTTTTCGACATTCAAATTTTGCACGGGACAGGTAGAGCTCGGCACAGAGTTGATCTTTTGTGGGGGCACATAGCAGCTTGTCTGAAATAGTTTTTGGAAACTCGGGCCGACTTTATGCAACTAAGTATTTAAATAACACGACTTCTATTATTTTGGGCAAGGTTTCAATAAGAATGGAGTTTGTACGTGAAAGAAAACAGTCAACTAGCCATTTTTATGGCATTCGCAAAAAAAAAAAAAACTAGCCATTTGTATGTACTAGCTTTGAAGTATATATGTGCCGCAATCTATCTTTTATGTGCTCGTAATGGGTTACGCTGATGTCGTGCATTGGACGTCAGGCTTTATTCAGTATATATAAATGCAACATTTTTGGACACAGAATGTTCTTAAAATTCAATTCAATAGTTAATTTTATATACATCTGAGGCAATTTTAATATGTACATAGATAATTTTTTTTTGAAAATCTCATATATCGTGATACTATGATACGATTCTATAATCTGATACTACTGACAAGAAAATGGTACATACACCCTTAGTATCTCGATACTGAAAACCTTGTTTCTTCTTTTCTGTAAACATCTGTCATATGGAAAGTCATATGATACTCTGCACTAGGATAAGTCTGAATTCTGCTTCCACAACTGGTTCTCTTATCAGTAAATGATCAGGTGTTGTGTCCATGAATGAAAGTTGTTCAAGGGAGGATTGGACATTGGGGTGAGTTAATATGTTCAGGTCCTGATGCCTTTTTTGTTGTTGTTGCAGGTGACACCCCAGTGTCATATTCTGCCTTTTTTGGAAGAACTGCTGCTACAAGATATCTTCTTGATCATGGTGCTGACCCGTTAGTTGGTAAATCAATGTTACCTCTCCATGGTGCTGCAGGGCAAGGTCTATCTCTCTCTTTAAAAAAAAATCCCATTTTAGTGAACATTACATCTGTCACATATTGAAGTGCCTACAAAGTCACTTTGACTCCACATCGCTCAATAAATATCTAGAAGGGCAAAAGGAAGGCCATGACTACTATGGCCTGATCGCACAGCTTAAACTTACGCATAGGGTAACTCTTATCTCTAGGCAGGATTTGATAGCTGTCCTTAGTAGGTTGCTAATTTTTTTGCACTACTTTTGTCAAACTTCGAACAAATGTTCTAATAATCTAAGTGGTAACCAGCTGTCAATTATAACGATACACCAGGATTTGTTGGCGAACAGGAAAATGAACTTGGCAATGTATTTTTTGTTATACGAGCAAGGGTGTTACTGGGCTTGGACCTAATTCTTAAATAAAATGAGTAAATCCTTTGATCACAATTCTTATTTTCCAAGATTTCAGGATGTCTTTCTAGCCAATGCAGCGGATTCTCACCTCTCAGTGGAAAGTTGAAAATAGCATTTGATTCCTCACAATCCTGCGATATGCTGTTGAAATTTTCTCACTTCCATAGCTGGTTGGGTAAAATTTAGAAATTTGCTTAAAATTCCGGTGAATTAAGCATCTTGTTTGTTGATATTGCTTTTACCATGGGTCCCAGAAGTCAGCAGGTGTAGCAATCAAACAGTTTGAAATCTTATTTTTGTCTTCCTAGTTGAACAATTAACACAGTAGATCAGATGCTTCTCTATCTGTTGATCCCAATTCCCATGTCAGTCCCATTTCTCAATTGATTGTTTACCTTCAAATTAGCCTCTAGTTTCCTTGTGATAAGATTAGCCTCTCTTTTGTTAAGATCTGGTTGCTAGCCATTCTATATTTAAAGAGACTTAGCCCAAGGAGGCAAGGAGTATAGCAAGCAGAAAAACACCATCGCGACTCCTGTTGCATAGGTTTAGAAACCTTTGCTTTTGTCATCGTTACAGTTGACTACTATGGCACCTCTGTTTGCCTATGTTTGTATTTTAGCATATCTTGCCATGTGTTCCGACGTTATGCCCATGAAACAAGCTTCCATGTATATGATTTGGATGCTGGATAAAGAAACATTTTCAAGCTTCTGGAGAACAACTTCGAGGTTTGGATTTGTTTTTTTTTTGAAAATCAAGTTTGGAATGTAGGAACATATTATTTCTAATTCTTTGTTATTTATGGTGTTGATTGTATTTTTTCCCCCGAAACTGATGGGTCTTGCTACTGCCAAAGTAATGAAAAATTAGGTAGTCTCAGTCTGAGCACCTTTGTAACCTTGGTCCTACGATCAGTGACAACCGAATGGTACTGGGGAAACCTGGTCCAGAGTTCATTTTTAATGCAGACGTATTGACAAAGACTCTACATGTTTGAAAATATTGTGATCTCATGGATTCCTCTTGAAACTTCCTTTTCCAGGACATTGTGATACTGTAGAATTACTTCTTTCAAGAGGAATCGATGTGAATTTGGATTCTGCACGTGGCACTCCATTACATGTAGCTGCTATGTGTAAACAACATGGCACGATGAAGATTTTGCTGGAGCACCATGCCAATGTAAGACATCAGTTTCTTGGTTCTGTCATTGGTTGTGCAAAAGAAAATCCTGGTTTGTTATGGGCATTTAGAAATAAATATCCTGTTTGGGACTATAACACATTGCAAAATCTTCTGGCGCGTACTACTTGTGCTTTATCTAAACCAAATTATGTTGTATGAAGCAGCACGTATGCAACACCGACAGTACTTGGTTCTTCCAAAGTGAAACATCCTCAGTTTCTTAAAAGGCATGTTATGCATAGTTTTCTATGGATATACTTGTTTCTATTTCCTTCAGATATACCAACATACCAGACACGCTATGAGCTTATTCTTATATATCTGTTGGCATTCCATGAAAAGAAAATTTCCATTGGCCCTTTATTTTAACCAAGTATAAGAGATTGATTCATCAACTTTCCACAGCCTAACGAGGTCAAACTGGTTTTTACCCCATTACGTTGGGTCATACATGATCCCATTCCTTCTAAATCATTGCTATGTATGAAGCTACTGATTAAGGTCCGTACTCTTTCTTCATATGGAGCTTTCTCAAGTGTAGTCTGTACTTGCAGCTTCGCCTTATTTGTGCATACGTATTTTGTGGTTGATACAGCAAGCATTAACTAAACTTGTCAAATAATTATTCATTTACACAGGCTGGTGCTGATGTGAATTTTGTTGACACCAGTGGTGTCACAACCGTGATGTTTGCAGTAAAACATAGCTTACCTGCCCTCATGAACTGTTTACTAGATGCTGGTGCTAACCCCAATATTCCAGATGAAGTGAGTTTTATTATTGTCTTCCTTTGCTGTTGTAACCTGTCATGACCTACTTTTCACGTATACACTCTGTTTGGTAGAATATTTTTTCTCTATGGAGTTTTTTGTGTGATGCGAACCCCTACTCTCTTAGAAAATTGTAAATTTGAATCTCCTGAGTGTAAAGTGCAGAATGTGACATCTCGTGTGCTAAACTATGAATTTTGAAAAATCTCCAGCTTCTTCATACCCTTGTCAAAGGAACTCAAAATGCTACTTATGCAAAGATGTTTTTTCCCATTGAATGTATATTTTTGTGTTATGCAAAGATGTTTTTCCCCCCTTCAATGTATATTTTAAAGATGTTTTTTCCCCTTCAATTCAAGAAGCATACTAGTTAAAGCTTTGGGTTATTACTGTTACAGGACTTAACCTAGCCTATGTCTTACAAATTCAGTTAGGAAGGACGAACAATACTATTACATCATTATTGTTGCATTGTTCATCTCTGCGCAATACATCTAGCTGTTTGGTTGAGATTATGATAATCCACCACAATGCCAAACTTAGCATTAGACTTACATCCCTGATTGTTAATGATGAACCTTTCCAACTGTACTTGTATTTATATTTGTAACGATTACTCATAAAGCAATCATTTCTGCTACTCGTGCAGTTTGGTAGAACAGCAATTGAGTATGCTGCCTCTTATGGCAGAAGGGACATGGTTGAAATGTTGTTCCCTTCAACTTCTCCTATTTCAACGATGCCGGAATGGAGCCTAGATGGAATCATGTCTCATGTGAAATCCTTTGGTTTGCAGCCGAGGGTATGTGTTTTCTTCTATGCTCATTTCCATATTTCATCTATCATCATTATTATTCTCATGTAGCTCTGTTCTTCTGCAGTTTTGCCTATAACTCACATTAGAAATAATTTTAATTTACTCCAATTTCCCCAACAAGAATATGCCAATCAAATTTCACCTTTCATGTCTTGCATCACTATATTAGCAAACCTTAGTCTTTGGGATGACCTTATGTTGAAGTTGAACTAGTAATCTGCTAGACTCAACAAGTTATCTTGGCTGTTAGTAAGCTAATTTCTGCTGTAATGTTTTCCAGACATTAGTTTCTATTACAGTCACTCTCTAGCTGTTCAGTATAACACATTTTATTAGTTTTATACATAGGTGAAACTTGCAAATTTGTACATTCCATGCAGGGACGGATCCAAGAATTTAATTTTGGGTGTTCAAAATCCAAACAACACAAAACGTACAGGCGAAAAACTGAAAATGGTTCATGACTTCACACTAATAAATGTACAATTTCAAGGTTTTGAACTCGATTTGGACTTGAAACGCGACGTATACATGCTAAGAAATACCACAAATGATGCGTATGTCCACTGTACACTACAGATGATTTTTTTTGCAGGAAATTTTGGGTGTGCAGCTGCACACCCTTGACCAGCCGTGGATCCGTCTATGATTCCATGCCTTAACATGCTATTTCTACATATTTGTTATAACCACAACTCTTTTGTGATCAGGATAAACGAAAGTGTGAAAAGAAAAGAAGAGAACTGAAAAAACAAGCCTCAGAGGCTTTTAAGAGAGAGGAAACATTATAGCATCACAGCTATATAGTTGTGTAAGTCACTAAGAGATATCTTTATTGCCCGAACGATTGTGAGGTGTTTTTCATATTTGTAAGGAATTAACCTCTGCCAACACTATAGTCTTGTTAACACCGTAGATAGGTTATATATAATGTTACCTCTTTCTGGTAAAACTTGTGTTGTTATATACTTCCATTATGGCATTATTTAATATAAAGATATAAAAAAGTTAGTAATGTTTGGTCATCCCTTAGATAATCCTCCGTTTCAAAACAGATGATATATGTTTTATATTTTGACCACCATATTCTCATAAAATATTAGTGAATATATTTTGGGAGCATTTATTCAACAAATCTAATCGTATGGCCAATTAAGATGTTTTGTATGTTCTACTGGTCACAAGAAAAATTTCTACATACTGAACAAATAGGGCAATCAAAAGTTTGGTGATATTTCTGATTTGCAAATAAAGTTTTGCTGCACTATGAGATTTGTGTTTTGTTAGTGTTCTGATCTATTATGTTGTTTTTGTTCAGCTAAAAAAAAATGTTATTTTTGTTGCTTGAGGGGATGGTCTATGGTATTTTTACGAAAATATTTTTTTGCAATACGTGATTAGGATGCAAGATGACCTTGATGATTATGATGGTTACAGAATGTGCCGATTAAAATGCGATAGGTGAATAATCTCAAATGTTTGCAGGAATTTTATTTTGAAAACTATTATTTGATTTTACTTTAAACTACGAAACTTTAATCCTAGATTCAACCCATACAAATCTGACTGACTTTAAACCATCCCGCCCAGCGCCCACTTAGTTGGTTAGTTTTTGCTCAAAAGGCTGACGTGAGGAACACAGTACCGTTATACACAAATTTGTACCCTGACATGTATTAACTTGTCCAAAACATTTGCTGGCTTTATGTGTACAGAAATCGGTGTCAATTAACATAACATATATTAGTGTTATCCTATTTGGTACTCTTTTAGGTAGTGCTAAAACCTTCATGCCATTGGTGTATTGTAGGCAATGGAATTTGATCCTAGTCCAGTTATTATGCAACCATATTGTCAAATAGGAGTCTCTGCTGTTTGCGTGCGGGTGAAAATAAAATGGCTGCTCTCTCTGATGCCACCTGGTGCAGAAGGGCGTGACCTGATTGGCCAAAAGCCTGCTATCGGCAAGGGGCTGCTTATATGTCACTGAAGGTAAGAAGAAGCCAGTAAACATTTTCATGCATTCCTGATCAAGTGATCACAGAACTGATCATCTGCTGGTGCCTACTCATAGCAATACGAGAGAGCATGCAGTGCTTTTGCTGATGGCTTGAAGCTTGATCCTACAAGTGATGAAATTGCAAGTGCTTTAAGGTAAGTGGTCCATGTTTTCGTGACGTGAAAAGTTTCATACAGTCCTCCGCTTCATATGTTTCAGTAAAAGGATAAATCATTTCATATGTTATATGGACGTTGTTCTACATTGCACGTGATTTCTTTTCTTCTCTCAGTGGGCAATTGTGTACATGAAAGAGTCTCTGTGTCCAGACGAGTACCACATGGATAGTCATTTAGGGTCTGTTTGTTCGTTTAGCTAGAAGTAGCATTGATGCATTGCTTTCTTCAGCTCGAGCAATTTGCTCAGGGAGAGAGAGTACCTAAATTTGATCCCTCTAGGCTCTAGTGTATGCCTTCGTTACGATCAATCCTGACAAAGTAATTGACACAGGCTCTGAAAATTTTCTGCTGATATGTTAAAAACTGATTTGGTTGCAGGGAAGCTCGTGAGGCTCTGAAGAATTCTCGTTGCTCTAGAAAGTAATTGACGTAGCGCCCCTTGTGCCGACATCTTAACTGGGGAAGTAGAATCTCTGCTTTGTTGCTCGCACCAGGATAATGCAGTTGATGTCTTCTTATCTAGTCTAAGAACTGCTAGCAAGAATGCAGATCTATCGTGCTTTTGTAGACTTCAGTGGCAGTCATCATGTGTAAACATGTCAGTATTCACTTAACTGCAGTACCTTTGTTCTGGTTCACTGTCAACAACTTTACTGTCAGTAAGCTGTAAGCTCGTTATTTTATATAATTGTGAATCAGTTCTCTAGTCTATGAAATGACGAAATGAAACCTTTTTTTAGAGAAAACACAAAAGAGTTTGCGTTTTATTTCGTTGAACAGGAAGATAACACAGGTACAACCTCCACAAAGGAGGGACATCCACGCACACCCACGACCGTCCTCACAAAGCGACTACAACTAGGTAAGGAGGTGCACTCAACTACAGATTACAACGACATCAGGTCTCACCAGCCTTGCATCCAACCAAGAATGGCGAGGTGTTGAGGCTCGGAGCAATAGGGCAGCAACACCGCTGTTGCCAGACGACTTCAAGGAGATTTCAGCTCCAGAACTGCCCAGCCCAACATACCTCACGCCCTTGTGTGCCTAGAGGAAGTCGGCGGAGTGAGAGGCAGGGACCGGCTGGGACCGGTGTAGAACTCGTCAGGGAAGTGTCGGCGCTGGCATACGTTGCACACCCGTGCGTCCACCTCCTTTGTAGCATTCGACGCCAGAGCGCCACATCACCAACCTCAAGCCGCCGCATCAGGTACTTCACATGCAGCCATGGCAGTGCCTTCAAGAAGGGAACATCGCTGAGACGATGTCGCTGCCTGGATCCGCCGGGGCACAACAGAGCAGCCGATGCCCAAAGGCCGCTGCTCACATGCACGCTCGTCAGCATCCTCTCCAGCAGAGGACGAGAGGGTACGTTGGTTGGGGCGGAGGGGAGTGAGCAGGCGACGTCGCCATCGCTTGCAGACGCGCCATGGCCACGGCCTGCCCGGCCCAGGTCGGGCCCAGATCGGGCCTGAGCGCCGCCGCCAGTCAGCTCGTCGCACCGTCGCGTAGCCTCCTGGATCTGCGCCAGTTCGCCGCCGACGGTGCCTCCAGTCCGCCACCGAACTGCACTGGCTCGCCTCCGCACCGCCGCCTCAACGCACACCCGCGCAGCCCACGCGGCGACGCTACTTCGCGCGAAGGAGCTTCGCCAGGGGCGCGCACACACACGCCTGCACCGCCGCCACCGCCGGCGGCGACGGCCAGGGAGGGAGGGGAGCGGAGCTTTTTGCTAGGGTTTGGGGTCGCCTCCGGAGTCGCCCGCGCGAGTGACCCAGGAGGCACGGGGGAAAGTATCCTTGACTGTAAAAATCCGTTGACTGTAAAAATGACAAAATGAAACCTACGGGGTAGGCTGAAACTAAGTACCTATTTGCTGTTTTGCCCAAAAATAATCGTGAGTTACGCATTTGGTTTGCTGATGGGTTTGAGGTGACCTTGATTCCTGCGATCAATTACTGAAAGATAAGGATGTCGCCTACGGGGATGAATAGAAGATTAAAACTTTTTTGGTTTTAGTCTTGATAATTGCGGAATAAAATTAGGTGTTTAAATAAGCCAACAACCTAAATATACTAGGCTCGCCTAAGTGCACCGACAACTTATGCTAAGTAAGACAAGTATCAAGGTGATAGCAATAGAATATTTCAAGCACGAAGAGTATCACAATGTGAAATGTAAAGATCAAACATGAAGACTATCACAATGTAAAATGTAAAGAGCATAAGTAAATAGTTTTACTATAGAAATAACCGTGGCACGCGAAGACGAGGATGTATTCTCGAGTTCGCCTTTTAGGATTGGGGGCTCCCGGATGGCTATAAGTTACCACAAAAGGTGTCAACCACCACAATGGCGTCTAGGGTCCAAAGACCTAAGAGTAACAAGCTCACAAATTTTCACTTCCAGGATCATCGTGGAGAACACAAACCGATGCAAAAAATGCAATGTCAAGAACACAAGAAGTGCTCAAATCCTTCACTCTCAAATTTCAACACAACAACAAATGTTAATGGGTGCATAAGAGAGGAAGAACAAAAGAGGAGAAACATCAAGAACTGCAAGATCAAGATTGTTGGGGTCGTATCACAAGGGGGTACAACCAACATGGCGTAATCCGGCTAGTCCAGGGTGGCCCGCAGTGCAAATGGGAGTCCCCCATCTCCTGTCTCCAATGCCGATACTCCGACAGTTGGCGCCCACCGTGGGGCCTAAGGCGACAGGCGTCACGTTCCAGGCGGGAACACTTGGCGGCATCGGCGAAACTATCGCCGTTGGCCGCTCCATCCGCGTCGGCTCCATGGGCTACGTTCAAGACGACGCGTCTTGGACACCGGCAAACGATGGGCTCATCGCCTACACTCTCGTTCCAATCGGCGACATCGAGCTCTTCATCGGCTTCACCCCGGAAGCCATGGGTTTCCCAAAAAACCACACCCTTTGGGGACCCACCCGCCACCCTGAGTCCGACTACTCACAAGACGGATCTGAATCCGCCTCCTCCTGGGAGTCCGCAGATTCAGATTCCCACTTCATCGGCGTTGCCGGCATGGGATCCGACTCCTAGCCACATAGCAGCGATCCTGAATCGATCCTTCCTGCCCTCCAGGAGGATGCGACGTCAGATGCCGGATCTGAATCTACCGTTCAGGTCAACGTGGACTCAGATTCCGAAGAAGATTCTGCCAGCATGTTTGAGTCAAAGGTCAAGAAGTGCGTCACAACAGCTGATCCCGCGCCTTCCGAGGCGGCGGTCAACTTTGACACAACCATGCAGCAGGCTTTTATGGCCGACGTCACTGAGACTGATCCGGCAAAAGAGGCGGACGGTAACGGGGCCGGCTTGACCGCCGCAGACGAAGCTAGCCCTGAACCTCCGCCGGCTCCCAAGAAGAAGACGAACCTGGAAAAAGGTGGCACCAGTGGCAAAGACGGCCCGCCCCTCGATGACATCCTAAACTCGCCGGTTCCCGGCGATGCCAATCCGGAGTACTGGGAGAAGCTCCGTGCTTCAGTTGTAAAACAATCCCGTGCCCTCGACGAGCAAGAACTCAAGGTCCGGAACATGATCAACGAGGCCAAGGCGGAGCGCGCCAACGTTGTCGCCGCCAGAAATCTGTTCACCACAACCCTAGCCGCCAAAGCGCCTGGGGCTGGGAAGAAAAGCAGGAGGAAGGACGATCCTCCTCTTGAAGACTACAAGTCACCTGCCCAGAAGCTTGGATTTGAGTGGGCTTCGGCACCTCAGCGGCGAAACAAGGAGGGTGCGT
The DNA here is from genome assembly GCA_947311845.1 of Poa pratensis. Taxonomy (NCBI): domain Eukaryota; kingdom Viridiplantae; phylum Streptophyta; class Magnoliopsida; order Poales; family Poaceae; genus Poa; species Poa pratensis. Next base: position 75,626,876 of record CAMZMU010000027.1, on the reverse strand, counting down.
CAATTTTCGCAACCCCAGTCCTTAACACATCGGCTACCCTCGATATCCTCACGGGTAACGATTACAACAACGATGACAAGATCTTCTACACCGCAGCCCTCGTGGAAAAAGCCCTCGAACAGCAAGCCCGTGCCGATTCCCGCGTGGGCAAGGGAAAGGACAAGAGCAAAGAGCCTCGCAAACCGTCGCCTCCCAAAAGGCAGCGGGACGAAGCATCACGCACTGGCGGACAGAAGAACAAGCACCTCCTCCGACTAGACGCAACGAAAGCGGCAGCAGAGGAAACGACCAGCAACCACAAGGTGGCGGCAGCCGCAACAATGGCCCGCCACCACCAAGACGGAGCAGAGATCGCACGCGTTTCCCGCCTCCCGCACCCAGACACGGGGCGGACGCAGCGCACACCAAGAAGAGCCCAGGCTCAGCAGAGGCAAAGCCGCGCAGGACGAGCCTGATGTCAAGAAATATCCGCCAACTCGCTCCAGAAGACGCAAGGCACCGCCTCAACGACATCAAGGCTGGAAAAGAACAGTCGTATCTTGGACCTGTGTGTTTTGGCCCAGCAATCCGCGTCGCTGCTGTTCCTAAGGACATGACATCCGTGTCAAAAACCTGCCCAAGGTACAGCGGCGTGGACAAGCCAAACTCATGGCTCTCAGATTACGCGCTGGCAGTTCAGATTGCCGGCGGCGACGGTCTGGTTGCGGCACGTTTCCTCCCCTTAATGCTGGAAGGAACGGCTAGAAGCTGGATCGAGAACTTGCCGGAAAAGTCCATCCATTGCTGGCGTGACATGGAGCGGGTTTTCACCCAGCACTTCCAAGGAACGTACAAGAGGCCCAACACGTACACCGATCTGACAAGATGTGTGCAAAGCCCGGGCGAAACAGCAACCGCTTTTCTGGCCAGATGGATCCAGACCAAGGCCAGCTGCGAGAACGTAGACGACAACCAGGCCATCCATGCCTTCACCACTGGATTACTCAAAGGGACCAGCCTTCGGCACAAGCTCGTTCGGATGCAGTGCAAAAACCTCGGCGTCATGCTAGAAGTAGCCGGCATGTATGCGCAAGCTGATGACGACGCCCGCGAAACGGATGCCGTCCACGACATGGCACCAGGTAGGCGCGCCAACAACAAGCGCAAAGCTCCCCAGGAAGACAGAGCCAACGTCCAACGAGGTCGCGGCCGCCTTCAAAGGAAAAGGCGGTGGCGGCGACAACAAGTGGAAAGGCAAGGTAGATAACTCCGGCAAGCACCGCTTGTCGTGGGAACACGCCAAAACTTTACCTTGCCCAATCCACGCAGGACAGGCAAAGTCAACCACACGCTGGGGGAATGCCGATTCATGGATGAAGCCAAGAAAGACCCCGAGGTGGGCTGGAAGCCCAAAAAGTGAAGAAGGCGGCGAAGTCAAAAAAGGAAGACGACGAGGAGGCGATGTCTATCTCTGAGGACGAGGACCCAAGCCGCCACGAAAGCCGCCACGAAAGGACAAAAAGTTCCCCAATGTACAAGGCAGTTTAGTCTGTTTTCTGGGAACTCCTTCGGCAAAAGAGGAAAAGGCGGAACTTCGTGAGCTAAACGCCACGGTGCCAGACGTCCCTCAATACTTGAACTGGTCCGAGATGCCAATCACGTGGGACAGAGAGGACCACCCCGATCGCGTGCCAAGCCCAGGCAAGTACGCTCTTGTCGTCGACCCAATCGTCGACAACTTCAGACTCACCAAGGTGCTGATGGATGGTGGCAGCAGTCTCAACATCATGTATGAAGAGACGCTGAAGCGCATGAATTTGACGGAAGACCAGCTTGACTACAGCAAGGTCAAGTTTCATGGCATCGTTCCGGGAAAGCAAGCTAAGTCCATAGGCAGCATAAGGCTGGAGGTTACCTTTGGCACAGAAGCCAATTATCGGACCGAATTTCTTCGGTTCGAGGTAGTCCCCTTCAAAAGCGCTTATCACTGCATTTTTGGTCGCCCGGCGTTCGCCAAGTTCATGGCACGGCCATGTTACATCTACAGCAAGTTGAAGATGCCTGGACCCAATGGTACCATTACCATCAATGGCGACTTCGAGAAAGCCAAGCAGTGTGAAAGAGGCAACGCCGCCTTTGCTGAGGCCGTCCTCCACGCTGAAGAGCTAGAGATGCTAAGGAAGGAGGCCAAGACCAATGAGTTGCCGGCTGCTGTCAAAACCGCCGACAACAAGAGCACCTTCAAGGCATCAGAGCACACAAAGCAGGTAGACCTGGTGCCGGGCAACAGTTCCAAGCAAGTCACCATTGGTTCCGGCTTATCTGACGCATAGGAAAGCGCGCTCGTCAAGTTCCTCCGTGAGAACGGGGACATTTTCGCATGGACATCTGCTGATATGCCAGGTGTACCCGGGAACTTGCCGAGCACTCTCTCAACGTTTTTGAAGGATCCAAACCGGTGAAGCAGGCGGCACGGCGCCAGGGAAAGGCGAAGCGGCGTGCAATAGGAAAGGAGATCATCAAGTTACTAGATGCTGGTTTCATTAGGGAAGTAGTTCATACAGACTGGTTGGCAAATCCTGTAATGGTTCCGAAACCTAATAAAGAGCTGAGGATGTGTATCGATTATACCGGTTTGAACAAGTGCTGTCCTAAGGACCACTTCGCGTTACCACGTATCGATCAGGTTGTCGACTCAACATCCGGCTCTGAATTGCTGTGTTTTTTGGATGCGTACTCCGGGTACCACCAAATTAAACTGCGCGAGTCGGATCAGTTGAAAACGTCGTTTACTACCCCCGTAGGAACCTTCTGTTACGTAACGATGCCTTCGGTCTGAAAAACGCCGGCGCAACTTACCAGCGTTGCATGCAGAGATGCCTAAACGAGCAAATTGGCCGTAATGTTCACGTCTACATAGACGACATTGCCGTCATGTCTCGCAAAAAGGCGGATTTGCTCGACGATCTGCGAGAAACCTTTGATAATCTCCGCACGTACAGGATGAAGCTCAACCCAAAGAAATGCACTTTTGGGGTTCCTGCCGGCAAATTGCTCGGCTTTATCGTTTCCGAACGAGGAATTGAGGTGAATCCGAAAAAATCAAAGCGATTCTCAACATAAAAAGGCCCTGTTGCCTTAAGGACGTGCAGCGTTTAGCTGGCTCAGCCGCTGCCGTCAGTCGTTTCATCAGCCGCCTTGGAGAAAAGGCAATGCCTCTCTACCGGCTGTTGAAGAAATCCGACAACTTTGAGTGGACAGATGAAGCAGATGCCGCCTTGGAACAGCTTAAGGCCGCGTTAACATCTCCGCCAATCTTGGCAGCACCTCGTTCAGAGGAGCCCATGCTGCTTTACGTCGCTGCAACCAACTTGGTTGTTAGCGTCGTCCTGGCTGTGGAACGCAAAACAGAAGGCTCGGAAGTTCCTGAACAAAGACCAGTATACTTTGTCAGCGAAGTTTTTTCCGCTTCAAAACAGCGTTACCCACATTACCAGAAACTGACATACGGCGTATTCTTCGCCGCCAGAAAGTTGAGGCATTATTTTCAGGATCATTCCATCTCGGTTGTGAGCAAAGCACCCTTGGGTGATATCATCAACAACGCTGAAGCCACTGGCCGAGTCGCCAAATGGGGTATTGAACTTGCTGCGTTCGACATCTCATACAAGCCCAGAACTGCCATCAAATCTCAGGCACTTGCCGATTTTGTGGCAGATTGGACAGAAAGTATGGAGGAAATCCCTCTCCCTGAGTCAGAGTACTGGATCATGCACTTTGACGGATCCAAGATGCTCCAAGGGTCTGGGGCTGGGGTTGTGCTTCGAAACCCACAAGGAGACAAGTTGAGCTACGTGCTCCAAATTCATTTCAAGGCAACAAACAACGTTGCCGAATATGAAGCGCTCCTTCATGGTTTGCACATTGCCAAAGAAATCGGCATCCAGCGCATTCTCTGTTACGGCGATTCCGACTTGGTGGCACAGCAGATTCGGGGAACTTGGGACGCAAAAAGCGCAACGATGGCGGCTTACAGAGCCACTGTCGATGAATTCGCCAAATGCTTCCTAGGTTACGAAGTTCGTCACATTCCGAGAGCTCAGAACGAGGCGGCAGACACACTTGCCAGGCTTGGATCTGAGCGCAAAAAGTGCCAAAGGATGTTTTCCTGGAACACCTCTACAAGCCGTCCATCAAAGGAGCTGACCATTTGGATCCAGAAGCAGCGGAACCAGTAGAAGATGCAAGCTATGCGGTCTATTTGGTGAAGCCGGACTGGACAACCCCCTACATGAATTTCTTGACGAACCAAGAGTTGCCGGATGATGAGGTATTAAGGCGGCAAATCATAAGAAGAGCCAAAGCTTTCACAATTATCAACGGTGAGCTATACAAGCGTAGTACTACCGGAGTTTACCAGCGTTGTATTTCACCGGAGGAAGGACGCAACCTGTTAGACGAGATCCATTCTGGCGATTGCGGTCACCATGCGGCATCTCGTTCCCTTGTTTCGAAAGCTTTTCGGCAAGGATTCTACTGGTTGACGGCCAAGGCAGACGCTGAGGAAATTGTGAGGACATGCAAGGGTTGCCAGCTTTATGCTCGGCAACCTCACATGCCGGCTCAGGCGCTCAAGACAATACCCATCACCTGGCCCTTTGCAGTCTGGGGCTTGGACATGGTTGGACCCTTTAAGACGGCACCTGGCGGCTACACACACTTGCTTGTGGCCGTAGATAAGTTCACAAAATGGGTTGAAGCTAAACCTATCAAAAAGCTTGATGGCGCCACTGCCGCCAATTTTCTGTGGGGAATAATCGCTCGGTTCGGGGTGCCTCATAGCATCATAACCGACAACGGCACGAATCTCTCCCAAGGCGAAGTTGAGGAGTACTGTTACCAGCACGGCATCCGCCTTGACCTAGCTTCGTTGCTCATCCACAAGCTAATGGTCAAGTAGAGCGTACAAATGGCTTAGTTCTTCAGGGGCTTAAGCCACGTCTCGAAGTACCATTGCACAGGGCAGCGGGGCTTGGGTTGACGAATTGCAATCTGTCCTTTGGAGTTTGCGTACAACTCCAAACAGATCAACAAAGTTCACTCCTTTCTTCTTAGTCTATGGGGCTGAGGCAGTACTGCCATCCGACATGATGTTCGATTCTCCCAGAATGCAAGCCTACGTCGAAGAAGACGCAGAAGATGCAAGACAGGACGGACTAGACCTACTTGACGAAGAGCGAGATGTTGCCTTGGCTCGATCAGCCATCTACCAGCAAAGCCTGCGCCGCTATCATAGCCGTAGAGTTAGGAAACGAAGCTTTAGGGTAGGTGATCTAGTTCTCCGCCTAATCCAAGACAGGAAAGGCTTGCATAAGCTATCCCCGCCATGGGAGGACCTTTTGTGGTCAGCAAGGTGTTGCTCAATGGATCCTACTACTTGATGGACATCAAAGACGGCTACAGGAAGACTCGTGGCCGCAAGCGCAAGCGGAAAGTTGACGACAAGTATGAGGAAACCAAGAGGCCTTGGAACATTGAGCAGCTACGTCCTTTCTACACTTAGCAATTTCCACATTGTATCAAGTACATTATGATCATGAAATAAAAGTCTGTGGTGCTCATTTTAGTTTTGAGAGTCATGCCATCTTTTGTCTTTTCTTGTAATCATTTTCATGCCATGTCAAAAAAGTTACCAAATAGATTTTTTCTCTAGGCTCAGAGCCAATGGTCCGACAACTTTTGACATCTGCCGCCTGCCGGCAAAAAATTAAAAGCAAAACAAATTTTGCACCGCCTAGTTTGTCTGTTTTGTTTGTTTATGCATGGGTTGCCCAGTAGTATGTAGTTGGCACCAAAATGCCGGCTTTGGTCTCTGTGTCTAAACTAATTGGTATAGCACCTGGTTGGCACAGCTAAAGTCACTGTGATGAGGTACCGCCAACATACGAAAAAGTCAAATGTATGAACACAAAACACATTTTAAGGCGGGCCACTTAAGTTAGCCTACCGCCAAGTGTAGCATAAAAGTTGGCCCATACACAAAATAAATATAGTTTACAACGCACGACAAAGTTTTCTTCTGCATTACAGACTAATGCAGGCAACATAAATTGTTTGTGCAGGTTTAAACTGCAGGTGCCGAAACGGTCTTGGGGCTGGCGCTACCTTCAGGAACATCCTCCTCGTCCGCCAACTCCTCGTCCGCCTTCTCCTTGTCCGACAAGCCTGGGGCTGGAGCTGAAGTGCTTGCGCCGCCATGGGGATCTGGATGTGCCTTGTAGAATTTGCCAAGGTCCACCATGTTGGCGACGCGCGTGGCATACCCTTGCACTGAAGTTTGCACTTGTGCGACGTCAAGGGTATTGCCGTCTTCATCTTCGGTCGGCATAAATTCCGTCAGCTGGTGGATGTCGGCGTCCGGATACCAGGCCTTGGTCAGAACAAGCGCTTTCTTCGCCCCTCCCCTTGCAGCCGATCGCATGTTGCTTTCGTATTCTTGGCTGAGCTTCTCAAGAAGCTCGGCAGGAATTCGAAGTCAATGGGGTCGCTCTCCTTGCTGGGATAAAGTTTGTTGGCAAGAGCTTGTCCTGCATTGACGGCACGGCGGATCAAGCCGCCAATTTGGCGGAGGCGTGAAGGGCGCGGCGCGGAGTCGGATTGGTCATCAAAACCAGCCGGCACTGAAAACAAGGGACAAACGGTTAAGACAAACATAAAATTGCTCAAATGGCGAAGCAAAATTGACGGATCTTACCTAGCACATGCTCCTGAATGGCGGCGATTTCGGCTTCATGCTGAGCAAGCTTTTCTTCAGCCCGTCGCACGTGCTGATTCTTGGAGTTCTGGGTAACAGTTGCTAAATTGTTGCCAAGATTTTGCAGCTGTTCAGTAAGCTGGCTAAGGGCTTGGGCGTGCTCCAGATCGCGTTTCTCCAACTCCTTGGTATGCTCCGCCTTCAGCTTGAGGATTGTTTCGGCAAGATCTGCAGCTTCGTTCATTAGAGCTTGCATGTCACCCGAATTCGCAAGAATTTCTCGGGCAGTGCTTAACAGTTCTACAAAAAATTATACAAAAAGGAAAGCCCAACTAAAGCAAGTTGTCGGCAGAGTAAAAGAAAGCAATTGAAGGCAAAGTAAAATTTGTCACCTTCATCTTTTTTGCGAGCCTCTTCATAGCTCGCAATTTGCGCATCCTTCATCTCAAGCTCTTGCTTCAGTTGGCGGCACTCTGCATTCTTAGCCTCTGCGGCTTGGAAAAGCTCCTTGTTGGAGGAGAGAGCAATCTGTCGAACAAGGAGCAAAAAAAAAAAAAGGAGAAGTAAGTCCTCGGCCAAAAATAGCTTTATGATCACCTTGCCGGCTAAAAAAATTTTTTAACAGCCAAAGTGATCAGGGGCTGGGGCTATAGGCCGGCTTACCTCAATCTCTTCATGCAGTTGGTCCCATTGGCCACGGCAGCTGCGACGCATGTCGACAAGGGTCTGCAGGGGATTTATCACCCTGGCAGTGCGAGGGCCTACGCCTGACGCGCGGCATCAGCACCTCCCATCTCCACCTTCATCCTAATGAAGGTGGCGGCATCATTAGCCGAAGCTTCAGCCGTGGTGGAAGTTGGGTCAGCAGTCTTTTTGTCGGCAGCCGCCATGCTCGCAGCCCTGGTGGCGTAGTTAATCCCAGGTTGGCCCTCCGAGTATGTACCCGGAGAGAATGTCACAGGGGTGCCGGGAGCAATGGCGGGGACGAGCGAGGCTTACTACGCAGCTTTGGCATGGTAAGCTTTATGCTGCATGAAGGATAAAAAGAAGGTTCAGACATCATTCAAGTGTGTGCAAAAAGGGCGTTAAGACTGTTTTCTTACCGTTGCCGGAGGCCTTGTCCGTCGGTTCCCGGCACCAGCCGAACCGGCCAGGGCCGCTTTCTTCTTCTTCTCCATGTCCTTGGTAGAGGCGGCAGGGGCCTTGCGTTCTTGGTCCTGCTGGTATCTGCCTCATACCAAAGGCACGCCATTTCGTTCTCCGCCAGGCTCATCAGCTGCGGAGAGACAACTATGTGTTAGTACAAGAAGCCGGCGTATAGGCAAATGAAAAAGATAAACATCTTACCGCTGGAGCAGGGTTGTCGAAAGTAAACATGGGGACGCCCTCAGCCGCCTTAACCTTGGAAGACACAATGAGGGCCCTCAGTCGAATTAGCAGCACGTCCTCGTCAAGAGTAGCGCTGTCGGCTGCGTTCGACTGGTACTCGCACATCTTCAATGGACGATGTTGAAGTGGCATAATCTTCCTCGACAGCCAACACACGACGGTGTCGGCTCCATCAAGACGAGGGGCGCCATAGTCTTCGCGAGGAACTCCATCCGCCTAAGGGCGCGGCGTTGTTCCTCCGGCAAATTGGTTGCCGCCTTCTCGTCCAATGGTCCGCATACTTTGGCGGACAATTCACAAAAGGAGGGATCCCCACCGACTGACCGGGTGCCGGGATATCCTTGCAATAAAAAGGTGCTGGTCCAATTCTTCACCGAGTCAATGACCGGGATCTTTGGATACCAGCTACCTCGCGACAGTTAAACGTGACACTGCCGCAGGTCGCAAGCTGGCCATCGGCAATTGTTTGCCGGCGACATATAAAGCAATACTTAAACAAATCCACGGTGGGAGCTATGCCTAAGTACCCCTCGCAAAGGGCCTAGAAGCCGGCTAAAACTAAGATGCTATTGGGCGCAATGTTATGCGGTTGCAACCATAGTGCCTAAGTATAGCGGAGAAGAAGGTGGAAGGATGCAAGCCCATACCGCGGAGAAGGTGGGACGCCAAGATGACCCTCTCGCCATCTTGGGGCTCGGGGATGGACTCGTTGCCAGGAATCCGCCAGAAATTCTCCGTCTTGGGGGGAGGAATCTAGCATCCGACAATTCCTGGGCATAGGCCTCCGTCATGCAAGACGGAAGACAATAGCGAGACCCAAGGTCCGCCGCTTCTTCTTCTCCGACGAGCTCGTCGCCGAGGTCCTCTGCATCCGCCGCCACGTCTGCCTCTTCTGCCCGCATCGAGGGATCGGGAAGGCCGTGGAAGGATCGATGGGGGGCGCCGGAGTTGAGGAAGAAGGCTCAACGCCGCCCGCATCCGTTGCGGGAGGCATGGAAGCCAAGGGGATGATGTCGAGGGCCGCCGCCGTCGCCGCCATGAGAGATTCAGATCCCGCAGCCCTCTGCTCGCCCGCCGTTGCCGAAAAGGAACGCTCGTCGGAATCCATTGCTCAGAGGAGTGGAAAGGCGTGGGTCACCGGAGCACAAGGTCACCGGAGTGGTTGCGGGAGCGAGGCGTGGAGGATTGAGTGAAGTCGAAGCGAAAGGGGGGAAATGGCACCGTGAATCCATTCCGAGAAGATCGCTGTGTTAACTACCCCAAATCGCTCCGAGATTCGTACACGCGTTGTGCAGCCACGACGCGGGACACGTGTCCGCCATCTGTGGGGCGGAGCAACGACGAGCGGCGCCGGCGCCTCGATTCTCGCACGTAGTGGGGGTCATCATCGTGCGAGCACTGGTTTTCAAACTGTCGTGGACCCAGTGACGTCACGAAGGCCTTGACCAGTCCAATCAATTGGACAGCACATGGGAAAGATTCCTGACAGGAGGTCAGAGCCGTCTTACCCATGTTGGTGGCGATGTTCCGGCTACTTCTTGTCAGATCGCCGCCTGATTCAACTTCAGAAGGATCCAAGCCCTTCAGAAACCGACAACATTTGCAGAATGAAGACAAGCTGGCAACTGAAGAACTCGGACCCTCCCGGGGGCTAATGTTGGGGTCGTATCACAAGGGGGTACAACCAACATGGCGTAATCCGGCTAGTCCAGGGTGGCCCGCAGTGGTGGCAAGTCCTTTGGCCTACCGGGTGGCCCAGATAGCTGACGACTAAGGAAGCAAGATGCCGGCAAGGAGAAGCCCAAGGCCGAAGCCCACGACGCCGACAAGTCCAAGACGGAAGGCGGTAGACTTGGCGGATAGGTTTAGGACTCCCAATACTTGCCGGACACGCAATATTCCTATAACCCTAGGTCCGACCGCCTATATAAGCCGGACCAGGGAAGCCTTTAGGGCATACTGGCAACGCTACATACAACTCATTGTAATCTGTAACACGGCAATCCGCCTTATAGTGAGTTATTGCAGCACGTAGGGCTCCGCCACCGCCGTGGAGCCTGAAGCTGGGTAAACCGCCATGTTCGATCCCGTCCTTGACGACGTCCACCTTCTTCCCTACGATTCACCCTCGGCTAGAGGACCCCCATTTCCTGTCTCCAATGCCGATACTCCGACAAAGATTTGCTATGTTCTCCTCACTTAGAGGAGAGATGGTGGAATTGTAAATCTAGATCTCCTCTCACTTTTCTCTCAAAGATATGCAAAAATAATGGGAGGGATTGAGAGGGGACAAGCTTTTCCAAAGTTCAACAACGGAGGAGAGAGTGGGGGAAAATGCGTTGCAAGTTGGGGTCGTTGGGGAAGAAGACCCCTTAGATAGGACCCCAAATACAACTGTTATGCCCAAAACACGCGAGCCCGTCCTTGGAGCCAGGCCAGGACGGCCTACCACCAAAGGCACCTGGCCAGTGGACCGGCCTAGGAGCCCGGCCAGGCCGGCCTATAAAAACTGCAAAAACATACAACACGAAAGCAAACATATCTTTATCATCCGGACTCTGTTTTTTATGTCCTTGGACTCGTTGGAATCGCAACGAAGAGCTTTACAAGATCATGCAGAGAAACATCATAGTACAACATGGGAGGATAAAACCAAAAGTAGAAAGGTAAACCTTCTCTATAAAAGAACAACCGGTAATCCTCCAACATAAAAAACTCAACAAAATATTCATATGAAATCCGTTTTTGATAAACTAGAGCTTGGTATGGATATAACACTAGCTCTAAATTCTCTCATGGATAAAAGGCAAAGAAGAACCAGGAAAGATGATATGCAAGTATGCAAAGGTTTGAGCTCTCTAAAAAGATGCGATCAAGTTAGTCACTTGAGAGCCCTTCTTGATAGTATGCCATCTATCCTATAACCCGGTCTCCACTAACACCATGGGACCGGTAAAATAGAAACCCTATCAAGAACATACCTTTGCCTTACACATTCCACTTGAGCTAGATGATAACAATATTGATCTCTTCAAGTTGGAACATCTTTCTTGATCGTTCTTGCTAACACATTGCTTGATGAAGACTTCTATAAATGCTCCACCATAGAGCCTTGCTTAGCTCCGTCTTCATGTATCCATTGCAAGTTTCAATCAAATGATATCATTCGAGATGATTAATATTGAACTGGCACTTCATATCTTCTAAATATATATGATGGCTTGGAGATGAACATGAATGGTTGCTCAATCTTCTTTTTCAAGCCACACTTTACCATGTAAGATTCTCGAGTCCAACACATGAACTCAAATATTTTCCTATGGATAAGATTTACAAGAATATCTCAATGCAAACATTAGTACATAAGGATTGTCATTAATTATCGAAACCACACATGGGGCACCATGCACTTTCAATCTCCACCATTTTGTTAATTGATGACAATCTCTTTTATGAGAGTTTATACAATCTTTTCAGAAGGAGGGTATCGATCACACTAATTTGCACATTTAATGCTGAAACTAGCTGAACCTACTTCACCAAATCAAATGTGTGTCAATCAGGTTTAGTTTGGTTGGGGCAGAAAACAAAATGAGTTTAGTTTGGTTTGGTGGGACATTGATACGGTACATGCACTAGTAGAAAACAGGGCAACAATACCGGTTGTATAGGGCCTTTAGTACCGGTTGTCCAACCGGTACTAATAGGTCGGGACTAAAGGGGTACCCCTTTAGTACCGGTTGTAATGCCAACCGGTGTTAAAGGCCCTCCACGTGGGCGAACCTGCGCGCGCGCAGCTAAGGACCTTTTCCCTCCCGCTTATTTTTACAGGGGGGTTTAGGGTTTCAGTTTTTTTCTTTTTGCTTATTTTTCGGGGTTTAGGGTTTCTGTTTTTTTCCTTTTCGCTCATTTTTCAGGGTTTCGGACGAGATCACGTATAAAGTACTCACTACACATATAAAGTACTAATTACACATATAAAGTACTCGTTACGTATAAAGTACTCATAATTACAATGGAGATCACCGCTAGCTAGTACATGCATGGAGGGAGTCTATTTTTCGACAAAGTGGAATTCACCTAATTCATCAAGGACCTGCGTAAGCATAAATCCGACCAATTCCTCCGCAATAGCTTTTACGCGGTTTTGTGGTAGGAGCTGGCTCCGCTTCCTTGACTTCTTTAAAAGAAGGAGATCGAATCAGTTATGATCGAAACTAAACACAATTGATGGTAGCAAAATAAAAGTTGTGTATGATGTTTACGTACCTCTCAATTTCTTACACTATTGACTCTCTCATTGACCCTCATGTGAATATACTCGCAAACATAGTATCCACATCATTCCGTCCCCTGTGGTTGTCGCAGACACCACTATACAAGAATATAATTTAATCAAATAATAATCAAGAGAATGATAATGGTATTAGAAAGATACACAGACCTAGATACGTAGTAGTACTTACTTTGTTAGCCTTGAACTCTAGCTTATCTTTCCATTCACCGCGTTCTTCCGCGATGAACTTTTTCCAAACCCTGCCCGGAAAAGAAAATGAATTGAGGAGTTATTACTTATACTTTTGATATCCGGAAATGAACGAAAGAGGCCGATATAGTGCGATTGAAATTACCTCTTGAGTATTAGACGCACGCTTTTGTATTCATCTTGATCTCTCCATAATGAGTCCCAGACTTCAACTTCTCCTTGCTCCATTCTAATGATTAGCAGAATGAAGTGGTACCTGCGCACATTGCTGGTCCTTCTCTTCTTGGGTAAGAGCGTAGCTGGCAGTATCTTGACACTTCTCTGGATTCAGGTTGTCTCGTTCGTGCGTACGTTGCTGGTCCTGCCGTGCATCCGATGTATCTTTCGTCTTCCCATACACGCCTAAGAACTTTAGCAGGTTCACGCAAAGATTTTTCGTCACGTGCATCACGTCGATTGTAGAGCGAACCTCTAGGATTTCCCAATAGGTAAATCCCAAAATATAGATTTCTTTTTCCACAAGGGTACGCGCTTGTTAGCATCTTTCGGAACATTTAGACTGCCAGGACCCTTTCCAAATATTACTTCCAAATCCTTGACCATGCCATATATAACATCACCATCAGGGCGTGTAGGCTTCGTCCGGTTATCTGCCTCACCTTTGAAATGCTTGCCTGGCTTTCTCACGGGATGCCTGTTTGGAAGAAATCGACGATGACCAAGGCACACATTCTTGTTACCTAAATATATACTATCAGTCTTACTAAACAGTGCAGGCCAATCATTGATGGTTACAAACAGCAATGCTTGTAGGGCAAATTCCTCCAGTTTGTACTCACCCCACACACGTACACCTTCGTCAGACCACAACTGTAAAAGTTCATCAACTAGTGGCCTCAGATACACATCAATGTCGTTGCCGGGTTGCTTCGGGCCTTGGATAAGCACTGGCATCATAATATACTTTTGCTTCATGCACAACCAAGGAGGAAGGTTATAGATACATAGAGTCACGTGCCAGGTGCTATGACTGCTGCTCTGCTCCCCAAACGGATTCAAGCCATATGTACTTAGACCAAACCTTAAGTTCTTTGCGTCAGCTGCAAAATCCCCAAACTCACTGTCGATGTTTCTCCACTGAGATCCATCAGCAGGGTGTCTCAGCATCTCGTCTTCCTTACGGTCTTCTTTGTGCCATCGCAACAACTTGGCATGCTCTTTGTTTCGAAACAAATGTTTCAACCGTGGTATTATAGGAGCATACCACATCACCTTCGCGGGAACCCTCTTCCTGGGGCTCGGCTCGCCCTCAATATCACCTGGGTCATCTCGCCCGATCTTATACCGCAATGCACCGCATATCGGGCATGCATTCAAATTCTCATACTTCTCACCGCGGTAGAGGATGCAGTTATTGATGCATGCATGTATCTTCTCCACCTCTAATCCTAGAGGGCAGATAATCTTCTTTGCTTCGTACGTATTGTGGGGCAATTCATTATTCCTTGGAAGACTCTTCTTAAATATTTGTCGCAACTCTTGAAATGCCTTGTCAGATATTCCATTCTTTGCCTTCCACGGCAGCAATTCCAAGGTGGTACCCAGCTTTTTCTGGCCATCTTCACAATTTGGTACAACAATTTTTTGTGATCCTCTAACATGCGCTCCAACTTCGACCACTCGTTTTCACTTCCGCAGTTCATCTGTTCATCAAGAATGACCCGACGAAGATCATCATCATCGGACTGATCAACAATGACCTCATGCTCAGCGTCGTTTTCCCCCATTGTAGTATCACCATGTTCAGAGAACACAGGATAGTTGTCATCATCCTCTTCTTCATTGTCTTCCATTATAACTCATGTTTCTCCGTACTTGGTCCAACAAAAATAATTTGGCATGAAGCCTTGTCGCAACAGGTGGGAGTGTATGGTTCTTGCGCAAGGGTAATTCCTCTTATTCCGACAATCGTCACATGGACAAAACATAAAACCATTCTGCAGCTTGTTTAACTTAGCCACATGGAGAAAATGATGCATGCCATCAATGAACTCGGGACAACGTCGATCACCGTACATCAATTCTCGGCTCATCTGCATTACATAAATACATCAAAAACCATTACACCAGCTAAATAATGAATATAGATACGTGACCAAATTCATTAATACAAGTTCACCACATTTAAACAAAGTAGAGCAGTGACCAAATCTAATACATAGTTCTCATAAACATTCATTAATTGAAACTAACATGCAACTAGCTAAAGAATTTAAATCCAACGACAAATGCGATCAAAATCGCAACTAAGGTAACTATTGAGCCAACAACATAATGATACCAAGCCTCTTGAATAATGGCATATTTTCTAATCTTTTTAAGCTTCAAGCTCATTGCATTCATCTTGATCTCGTGATCCAAGCGCATTGCCTCCATCTTGATCTCGTTAGCATCGACGACGTCGGCAATCTTGAAATCCCATTTCATCTTCTCTTCGAGACGAAGATCTTCACTTCTTTTCAATTTTGCTTTCAAATCATTGTTTTCTTTTACAAAAAACTCGACAATAGGGTCGGTTGGAATTTCCGGTTCAACTACCTCCTAGATAAAATTATATGCACATCAAGTTGGTCGGCATAATTGTTATAAACATGAAATTAAACAAATATATAGTTATAACAAACAATCGTACCACATCCGAGTAATAGAGCGGACGAGAGCCAGTGTGGCCAGATGTCAAAACTATGACACTATATATAACAAACAATTATACAAATAAGAAAATTATACAAGTAATAATTATGTATCTAAATCATATAACTAACATTTTTTAAAATAACAGATATAAAAACAAGAGGCTCACCGAGGTGGTGTCGGTGACGGAGTGGCGCGGGCGATCGACGGCGGTGAGGAAGGGGACGGGACGACACTATATAAAACCACAAATTATAGTTTAATTTGAGCTCAAAATGCATATAAAACAAATGAAATTCCTAACTTAGGCATTTCATCAAACACCTTGCAAGCACTACAAAAATCAAACTAGCTAAACTTGCAAGAAAATGAGCTAAACTTGAAATGCCGGAAGAGAAGATGAAGAAGTTGCTAACCCTTGTATAGGGTGCCACCAATCTTGACAAATGTTGGAGAAAAATGGGTGAACTAGAGCTTGGGAGAGCAAAGAGAGAGAAAAAAATGGAGTTGTGTTCGAGCTAAAAAATGGAGTGGCTCGGGGTGGAAGAAGGTTTATAGCAGGGGAACCTTGTACCGGTTGTTATTACCAACCGGTACTAAAGGTGGTACTAAAGGTCTCGCCGTGGGGCCACCAACCGTGGCCGCATGTGCCGTGGGGCCACCAACCCTTATTACCAACCGGTACTAAAGAGGAGCCTTAAGTACCGATTGGTAATACCAACCGGTACTAAAGGTTCTCGCCGTGGGGCCCCGGCCACCTCACAACTACAACCGGTACTAATGCCTCCTTTAGTACCGGTTCGTGTCCAACCGGTACTAAAGGGGGCGCACCGTTGCCCTCTTTTCTACTAGTGAGGTTTGGTTGGGTTCAGAGTGACACACGTAGTCATGTGGTGACGTGAGTATCGTGGAGGTTTGACGCGGTTCACAAACCATTCTCAGACTCATGTGCAACCTTTGGAAATAATGGATCTCTTCTACAATATTAGTATGATCATATATGTTCTAAAATTTAGTTTTGTGCGACCTGTGAAAATATTGGATCTTTTCTATTAGTCTTGTCATATGTTGTTATATGAAGGCTCTGCTTCGCTCTACCTCTCCTTGGGCCCTAAACAATTTTTCCGATCGCTATGGCGATTAACAGGCGAGTTAGGGTTTGACCGCCGCCCGGCCGGCGGCTGCGGCTGCTGATTATCCGGTGCTTACATAAGCACCGTTTTTTGTCCTGCTACTCCTGAGGTGATCAAGAGCATGCAACATTGATTCCGCTGGTTGCTGAACCTGCGTTCTAGTCTAGACGGAAATTGTGTCCAGATCGGAAGTTTGAAGTGAGTTTGCTTTGCTGCCTGTTGGTGAAAGACGAGAGCGATTTGTTCTGCTCAGATTGTGCGTGGATACGTCTTGGCAGACTGGTTTTGACCGCCAGGACCAATGAAAGCTTGTGGATATAATTGTCGTGGACTGGGAAACTCCCCGGTGATGGCCCTTGAAGAGGTTGATCTACAGCGCCAGAAAACAAGCTTGATGCCCAATGAGCAGTCTTGATCTCCGGTGCGTAGTTTACCTGCGTCAAAAGTAAATGGTTTAGGTTGAGACTCCAAGTGCAGAGTGTGTAGTAAGTGGAAGACGTGTTTTCCCCACGAGGGTGACTCTAGGGTTTAATATCGAACTCTAGGGGAATCAGTAGTGAAAGATCTATCTCCCTATCCTTCTTATGGTCACCTACAAAACAAGGTTAATTGTTTTTGTAACATCCCAGATTTTTAGAATGAATTAAAAATCACTAAAAATTGAAACTTTCGTTTGAATAAAATAAATTACTCGAAATTGAAGTTGAATCTAAGATATTAATATCAATTACTTAATAAACCCTATTTACAAAATGTTTTGAATTATTTAAACATATTCTATTTAAATTTTTTAAAGATTTGAAGTGAAATGTCTATTTGGTATTTCAAATGATTATTTGTTATTAAAATGAATTATCAACTCTTTTTAAATAAATTATTTGTATCAAACTCTTTGTAAACAAAAATACTTTGAACCAAATTATTTTGTGGAGTCTATCATGTTGAATGATATTACTCTTACTATATGTCCTTGGTTTGAAATTGTGTTCAAAAGGAAGTTATAAAAATCTATTTTGAAAATGACATAAAGGTGTATATTAAACCTTTATACATTATTTTGGATTTTCAAATTTACAAATGTTTGGAAAAGTAAGTTTGTAAGTTTTAAAAGAAAGGTTTTGATTTTTTTTTCAAATCTATAGAAATTGGTTTGAATGAATTTGGATTTTAAAACAAAAGTTATAAAAGAAATAAGAAAAAAGCAGAAAAAAAAGTTAACGGGCCAGCCGAGCCGGCCCAAAACCTATCTACCGCGCGCGCACCAACCAACCCAGCACACGCGCGTCCCCGCTTTCGCTGACAGGTGGGGCCCACCTGTCAGGGTCTTCTTCCCCAACCGTCGGTCGCCCGCCCGCGCCCACGTCGCCGGAAAACTGCCGCCACGCCTCGCACGCACTTCCCCACTCCCCCGCTCCCCGCAACGGCACGACGCCTCCCCCTTCTTAACCCCGAGCCCCTGCCCCTCCTCTCCCCCTCCCACTCGCACCACCTCGCCGCTAGGCCGCAGCCGGAAGCCCCTCTACCGCCACCAACGCCGGTCAATTGCCGGCGAACGCCGCCGCCTCGCTCCCTCGTGCACCTTCCGCTCCCTCGTGCACATCGCCGACCCATCCGCGCCTCCATGAGACCACGGGAACACCCGGTCCGCCCTCAACCCATATAGTTGGGCTGTAACTCACCGTTGTAGGTCTGTCAGACGATGAGTGAGGTTTCGACAGGGTTTCGAGTCTACAACCAACATGCTTGCCTGTGGCACATGAAGATGATGGGCTCACTGTATCATTTGCTTTCCGCTGTGTGTTTACTTTGGTTTGAGCTAGCCTTCGGCTATGCACCTTGTATCGAATCTTTTAAATTCTGGATCATAGTGTAATATACTTTGATACAATGTTATGGTATTGCATCTCAAACTGTGTGTGCTAGCAAGTCGATCCATGGACTAGCACGTTACACGGGGAGTCCCAACTTTTGTTAAAAGGTGGGGGTTCTACAGATGGTATCAGAGCACCGTGTTGCCTGTAGATTCGTGACCCTAGGTTCGGATAGAAATAGGATTGGCCATAGGATTGTAAACCTATTTTTATTCAGTTTGCTAAAAATGTATATACCACTCGTTTTATCTTTCTTGAACTCTCATCTAGAATCTAACTTCTGAAAGTAATTGTTTTTGTTCTAGATGACCAGCCTCATAGAATCCATCAAGAAAGGACCAGTGATGACCATGACTCTCCATTGTGAGGCAGATTTGCCAAGGGTACTAAAGGATAACATGAAGAGCTTGGGTTTTGAAGGTGAGGCAGTGTACAAGGTTTTTTCTTTTGTGGGTGAAGGTCAGGAGTACTGGTGGGTGCAACTCCACATATACAAGAGCAAAGGCGATGACCACAAAACCAAAGGATGCTGCATGTACACCAATCCCATAGTCCAAACTTCCTTCTTTGATTCAGCAAGGAGTGCAACCTGGGAAGCTATCGAGTGTCTTGGAAGAAGACTACGGTTTAGGCTTCACAACACCCAGAAGTACCTCGATGAACTCAAGGAGATAGGAGAGGAAATCGACGCACAGAAGCAGGAGATGGATTTGGAGAAGGATAACCTCATTGAAGACAAAATGAAACTTGATATTGACAACATGAAGTTGGAAGCCAAGATTGAACACCAGGAGGCACAAATTCTCAAACTAAGAGCCCAGTGTACCCATCTTCTTGAGAAGGAGAATGAGAGTACTAATGCCTTGAAGACTGCGGTAAACTAGTTGAAGACTGACATAGTGAATATGGCTTTCAAACTCTGCGATCAGGAAGACCTAATTCGTTCTAAGGATGCCCAGATTGCATCCATGAAGTGAAGAAAATTGAAGTAAGGAGGAAGAACAAGTTGGCAAGGAAGGGTATCACCTTGTTTACCTTAGATTGGACCCCAAATTAATCTTATTCGAAACATCGTTGTGTTAGTGTATTGAACATACTAACTTAGGTTGTATGACAATACTAGATTGTTTATTTGTGTTTGAACCATGTTGCTTGAGGTTTGTTAGATGTTGTTTGTAAGATGAATTGCCTTGATCTGCTGTGTTGGGTAGGATTCTTCCATAGTGTCTTTCTATCTCTTCTCATCCATGCTAAACCCAACCCGATGCCTTATCCTTTTGACAACAAGTATCTGAGCACCAGTTACCCATGGTATTACCAGCCATCCAACAAACAATAGTTCCCAACATGTTTACTTCAGTTAAGTTAAGGAACAACCATCCAAGCTCCATACCATCTCTATCCTTGGATACAACAACTGAACCAACAAGAAATGACAGAAATGTGCAAGTCAAGTATTCACAAGAAGATATGAGAAGTCTATCACATCAAGGAGGAGTCTTCGGAGACATATATACCTACAAGAAAGGCGATGATGAAAAGACCAGACCATAGAATAGTAATGTATATAACCCTATGTTAGGCAAGTGTTGCCGAAAACGTATGATATACAGTGAGGATAAAACAAACCAAGTTTTGGAGTTAGCTTGCAATGGAAGTTCTTACCTACCATGATAGTTAAGTTAGTTGAATGGAAGTTGGAAGCTGAGAAGTTGAAGCCACAGAGGACAACAAGTGAGTTGCGATAATGTGCTCATTGTGAAATCCTCTCATCTTGGTTTTCTGATTGGCCCAAGGAGTAACCCTTCAGTGTCAAATGAAGTTCAGCGGATTTCGGATATTCTACATCTCTATCGTGAGGGAAAGTTCTACTCAAGGATTCAAGACCTGAAAACCAACCAAAGGATGCTGGTACATGATGTACAAGAAAATTCATGACAATGAAAAATAATAGAGTGTTGAAGACAAGAATTCTAGACTGCCCACAAAAGTTCCTTTTAAGGGTGGTAGCCCTCCCAGATATCCGGGTCACATCCTTTTTCTAGCCTTCTCGAATCTCGAGGACGAGATTTCTTTTAAGGGTGGTAGTCTGTAACATCCCAGATTTTTAGAATGATTTAAAAATCACTAAAAATTGAAACTTTCGTTTGAATAAAATAAATTACTCGAAATTGAAGTTGAATCTAAGATATTAATCTCAATTACTTAATAAACCCTATTTACAAAATGTTTTGAATTATTTAAACATATTCTATTTTAAAATTTTAAAGATTTGAAGTGAAATGTCTATTTGGTATTTCAAATGATTATTTGTTTTTAAAATGAATTATCAACTCTTTTTAAATAAATTATTCGTATCAAACTCTTTGTAAATAAAAATACTTTGAACCAAATTATTTTGTGGAGTCTATCATGTTGAATGATATTACTCATACTATATGTCCTTGGTTTGAAATTGTGTTCAAAAGGAAGTTATAAAAATCTATTTTGAAAATGACATAAAGGTGTATATTAAACCTTTATACATTATTTTGGATTTTCAAATTTACCAATGTTTGGAAAAGTAAGTTTGTAAGTTTTAAAAGAAAGGTTTTGATTTTTTTTCAAATCTATAGAAATTGGTTTGAATGAATTTGGATTTTTAAAACAAAAGTTATAAAAGAAATAAGAAAAAAACAGAAAAGAAAAAAAAAGAAAAAAAAAGAGTTAACGGGCCGACCGAGCCGGCCCAAAACCTATCTACCGCGCGCGCACCAACCAACCCAGCCCACGCGCGTCCCCGCTTTCGCTGACAGGTGGGGCCCACCTGTCAGGGTCTTCTTCACCCAACCGTCGGTCGCCCGCCCGCGCCCACGTCGCCGGAAAACCGCGCCACGCCTCGCACGCACTTCCCCTACTCCCCCGCTCCCCGCAACGGCACGACGCCTCCCTCTTCTTAACCCCGAGCCCCTGCCCCTCCTCTCCCCCTCCCACTCGCACCACCTCGCCGCCAGGCCGCCGCCGGAAGCCCATCTGCCGCCACCGACGCCGGTCAATTGCCGGCGAACGCCGCCGCCTCGCACGCCCCTATCTATCCCATTCCATGCCCCGCTCCCTCGTGCACCTCGCCGACCCATCCGCGCCTCCACGAGACCACGGGAACACCCGGTCCGCCCTCGACCCGAAGCTCGCCATCGCACGATCATCTCCGGCGAGAGATTGCCGTCACACCGGAGCCTCCGCGTCCACCCCGACCCCGCCATCGACCTCGTCTGGAGCTTCGCCGCCTTCTGGTGAGTCTCCCGAATCCCTGGACCCTCTCCCCCGTCGCGTCCGTGCTTGCCGGCGATGGCGCCGTCGTCGCCGGAGCATCACCGGTACCGCGCCGGTGAGTAGCGCCGCCGGTTTATGGTCAAAAGGACCCGAGCCGTCCGATCGGCAATCAACCGCTAGGATTAGATCACTTATCGAGCTGGTACCGT
The DNA here is from genome assembly GCA_947311845.1 of Poa pratensis. NCBI lineage: Eukaryota > Viridiplantae > Streptophyta > Magnoliopsida > Poales > Poaceae > Poa > Poa pratensis. Next base: position 75,605,109 of record CAMZMU010000027.1, on the reverse strand, counting down.
CCAATTGCAGCGCGCCACGTGGCCAGGAAATTTCTCCGAATTTTCCTAAATTAATTTAATTAGCCATTTTGCAGAAAATCCCCTGTAACTTAGAACGTTCACAACTTTTTATTGGTTTGGCCAAATTTAACAAACTGTATATTTTTGAAAATCTCTGGACTTGTAGAATCTTTTAGACTCATTAGTTCTCTGTTTTGGAAAAGTTTAAAACATTCAAATTTCAAATGAGAGATTGGAGTATATTTGCATAACTTCATTTCTATAAGTCCAAAATTTGCAAATAAAATATTTTTGAAAACCTTAGGTTATGTAGAATAACTTAGTCACTTTCAGAAATATTTTTAAATAATTTTTAAACAATTTAAAAACGAGATATTCAGTTGGAGTATTTTGGATATAATTCAAATCCTATAAATTATTTTAATTTGGTTTCTTTTTGAAAAGTGATCCAAATAGTTGTCTCTGACCAGAGAGACCAAAACCCTTATTTTAGAATCATTTATCAACTCAAATTATTAAAATTTATGTTTAATATCTTACTAAAATGTTGTATGCAAAAATCCTTGTTTTAAAATGTGTTAAACTTTTTCCAAAAATTCCCTATGTGACCTTTTGTTTAAGACCAACCTTTTAGAACCTTTGGAACACCACAACAACCTATATAGGACATCCATGATGTTCATACATAACTGCTCAACCAACCTTAACCAAAATGGAAAACCCTAAACCTAATCACATTAATTCCTTTTGCATATTGAATTATGTGATGAACCACGACCAAAGTTTTGAGAAGACCTTGTTATGCATGTTTGCTTTTGTATGTGATGATGTTGTTGAATTGTTTGTTTATTATTGTGTTATCTCCATGTTTAGATTGTACGGAGTGCCTTACGTGTTGTGAAGAGTATAACTTCAACTCTTCAGTTGGCCAAGGCAAGTGACACCATAAAAGTCCTACTACTTTTACTACTATGCACTTAGTGTTTTCAGTAGTATGCATGATAGGCTTGTTGCTGAATCTTATATTATGCCATGCTCCTATTAGTGTGTAGCCATCCCCCACCCAGAACCTTGTAGTATGGAACTTAGTATAGTCATGCTATGAAAAATGTTTTGATTAGTTGGATAGTAATGAAAACTAATAACTAATCAATGAACTACCTGGGTGCTGGTTGGAGAACCATGGTGGGTGACTACTCAGGGGGTCCATGTCTATGGTTCATGTCTATGGTAATCGCCCTTGGTGGAAGTGCACAATTGTGGAAAGTCACCCAAGCTTAAAGAGATTGTAGACTCTCCTTGTTTTGTAGCTTCTAGTGCAGCCACATGTCATATGGGCTCTGTCTTGATTGAGTAAGTTGCGCGGACTCATCTCGGCTTGACAGGTGGTGATAGATTATATAGGTGAAGCGCGTCAGACCATTATGTGATGGGAAAGTTCTTCCGAAAGATCTCGTCTCAGTCTTCCCTTTTCCATTTCATAATTGGTTGCAATGGAGGAGGGAATGATTGGGTCTTGTGGTGAAAGTGCACACCCTCTCGAGAGTTAAAACTAAGTATACTTAGCCGTGTCCCCGGTTATGGACAATTTTGAGCAACTACACAGGGAAGTTGTTGAAGGTCTCCTCATCCCAATTTCTAAATTAAAACTTGAGGGTGAACAAGGGATGGGAGCTCACTGTTGTATATCAGTGGTGCTTGCCATGAGTGGTTGTCAAAGGTGTTCACCGATGTCTATCAGTGGTACTCTTTGTCTGTGATGAAAATTGTTTTACAAATGATAGGATAAAACTGGCTTTATGCAAATCAGCCTCAAAACTCCACTTAGCCAAATATTCATGTAGAATATAGGTTGCCATTTATATCCACATAAGTGTCATCTTGCCATCACAATTCAATTGTGCTGACCCATATAGTTGGGCTGTAACTCACCGTTGCAGGTCCGTCAGACGATGAGTGAGGTTTCGACAGGGTTTCGAGTCTACAACCAACATGCTTGCCTGTGGCACATGAAGATGATGGGCTCACTGTATCATTTGCTTTCCGTTGTGTGTTTACTTTGGTTTGAGCTAGCCTTCGGCTATGCACCTTGTATCGAATCTTTTAAATTCTGGATCATAGTGTAATATACTTTGATACAATGTTATGGTATTGCATCTCAAATTGTGTGTGCTAGCAAGTCGATCCAGGGACTAGCACGTTACACGGGGAATCCCAACTTTTGTTAAAAGGTGGGGGTTCTACAGTTTTGGTCCTCAACCTCACCTGTGGTTGTCAACCACAAGGTGTAGAATGATACCAAGATAAATATGCAATGCAAACAAGAAATAAATATGCAATGGTGGTGGATGAATGTGCAAGGATTATGATAACAATGATAAATGATATTTTTGGTTTTTTTATGATGAATGCAAGATGGAAAAGTGTTTTATATTTTCGGATTTAATAATGGCAGAAAATGGAAAAGTGGTAAAAGAGGTTGCAAAGGTGTTTCTTATGATTAAAAATGGACCGGGGTTCATGGTTTCATAAATGCACTCTCTCTTTTAATGGTGTGGCAGACAATGGACACATAGAGTTGACATATGAGATTGCAACACAAAGTTTGATATAAAGTTACTAATTATATGGGCATCACGTCCTAACATAGAGATCTTTTGGTTATTAATCTCTCTTATACTCCACCAAGATGCGAACTAAATCATAACACCTTAGCAATTAAGATAAATCAGAGTATAGCTTTAAGTATCATGACATGAAGTGAAAATAAGAAATGCTAGATCTAGTCATAGAGTAGTGGCGATGGTCACACCCACATCTCCGGTAGCATGGTATTTTTGTTTATCCCTAGTGAGGCAACAAAGTAAGGTAAACACCCAAGTGGATCGCTTTATTTCAGTTGTCAACTTACTGCACTCACCACCCCCCGTTACTCCAACTAATGCACACATCACCCCACACACGCCCTCATAAACATGCTTGATCATATCAAGTATATAAGAACGGGGTACATAATATGCATCTATACTCATAACTGAAACAAACATTGCAATCTCAAACATATATTAACTCACAAAAAGATCCACCACATAGGAATTACATATATGACCGTAATCATGTTCAGCAGCTCATACGGTACTAATTAGTGAAGCTCAAAGAGAGGAGAGATACATATGTTACTTCCACAAACCCATAGTCCAGAGGTGGACTACTCCCTCTTCATGATGGAGATGGTGGAGATGTCAATGGAGAAGATGGAGACCACGCCGGCAGCGCCCCGCCAGAGTTTTCCCCCTCCAATCTGCAGCTCAAGATCTTCGTTTTCGTGTTTCTGTGATATGGCGGCGCTTGTTTTCGAGAACACCGTGGGACTTCTTTTATAAGCGTTTTTAGGTCAAGACGAAGGCGGTGGAGAAAAGATCGACGGCTGCAGAGCTCCGAGGGCTAGGATGGTGGGCCCCACGCGGCCAGGTACAGGGGCTGTGTGGGCCACCCCCTTTTGGCCTTCTGGGCTCCGTTTGCTTGATTCCTTCACTCCTACGTCTTCTTCCTTCCAAAATAATGACCTCCGTATTTTTCCATATTTTTCTGACGACGTTTGGGTCCCTGAAACATAAAAGGAAAAAATAGGATTTTCTGCCCGCACAGGGTTAATTCCATAAAAATAGGAAACATATATTTTATTTCCTAAAATCATTAAATAACAGTGGTATAACCCTTATATGATGCAAATATGATTGGAATATGAGTGATACAGTGCAAAGTTCATGTATGCATTTTACATGCATCACCCGGCAATTAGATCAATTCTGAAGATTCAGAGGCAACACAAGCCTGATGTACTCTTTCTTTCGGAGACTCACCTGGATAGAGAGCGTGGAGACAGATTGCGTTTTCAGCTTGGTTATGCACATATGATTGTGGTGCCAAGTAATGGTAGGGGTGGATGGTTGATGCTACTATATGATCAACATGTTAATATCCGGTTAAAGTATCAACATAAGAACTATATTGATGTGCTAGTCTCTGGAGAGACACCTGATAAAGATTGGAGATTGACCGGTCTTTACGGTGAGTCGGTATGGCGACATAAACATCGAACGTGGAGCTATTTGAGGGATTTACACAAGCAAGCTAATCTTCCTTGACTGGTGTTTGGTGATATGAATGAGATCTTGTCAAAGACAGAAAATGAGGGAGGTGCCCCACGCCCTCTCCCTTACATGCAGGCGTTTAGAGAATGCTTGTCTGATTGTGGCTTGGAGGATTTGGGATATATTGGCAATAAGTTTACGTGGAAGCGTGAACAAATCCGGGAACGGCTTGACAGGGCGGTTGGTAATGCAGGTTGGTCGGCTAGGTTTCCTCATTCTGGAGTCCATCATCTTACCTCGACGGGCTCAGATCATAGACCAATCCTGGTTGATACAGAGACCTACTCTACGGCTGTGAATAATTCAAGAAATCTTCGGCGTTTTGAAGGACGGTGCTGAAAGAGGTGAAAGTTGGGGATGTTGTGTCGACGGCCTGGTTGCATGCTCCTCCTAACGCGCCAGTGATGTTGAAACTCGCTGCAGTACACTCAGAATTGCACGAATGGGATCATACTGTGCTTAAGGCACCCCAAAAAAGATCAAAGATCTCACAAAGGAGTTGGACTAGCTCCTAAGTGGACCGATGAACGATGGTACAACACAACAATAGAAGGAGATAACTAGGCAGATTGAGGTGGCCCTAGAGCAAGAGGAGGTCCACTACATGCAACGTAGCAGGGCAAACGGGCTCATGCATGGCGACAGAAATACAACTTTCTTTCACAACTATGCGAAAGCACGTCAGAAGCGCAATACATTCTGAAACTCAAGAATGGGGATGGAGATTGGACAGAAGGGAACGAGGAGATGGGCTCTCTTATGCATAATTATTTCTCGTCTCTGTTTACTTCTAGGGTACAACATACTGACGAGGAGTTGCTGAATAAAGTTATACCACGTGTGACTCCAGAGATGAATGCAACCTTACTTAAGCCGTATACTGCAGAAAAGGTTAAGGAGGCGATGTTTTCTATTGGCGATTTTAAATCACCAGGAACAGATGGACTTCATGCAGTGTTCTACAAAAAGTTTTGGGCTGTTGTGGGTGATGATGTTACCCGTGAGGTTTTAAATGTGCTAAATTCTGGGTGCATACCGAATGAGTGGAATGAGACTGCTATAGTGCTGATTCCAAAGGTACAGAGCCCAGAGTTGGTCACACAATTTCGTCCTATAAGCCTTTGTAATGTCATCTACAAAGTGGTAGCAAAAGTTTTATCAAGGAGGTTGAATGTGCTTTTGCATGAGATAATTTCAAAGACACAAAGTGCTTTTCTACCAGGCAGATTGATTACTGACAATGTTCTGGTTGCTTATGAGAGTTTCCATATGATTAAGAACAAGAGACAAGGTAACAGAGGCATTTGTGCAGTGAAATTGGATATGCACAAAGCGTATGATCGTGTGGAATGGAGCTTTCTACGTGATATGATGGTGAGGTTAGGTTTCGACCAAGTATGGGTCAACCTCATCATGTCATGTGTTACTTCGGTGAATTACAGAGTTTGGTTTAATTCTTCTGAGACCGATTCTTTTACTCCGAGAAGGGGTATTCAGCAGGGGGATCCTTTGTCACCGTACTTGTTTTTGATCTGTGCAGAGGGGTTGTCTTGCCTTCTAGCGCATGAGGAGATGACTGGTGGTATTCAAAGGGTCAGTGTCACACCTTCTTTTTGCTGATGATTCTTTGATCCTGATGTCGGCTGATTTGTCAAACGCCACGGCTCTCCGTAATGCTCTAGATATGTATTGTGCAAGCTCTGGACAATTGGTTAGTGATGCTAAGTCTAGCATATTTTTTAGCCCAAATACTAATGTTCTAATTCGGGAAGAGATCTGTGTTCACCTTAATATCTTGGTGGAATCGTTGTCAGATAAGTATCTTGGTCTACCAACGCTGGTGGGTATTGATCCAAGTGACTGCTTTCAACACTTAGTGGAGAGAATATGTCAAAGGATTTGTGGATGGAATGAGAACCTTTTATCTATGGGAGGGAAGGAGATACTTCTGAAGGCCATAGCACAGGCTATACCAGCATATGCAATGTCGGTGTTTAATATACCGAAACAAATATGTAAGGTGATATGTAATGCAATTGCAAGGTTCTGGTGGGGAGGAACTGAAACACAACGTAAGATGCATTGGATGGCGTGGTGGAAAATGAGCATACCCAAGCATGAAGGAGGAATGGGATTTCAGAACCTGCATTGTTTTAACCAGGCTATGTTGGCAAAGCAATGTTGGCGGCTTTTAAGTGACCCAGATTCTTTGTGTGCACAAGTACTTCGAGCTAAGTATTATCCAGATGGAGACTTGATCAATGTTACACTGAAGAAGGGGTCGTCGTTTACTTGGCAGAGTATTATGTCAGGACTGAAAACATTCAAGGATGTATATGGCGGCCAGGGAATGGAAGCACCATTAACATATGGTCGGATCACTGGATTCCGTCAAGCCCGACACGCATGATATCGACACCAAGAGGTAATTGCGTGCTGACACGTGTTGAACAAATGATAGACCCGACTACAGGAGACTGGGCTGAGGCTATACCGAGGGATAATTTTCGGACTGTAGATGTGGAACGAGTCCTACGTATCCCTCTACCAAATTATGGGCAACCTGACTTTATTGCATGGCATATAACTAAGTCAGGATGTTTTTCAGTTAAAACCGCTTATCACTGATACGTCTCAAACGTATCTATAATTTCTGATGTTCCATGCTGATATTATGCCAATTGTTACATGTTTTATTTATACTTTATATCATTTTTATGCATTTTCTAGGACTAACCTATTAACAAGATGCCACAGTGCCAGTTCCTGTTTTCTACTGTTTTCTATTCAAGATAATTACTTAAGGAAATATCTCGGAATTGGACGAAACGAAAGCCCAACCTCCTATTTTTTCCGACACGTCAACGGAGTCCTAAGCAGAGACGGAGGAGGGCACCGAGGTGGCCTCACCATGTGGTGGCGCGAGTCGACCTCTGGCCGCGCGAGGGCATGGTGAGGGGCCCACGGGTGTCTCCAACCATCGTCCTTTGGCCTATATATTGCCCCCGACGTGGAAACCCTAAATCAATCAGTCATATTCCACGAAGAGTTCCGCAGTGCCGCTGCCATTCAGAACAAGTTTTGGGGGACATAACTCTCTATTCCGGCACCTTGTCGGGACGGGGAATTGCCCCCGTAGCCATCTCCATTGACGCCACCCACTCCATCATCGCCGTTGATGCCTCCCATGATGAGGAGGGTGTAGTTCTCCCCCGAGGCTGAGGGCTCTACCGGTAGCTATGTGATTTATCTCTCTCCCATGGTGTGATCTTTATGTGATCATGAGCTTTGTAATCTAGTTGATGTCATAGATGCTTCCCCTTTCATTATGTATTGCATATGCTAGCCAAGTTGTTTTATCATTATGATCTTGAGTCACGTGAGAACACTAAACCAAGGTGACAGTGTGGGTGAGGTGTGTGACTCTATTAATAGATCAGAAGGATATTTATCGTGAGTTGTTCTTTTGTTGGTTGTCACTATAAAGTTCTGGCGTTTGTTTAGTACTGATTTGGGGCGCTCACAGTGATAGCGTGGGGTGCCCTAGAGAGGGAATACAGACTTGAGGCGTGCTGTTATAGCCCTATGCAGTGGATTGGTGTTCGTTATTCAACGAGACAATAGTCAAGAGTAGCATAGTGAAGAGGAAGTATTTATGCATTCAACTATATTTGTATTGTTGAGAGTGTCCACTAGTGAAAGTATGATCCCTAGGCCTTGTTTCTAAGCATTGAAACACCGTTTACAACCAGTTCTGCTACATGTTCGCTTGCTGCCATTTTTATTTCAGATTGCAATTACCACTTATAATCATCCATATTACTTGTATTTCACTATCTCTTCGCCGAATTAGTGCACCTATACATCTGACAAGTGTATTAGGTGTGTTGGGGACACAAGAGACTTCTTGTATCTTAATTGCAGTGTTGCTTGAGAGGATATCTTTGACCTCTACCTCCCTGAGTTAGATAAACCTTGGGTGATTCACTTAAGGGAAACTTGCTATTGTTCTACAAACCTCTACTCTTGGAGGCCCAACGCTGTGTATAAGAATAGAAGCGTGCGTAGACATCAAGCTATTTATGGCGTAATGGAAAACAACAAAGAAATTAGAGATCTTTAAGAACTTTATATTGAATTAGGACATGATGCTTTTGAAGAGAAAATTAGAAAACCTATGGAAGTTTGTTTGCATAATAGTGATAGCAATGTTATTAGCATGAACTCTTTGAACACTATTATTGCTAATGCTATGGAAAAGTCCAAGCTTGGGGAAGCAAGTTTTTATGAAAATGATCTTTTTAGTTCCCCAGCTTTAGAGGAGAAAATTTCTTTGATGATACTTTGTCTCCCATATGTGATAATTCGAATGATGCTTGTGATATTATAAATCCACCTACTGAAAGTATTCCTTTTGAAATACCTATGGAAATTGTTGAAAAGGTTATGGATGACAGTTATACAGGGGATGGAACAATCCATCCAAGTGATCACTTGTTGAAACTTAAAGAACTTTGTGAGTTGTTTAAGTTTGCAGGTTTATCAAGAGAAAATGCCATGAAGAAATTATTTCCATTGTCACTTAAAGACAAAGCAAGGGAGTGGTATGAGCTACTGGATGATCCTCATCATTCGGAGTGGAAGGAGCTTGAATATCTCTTTTACTCTAAATTTTATCCTCCTTATGAATTGTATTTAGATAGGAATTACATTTTTATTTTTTGGCCTCGTGATGGAGAAAGTATTGCTCAAGCTTGGGGAAGGCTGAAAACATTAATACTCAAATGTCCTAACCATGAGCTTCCTGAGAAAATAATTGTTACTAATTTTTATGCAAGGCTTTCAGGTCATTGCAAAGATTATCTAGATGCATGTTCAGAGGGTTCTTTCACAAGTAAGAAGGTTAAGCTAGATGGGATCTTCTTGAAAGAATTCAAAGCAATACTGAAGATTGGGAGAACGACAAAGGTAAAGAATCAGGTATAAACTATGAATATGATTGCATTAAGTCTTTCGTTGAAACTGCTGGTTTTCAAGGGCTTAGTGCTAAATATGGTCTTGATTCTCAAATTATTGTTGATTGTTGTAGAACCTTTGCTTCTCATATTAATGTTCCTAAAGAAAATTGGGACATGTATCATGAACCTTTCAAAGACACTTGCATGGAAAATGAAATTGTTGTTAATGATTGCAATAAACATGCTCAAACTTCTGAAAATACTATTTCTTATAAGCATGTTAATTTTTGTGGGCACTTAGACCTTGTGAAAATAATCAAATCGAAGATGAATATTGTATCCATCATAGGAATGAAAAAACTAGAACGTGGTACAAGGCTCTAAGTGATCTTGCTGAAAAAGTTTGTGCCCTCTATCCTTTTATTTGTGAACTTTACCATGAAGTGGGTCATTTCAATTTTCAATGTTCAGGTCATGATGATAGTATTTCGAATTTAATGAGTACTGCAAGTTTGTATTGTGATAACATGATCACTCCTAATCAATGATGAACTTACATTATTTTTGGGGTGTGAAGAGTTATCAAGAAAAACTTCTTTGTTAGATATGAGTGCTCTTGATATGAATAGCGTGTTGCATGTATGTCATCTCTATTGTGTTAATAATTGCCATGCCAACACCTACATACAAAATATTATAAAGGATGGGACTTTACCAAAATATGACAGGACTAATATGTGTTTTGTTCTTATTAATGAAAGAGAGGAATCTCCCAAGTTTCTTCTATTGTTTCTAATAATAAACCAGGTTATGTGGAGAAGCTTCCTTTCAAGCTCTCCCTCCTAAAGAGGGAAAGAAGAAGAAGAGGAGTAAAAAAGAGAGAGGAAACGGTATCTTCCCCTAAACATGTTGCTCCTTTTATAGTTGTCTGATGAGCCTGAACTTGATGATGAACCTATGCCTGTTACTTATAGTAGTGATCATGATTGGAAATCTCTTTGGTACTAATTCTGAAAATGATGATCTTAATAATTGCTATACTATTAGTACTATCCATGTTTCTTCCAATGATGATATGGAAAGCTCTATACTTGGGGATGAGGTGTTTGAAAATCCTTTTGCTACTGATGATTATATATTTGAGACCTCTCCTTCTAGAAAAAATGATGATATGTTTACAAATGAACACACTTTGGAAGATAACTATTCTATTGCTTATGATGATACTATGCCTCCAGTCTTTGATAATTATTATAAGAATACTATGATAGGTTATAATTACAATCATCCTCATGAAACTTGTCATAGTTATGGAGGGATTACCCAAAACCATCCCTTTAATATACAACTTGTCTATCATGTTCGAGTTCTTTATGATGATCCCACTCCCATTGTTATTAATGAGAAGAACTTTGCTTATGTGGAAAATATTGATACTTTTATGCATATGATCATGGTAAGAATGTTTCATGTGATGGTTATATTGTGGATTTTATCAATGATGCTACTGAAAGTTTTTATGAGAGAGGGAGACATGGATTCATATATCTCAATAATATTAAGTCTCCTCTCTTTTTGTTGAAATTTTTGAAGTTGCACTTGTTTTGTCTTTCTATGCTAGTAGCTTCATGCTTCAATAATTTGTTTTCTTACAAGATTCCTTTGCATAGGAAGTGGGTTAGACTTAAATGTGTTTGATATTTGCTTCTTGATGCTCTTTATATTCAACTCTTATACATATGAGAGCATCATCAAAAATTCATGCCTAGCTAAAAGGCTTTAAAGAAAAGCGCTTGTGGGAGACAACCCATGTTATTTTATCTCTGCAATTTTCTTTTATTTGAGTCAAGGAGCTTGTTTACTTCTGTAACAACTCCTTTGTATCTTTATTTTCGATTGTTGTGCCAAGTAAAGTCTCTAGTAGAAAGTTGATGCTAGATTTGGATTTCTGCACAGGGACAGATTTTTGCTGTCCACCGTTTTGAGCTGTATAAATTCCAGAAAATTGAAAATTCTGAAAACATTCATGCGTGATCCTCAGATATGTACGCAACTTTCATTAGTTTTGAGTTTTCTGATCTGAGCAACTTAAGTGCCTCGAAAAAATTCGTCTTTCGGACTGTTCTGTTTTTGACAGATTCTGCCTTTTATTTTGCATTCTCTCTTTTACTGTGTTTGAGTGGATTTCTTTGCTCCACAAAACATCAGTGGCTGTAGCTAATGTCCAGAAGTATTGGTGATGATTGTGTCCTTACAAACATGTGAATTTTTGATTATGCACTAACCCTCTAATGAGAATTACTCTGAGTTTGGTGTGAAGGAAGTTTTCAAGGATCAAGAGAGGAGAATGATATAATGTGATCAAGAAGAGTGAAAAGCCTAAGCTTGGGGATGCCCCCGTGGTCACCCAAGCATATTTCAAGAAGACTCAAGCGTCTAAGCTTGGGGATGCCCAAGGCATCCCCTTCTTCATCAACAACTTATCAGGTCATCTCTAGTGAAACTATATTTTAATTCTTTCACATCTTATATGCTTTACTTGGAGCGTCTGTGTGCTTTTATTTTTGCTTTTATTTTCATTTTCTGAATAAATTGGATCCTAGCATTCTTGTGTGGGAGAGAGACACGCTCCGCTTTTTCATATGAATACTCGTATTCTTCACTTATATTTGTTGAGTATTCTTGTCTAGCTACTGCAATGCTTTTAGCTCCTGTTTTTCATGCATCTCTTGTTCAGAGCTGTTAGTTCTTGTAGAGAAGTACTCTCTTGTTTCATTGATAATTATTTGGAGAGTTTTGTGTTGAAATAATTGATTGGTGTTTGGTTGGAAACAGAAAATGCTACATGTGGTAGATGGTATATTGAAAAGACATACTTATTCTTGTAGATCATTGTCTTGGATAATTTGATACTTGGCAATTGTTTTGAGCTCTCAAGTAGTTCATGTTTAAGCTCTTGCATCATGTAGTTAAAAACCTATTAGTGAAGAACTACCGTAGAGCTTGTTGAAATTTGGTTTGCATGTTTGCTATCTCTAAGGTCTAGATATTTTCTGGTAAAAGTGTTTGAGTAACAAGGAAGACAGTGTAGAGTCTTATAATGCTTGCAATATGTTTTCATGTAAGTCTTGCTGTACCAGTTGATATCTGTGTTTGCTTCAAACAACCTTGCTAGCCTAAACTCTGTACTGAGAGGGAATGCTTCTCGTGCATCCAAACCTTGAGCCAAAACCCATGCCATTTGTGTCCACCATAACTACCTATTATGTGGTATTTCCTGCCATTCCAAGTAAATACTTCATGTGCTACCTTTAAACTATTCAAAATATTATCTCTTATTTGTGTCAATGTTTTATAGCTCATGAGGAAGTTATGTGGAGTTTTATCTATCAACCTTGTCATTTACTTGACAGACTTTCACCAATGGACTAGTGGCATATACATCCGCTTATCCAATAATTTTGCAAAAAGAGCTGGCAAATGGGGTGCCCAGTCCCAATTAATTACAACTATAACCTTTAATTCTCTTCACATGTTTTGCCTGATTTATCAGAAGCAATTTCAAAAGTTAAACAATTTCAAATAGGCACTCCTCCATGGTATGTGATTGTTGGAAGGCACCCGAGGATTCGGTTAGCCATGGCTTGTGTAAGCAAAGGTTGGGAGGAGTGTCATACCAATTTATAAATGTGCATGTGTAAACAAAAGAGAAGAGGGATGATCTACCTTTGGGTAGAAATAACGTCCTTCATGGGAGCCGCTCTTGAAAGTCTGGTTGACAAGGGGGTAGAGTGCCCACTACCATTCGTTGACAACAACAAACACCTCTCAAAAACTTACTTTATGCTCTCTATATGATTTCAAAAACTTAAAAAGCTCTAGCACATGATTTAATCCCTGCTTCCCTCTGCGAAGGGCATTTCTTTTACTTTATGTTGAGTCAGTTTACCTACTTCTTTCTATCTCAGAAGCAAACACTTGTGTCAACTTTGTGTGCAACAATTTTTATATGCTTGCTTATTGCACTTATTATATTGCTTTGTGTTGACAATTATCCATGAGATATACATGTTGAAAGTTGAAAGCAATTGCTGAAACTTAAATCTTCCTATGTGTTGCTTCAATGCCTTTTACTTATAATATATTGCTTTATGAGTTAACTCTTATGCAAAACTTTTTGATGCTTGTCTTGAAAGTACTATTCATGAAAAGTTTTTGCTTATATGATTCAGTTGTTTACTCATTATCTATCTGTTAGCAAATATAGACCATTGCCTTGAGTCACTTCATTCATAACATGTGCTTTACAATATTATTTGATCAAGATTGTGTGGTAGCATGTCACCTCAGAAATTATTTTGTTTTTATCGTTTACCTACTCGAGGACGAGTAGAACTAAGCTTGGGGATGCTTGATACGTCTCAAACGTATCTATAATTTCTGATGTTCCATGCTGATATTATACCAATTGTTATATGTTTTATTTATACTTCATGGCATTTTTATGCATTTTCTAGGACTAACCTATTAACAAGATGCCACAGTGCCGGTTCCTGTTTTCTGCTGTTTTTCTATTCCAGATAATTACTTAAGGAAATATTCTCGGAATTGGACAAAACGAAAGCCCAACCTCCTATTTTTCCCGACACGTCAACGGAGTCCAAAACAGAGAAGAAGGAGGGCACCGAGGTGGCCTCACCATGTGGTGGTGCGGGTCCACCTCTGGCCGCGCGAGGGCATGGTGAGGGGCCCACGGGTGCCTCCAACCATCGTCCTTTGGCCTATATATTGCCCACGACGCGGAAACCCTAAATCAATCAGTCATATTCCACGAAGAGTTCCGCAGTGCCGCCGCCTTCAAGAACAAGTTTCGGGGGACATAACTCTCTGTTCCGGCACCTTGTCGGGACGGGGAATTGCCCCCGGAGCCATCTCCATCGACGCCACCACCTCCATCATCGCCGTTGCTGCCTCCCATGATGAGGAGGGAGTAGTTCTTCCCCGAGGCTGAGGGCTCTACCGGTAGCTATGTGGTTTATCTCTCTCCCATGGTGTGATCTTTATGTGATCATGAGCTTTGTAATCTAGTTGATGTCATAGATGTTTCCCCTTTCATTATGTATTGCATATGCTAGTCAAGTTGTGACTCTATTAATAGATCAGAAGGATATTTATCATGAGTTGTTCTTTTGTTGGTTGTCACTATAAAGTTGTGGCATTTGTTTAGTACTGATTTGGGGTGCTCACAGTGACATCATGGGGTGCGCAAGAGAGGGAATACAGACTTGAGGCGTGCTGTTATAGCTCTACGCAGGAATTGGTGTTCGTTATCCAACGGGACAATAGTCAAGAGTAGCATAGTGAAGAGGAAGTATTTATGCATTCAACTATATTAGTATTGTTGAGAGTGTCCACTAGTGAAAGTATGATCCCTAGGCCTTGTTTCTAAGAATTGAAATACCGTTTACAACCAGTTCTGCTACATGTTTGCTTGCTGCCATTTTTATTTCAGATTGCAATTACCACTTATAATCATCCATATTACTTGTATTTCACTATCTCTTCGCCGAACTAGTGCACCTATACATCTGACTTGTGTATTAGGTGTGTTGGGGATACAAGAGACTTCTTGTATCTTATTTGCAGGGTTGCTTGAGAGGGATATCTTTGAACTCTACCTCCCTGAGTTCGATAAACCTTGGGTGATTCACTTAAGGGAAACTTGCTGCTGTTCTACAAACCTCTGCTCTTGGAGGCCCAACATTGTCTACAAGAATAGAAGCGTGCGTAGACATCAATCACATGGAGTGGCGGGTGGAGTACAGAAGGAGAGCACAAATATCTGATTCATCGGATAGATCATCTCCGCATGAAGTGTGGAAAAAGATTTGGAAAGCTAAAGTGTCCCGCAAGGTTCAGATTTTCACGTGGAGAGCTTTGCATGGGATTGTGCCTTGCTATTGTACACTGGCGAATCGTCATATTGGATCATCTGTTAATTGTCCAGTTTGTACTGTTGATGCAGAAGATTTACGTCATATGCTCTTTCAGTGCCCTAGAGCACTAGAGGTTTGGGAAGGGCTGGGCGTAAAGGCGTTTGTTACCTCGGCGACATTGATGGATGCCTCAGGTTCAATGGTCCTGGAAGAATTACTTTGCTCGACTACACCTGGAGGTATTACATGCAATATTGAACATTTTGTTGAACTAGTGATGACTACGTGCTGGTACTTGTGGTGGTCGAGGAGAAAGATAAAAAATAAGGAGCCTATGCCAACTCCAGAGAGGACAATCATTAATATTGCTGGAATTTTGGCTAATAGTATTAAGAATAAAGGTTCGGGTAATGTTATCCGAAGAGGTGGATGGCTTAGGCCGGCCACAGGGGTATATAAACTAAATGTTGATGCTGCTTTTGACGTCGACTCAGGGCGTGGTGCATCTGGCGCGATCATCCGCGATACAGGCGGTAACTTTGTGGCAGCAGCTTGTGATTTCACTGATCTGGCCACTGATGCTTCGTCTATGGAGGCATCTGCACTGCTGGCAGGACTTAAGCTTGCTGAACAATTTGGTGCCCAATCTTTGGTGGTCGAATCTGATACCTTGGAGGTGGTGCAAGCTGTTCTTGACCCTTCAGAGTATAGAGGCACGAGTGCGGTGGTGATCGATGATTGTCGGCATCTTCTAACGATGCTAGGCATGGCAACAATTCAACATTGCCCGCGAGATGCAAATGGTGCTGCACATGCGCTTGCTCACCACGGTTCTACACAGGGAGTTAGATTTTTTTGGTTTAATGACCCTCCCCCTTTCCTCTTGTCAGTGCTTGTAGATGACCGTGTTTTGATTCTATAATAAAGTAGCCTAAAGTTCAAAAAAAAGTCTTGTCATATGTTGTTGTGATAATTTGGAAAGATTTTTTTTTTGAACAAAGAAAGATTGGATATTGTCTATGTTCTCAATGTAAACAGAGGTGCAAACTGTGAATTCGCTACAATCGGGTCGGCCTCTCATGCCCTCATATGCCCAACGGGATAGTACTGAGGCCACTGATTGAGGCCACTGATTTATGATGAAACTTGCCGACACATGGCCCAATTAGGACAGATCCACCGGGTCACTTACACCTCGGATCAACAGAAAAACCTATACTCCGTGTACCTCGGAGGACACAAACGGTGAAACCTAAATGCCGCCCGCGGGCGCCCCTGAATTCAGGGGCGCCTACACGAACCCAAATTACTGGGCCGGCCCATTAGCTCTCCTCACCGCTAAAAAGGTTACATTAAATAGATCCTGGTCGAATCGAACCACTGATGTTCTCCTGCGTGCTAATGACAGAGAACCACTGAGCTACGCTGATGTTTGTGTTTATATCTCATTCTTCAGCTCTTTTATTTGTTACAAGTGTTGATTATTCGGTTTTCTTTTTTTGTTTTTTGTTTTCTGTTTTATTGTTTCTTTTTCCGTTTCCTTTCTATTTTCAGTTTTCCCTTTCTTGTTGTTTCTTTTCCTGTTTTGTTTTTATGTTTTCTTTTTTGGTTTTATTTATTGTTTTCCGTTTTTCTGTTTCACTTTTCCTTTTTGTTTTTAATTTTCGCTTATTTTGAAAATGGTTCATATTTTGGAAAAATAATTGTTCCAAAACCGAAACAGATTTTTTGAAAATGGTTCTAACCCGAAAAAATGTTTCCGAACCGAAAAAATGGTTTCTTTTGTGTTTTCCGTTTTTCTGTTTCACTTTTTCCTTTTTATTTTTTGTTATTTTTTAAAATGTTCATTTTTCGATAATGCCCTTTTGAAAAGGGTTTCGAACCGAAAAATCGTTCCTTTTTTTGAATATGGTTCCAAATCTAAAAAATGTTTCGATTTTTCGAAAATGGTTCCATTTGAAAACGGTTCTGAACGCAAAATATGGTTTCTGAATTTTTGAAAATGGTTCCGAACAAAAAAAAAAGGTTCCAAACCGAAAAATTGCTTCCAATTTTTCAGAAATGGTTCCTTTTAGAAAATGGTTCCGAACAAAAAAAATGGTTCCTTTTTGAAAATGGTTCCGAATCAAAAATTGTCCCGATATTTTTGAAAATGGTTTTGATTTTCTGAAAATGGTTTCGATTTTTGAAATGGTTCCAAACCGAAAAAATGATTCTTTTTATAATGGTTTCGAACCGAAAAAATGGTTCCGTCTTCGAAAATGGTTTCGAACCGAGAAAATGGTTCCTTTTTGAAAAATTGTTCCATTTTTGAAATGGTTCCATTTTGGGAATGTTCCCAAATTTAAATTCGGAACCAGTTTGAAAATGGCTCCAAATTAAACATGGTTCCATTTTGAAAATGGTTCCAATTTTAAAAATGGTTCCGAATTTAAAATGGTTCCAAATTCAAAAATTATTCATTTTGGGAAATGATTTCATTTTGAAAAGGGTTCCGAACCGAAATATGGCTCCGATTTTTGCGAAAATGGTTCCAAATGAAAAAAAGATTAAGTTTTGTCCAAAATGGTTCCTTTTTTAAATGGTTCCGAATAAAAAAAATGGTTCCGATTTTTGAAAATTGTTTCATTTTAAAACTGGTTCTAAAAATGGTTTCAAATTTAAATTGGTTCCAAATTTAAAAATCGGTTCCATTTTTAAAAATGGTTCCATATTTAAAATTGGGAACCATTTTTAAACTTATTTGTTTTTTTAAACGGTTCTATTTTTCAAAGAAAAAAAAGGAAACAAAAACAGAAAAAGAAATAGAAACAAAAAAGAAAAAGAAACAAAAAGGATAATAAAGAAAAAGAAACGAAATTTTTTAAATGTGAAATCCCTTTTTCTTGAAAAATGTTCAGATTTGATTTTTTTTCAAATTTGAAACATGTTCATGATTTAAAGATATTCAGATTTAAAAATTGACATTCTGAAAAATGTTCAAATTTGAAAACTGTCCGATTTTCAAAAAAGTTCCAATATTTTTAAAAAATGGTTCCTCTCTTTGAAAATGTTTTAGGTTTTAGAAATGAGTCCGGTTTCTGAAAATTGTTCCGATTTCTAAAGATGGTTCTAGTTTTTCAAATGGTGAAAAGGGTTCCGGTTTTCGTAAAATGTTCCATTTTTTGTCAATTGTTCCGATTTATTTACAACTGTTTCAATTTTTGATTTTTTTAAATGGTTCAGATTTGAAAGTAGTTCAAATTTTGATTTAAAATGTTTCATAATTCAAAAAATTGGATTTAAAAAACTACACATTATACAGAAAAATAGACAAAAATAAATAAAAATTAAAAAAAGATCATACCTATTAATGGGCCGAGCCCAACATGCCTACGCTTCTTCCGCCTACTGCGCGCTATAGGCATTCCCCAGATCGACCACACGTGTTTTTGTTTGTAGAGGCCGAGAGGACGCCGACCCCAAATCATATTCATATCTCCCCTGTTTCGAAAGGAACACGAAAAACCATAGTCAGAAGAAAGAAGGAAGACGACCCCGACCCCGTGACTCCCCTCAGCCCTCGCCTTGATTCGCGTCGCCAGCAATCCTCACCCGGCTCCTTCGTGCCTCCCACCGTGCCTTGTTCGGCGCACGAAACCATCTCGTCCGATGTAAGAGCATCTCTAGCAGAACCCGCAAAAGGGTCAAACCCGCATAATAACCGCCCATTGCGGATTGAAAACCGCAAAAAGCCGGAGAACAGAATCCACAAATTTGCCCAACCCGCAAAAGTTTTTGCAGGGCCCCGAGAATCCCCGCCTCGGAGCGGCTTTTTCGGGGATTTGGGCGCCGAATCTAGGGGGCCCTGCATTTGGTCAAAACGGTTGGCGGGTGGGAGTATTCACCACGCGCCCTTCCGCTCTTCTTCCCCATCTCGCCGCCGCCGCCAGCGATTCCCTCCCTTTCCCGGCCACATCAGAAGGCACCCCGCCGCACGCGAGCTGCCCCGGCCGCGGAGGTACCCTGCCGCCGGTTTCCGGCTTGCCGCGCCCGTGGAGAACCCAAATCTGCGCCGCCGCCGCCGATCTGCCGGTGAATCTTTTTCCGCTTGATTTGTCTTCGATTTCGGCCGGAGTAGCACGTAGTGAGTGTTCCTTGCGCGTTTCAGATGGAGTTGAGCCCGGAGGAAGAGTTGGTGCTGTCCGACTCGTCCTCCTCTGACGACTCCGATGTGGAGATGCTGTTCGAAATCCGGCGGCAGCAAATGGTGGTCGCCGTCCTCGCCGTGAAGGAGTTCGAGGACCGGTATGCAAAGCGGCGGCAAGGATCCAAGGTTGGCCGCCTTTGCATACCGCGAAACCGCTTCTACGGCAATGAGCTCCTCATGCGCGATTACTTCGCCGAAATCCCGACGTACCCGGCTCACATCTTCCGAAGAAGGTACCGTATGCGCCGCTCTCTTTTCATCAAGATAGTAGAAGCTTGCAAGGCGAAGTGTCGGTACTTTACCCGTCAAAGGAATGCCGCGGGTTTGATGGGTTTCAGCGCGTACCAGAAGATCTCCGCCGCAATGAGAGTCATTGCCTATGGTGTCCCGGCTGACTATGCCGACGAGTATCTTCGTATTGGCGAAGATACTACGATCGAGTCCGTCCGTATGTTTGCTAAAACCATTATCAAACTCTACGGAAAGACATATCTTCGGGCACCAAACGAAGAAGATACCGTGAGGCTCATGGCGATGAATGAGCCGCGAGGTTGGCCGGGCATGCTAGGTAGTATTGACTGTATGCATTGGACTTGGAAGAACTGCCCAAAGGCATGGCATGGACAGTATTGTGGCAGGGGAGGCGATGCAACAATTGTGCTTGAGGCCGTTGCGTCCGAGGATCTATGGATTTGGCACTACTTCTTTGGTTTGTCGGGCACATGTAATGATATCAATGTGTTGCCAAGGTCTCATCTCCTCCGTAGGCTAGCAAGCGGAGATGCTCCGGCTTGTAACTTCACGGTTAATGGGCATGAGTACACAAAGGGTTACTATCTTGCCGATGGTATTTACCCACCTTGGACTACATTCGTGAAGACCATCTCAAATCCAAGAGGCAAGAAGCAAGCTGAATTTGCAAAGGCTCAAGAGGCATGCCGAAAGGATTTGCAATCTAGGTTTGCCATAGTTCGAGGACCAGCTCGTTTTTGGGACAAGAAAACTCTCAAAAACATCATGACTTGTTGTGTGATACTTCACAACAGGATCATAGAGGACGAAAGGGGCTTGGACTTAGAGTTGTCGTATGACAATGTAGGTAGCTGTGTGAAGCCAGCTAGAAACCCCGATCGCGTCCAAGCTTTTCTGCAGACTTACCGTGAGATAGAGGACAAGGACGAACACAACCAGCTGCAGCTAGACCTGGTTGAACACATCTGGCAGCTGCATGGGCAGTAGCTATTTTTTTAGTTCATTTGAGCCATGTTTCATTCGAACAATATTGTTATTCTACAACATCTTGTATTGAATTATTATTTAATTAGTGTGATTCAAACTTTCATTGTAATAAACTATTTGTGAGGATTCATGATATCCTACTATTGTAATATGAATCTTTATAATTTAGGTCTAATTTATTTATCATTCCATTTTTATGATATTCATTTCTGTTTTGCGGTTCTGCATATGCAGTTTCTGAACGCCGCGCGGCGGAGCAGAACCCGCATAGCAGAACCCACAAAGCAGAACCGCAAAACAGAATATCTGTTTTGCAGTTCTGCTTTGTGGGTTCTGCTCCGCCGCGCGGCGTTTCGAGCCAAAAAACGCGAGTTGCGCGAACTGCAAAAGTGTTTTGCGGGTTCGCGTTTTGCGGGTTCTGCTAGAGATGCTCTAAGCATCTATTCCTCACTGTTCCAGTGGTGTTTGCACGCTGCCTTGTTCGAATTGAGCTTCCGGTCGACCCATAAATCGTGTCATTGCCATCATCTTTGTATTCTTCTTCCTCTTCTGCTGTACATCTACTCTTCGCACTGTCGTTCGAAGAAAGTATCTTTTTGTGTACACCTCTGCTATGTAATCGCAGCAATTCGCTTCACCAATTTTCGATTACAATCTGTAAACGGCCTTTCCGGTACTAAATCTAGGCGTATAATATGGGCTTCGTTGTCTCGTTCGAATCTCATTTTTTTTTTCAGTTAAATAATTTGTTTGGGCCTACTGGCTCGATCCACTCTCGCAACCTTAACAGGCTCTGGGAACTGTCTGTGTGATTAGTTAATACTTTTATAAACACACAGGGGGTTTCGATAACCTTGTTATGACTGAATGTGGAACAATAGCAAGTAACGATGTACTGCGGATCACGATCACCTCAGAGTACTAAGCGTTTACCTCTACTTTCTGCTTCAGGCCTGCAAAGAAGACAGTTATTTGTCCCTCAAAAAAACAAGAGACAGTTATTGATTCCTCCAAGAAAAAGAAGACAGTTATTGATTGCACACGAGGCTTGAGTAGGGAGGAAAGAACCATAGCCAGACGTAACAGAATCGAGTCATTGATTTCGAGTGGGAGTGATGTCAAAAGAAGAAGGGGGCCTGTCAACAGAATTGAACAGTCGGTAAAATGTGGGTCACTGATTTCAAGTTACTATTCTTCCTTTTTTTTATCGCGCATAAGCTCAGATAGAATACTTACAGTGGCAGTGTATCATGCTATTTGATTAGTGCGGATGAAATTGCTAGCGTTAAGGGCTGCCGAGGCGGCTGAGGATGAACGACTCTTCAAGTTGGAGCATCCTAATCAAGTTCTTTCAAGCATTCCTTTTCAAGCGAAAGAGTTCGGCTATCCAGACTCTCTTGATAAAACACTTCAATCTCTCGGGGTCACTAAGGACATAACTGCAGAATTATCATTATCTGACATTGTTGTCTCCCTTGCTTTGTTTGATGGTGATTCTCCTGCTTTATGTTTATGCATTCTCCACATTTGTATTTACTCGTTGCTTGTTATTGATTTGACTCACGATCTTGTGCAGGGGATAAGATGTTATTTGCATGCTCAGGCGTAGCTGTACCATCAGGAATGGCATGTAAACTGGATCTGACAAGATTTGTGACTTCGAGATGTTTGATTGATGAATTTAATCAAAACAGAAATTTTGATGATAAATTAAGGGTTGGTGCTGCTAGTTGCTAATCATTATAATTCCATTTTGCTTTGTAAGTTAATTGTGATGAATCTTTGCTGATTTGCTGCTTTTATCACTGCAGATTGATGTGTGCCTTCCAAACAATAGACATAAGGATGGGTTCTTGGGACTATATGATGAAGATATTGCTATTGTCACGTGTTGTGACTGCGACGATTATGTCTCTCCTGTAGATCTGGACCTTCAGGCACCGTGGCTTCTGGTGGCAATATAATAGCAGCTGCTCGTGCCTCCAAATCTGGCCGTTTGATGGTCACGCCTGGTCATCTGACTGCAGACCGTAATACACGTTGGGAACATATCACAGAGGTACACCGTTGATTGCTTTCTTACCTTTTGGCATGATGGAAGACTTGAAACAATTAAATGCATTATTATATCGGTGGAGTTTTCCTTTTGCCATTTTTACCTTTATAATCCTACCACATGAATTCCGTTATAGGCTGCACTTGGAGGGCCACTCATCGATCTTGATGGGAAGTTACTTGGGGTGAATCTTCGTATTGATAATGCTGAAAGTACCTCGTTCATGTCACTGACAGTCCTTCGTGAACGTTTGGAGCATTTTCAGATTCTCGAGTAAGTGTTCTACTTTAGGACCTACATAATTTCAAATTTCGTTTTCTACATTAGTTCGAACCCCCTCCCCTCCTGTTCAACTTTCCCCTTGTAACTTGTAAGGTAAGCCATTCTCGGGTACTAATGATATTGAACCCATGAATGAGTTTTCACACAGTGAAGTTCGATTGATACCAACGTATTGCTACCTCGACTTGGTGAAAATCTACTTGTTTCTAATTAGCCCTCTTGCTTCATTGTTGAGGATATCATGATGGTATTTGTCTAAACAAGGAAGAGTTATTACAATTTGTTTCGACTAAAGTATGGATAATGCAACTCATGTTGTGGCATCTGCCTCTGTTCAATCCTTTCATGTCTTCTGTTGAGTATATAAAAGCTGATCTCTAAGTTCTGTTCCTGCCTTGTTTCTTTCTGGACAATTTTGAACCAGTGTTTCTATGTCTCTTTTGTAGTTCGGTCAGTACATCTATGTTTTTTTTTTCCATAATAAATATAAATTTATTGTGTTTCTATTGCAGTACTAAAACTAGGGACTTCCGTGGATATTCCTTGCCTGCAGGTGTATTAAGCATAGTCCCTTCAGGTTTGAATGTAACATCTTATGTGCCCAGAATTTTGTGGATGTTATCATGTATATCGGTCGAAAAATAATATTGATCACCTTATTGTATCAGGATTCTGGAGAAGAATTAAGCAGCTAAAGTCTGCTGGCTATCCCATGCCACCACCACTTGTGCTTGAATGTAAGTCATCCATGTTACTAACATCTCCCTTGTGCACATTTTTTTAGATAATTTATGTACTTATTTCCTTAACCAGTCAATGGCGAATTGCTCAATACATTTGAGGAGGAGTTTGGTGAATTACTTGCATGGAAAGAGTATCCTTACAAGGTTACAAACCCTGATTCTTGGGAGTCTGTTTGGGCACTACTTCCAAGAGACGTTGTTACAAACATATCCCGAAGTGTTGTCAAACTTGCTTCATTCAATGGTGATCTTTGTAGTTGCTCGTTACTTTTCTCTGCTAGTAGTACTTGATCTCCACTAAGTATTGATTAAAGTCATGATGTGTAGGAAGCGTGAGGCATTTTGCATGCACGGGCTTGCTTATAAAGTGGCCTGGAACTAAAGGCATGCCCCCTGTCATTCTCACTTCGGCCAGTTTGGTTAGAGATCGTGGTTGTAACCTCCTTGTTGATAAAACTTAACGGTTGGTCCTGCTAACTGTTTTCTTTAAATCCTTTATAAGTTAGATGATTATTTATTGAGGTGACTTTATTATTGCAGATTGATGTGTTTCTCCCACCGGGGGAACATGCCAAGGGGGCATTAATATACTACCATTTAGGCGTTAATATTGCTATTGTCAGTCTTGATGAGGTTTTCCATGACATTCGTCCATTTGATCTTTGCCGTAAAGGGAATTTATCTAAACCAGTAGTAGCTATAGCGCGTCAAATTAAAGAAGGATTCTTAATGGCCACAAAGGGGGAAGTTTGTGGCGAGCCTACGCCCTCTGATTACAGGCTGTCAACTTGTAAAATCAACAAGGTAGCAAATTTCTCTTGGCGTTATTTACATATTAGTTGCTATAGATAATTTGGATACGAATGCATTTGCGTTATCTCTTTTGATTTATCATTACGTCTAGCAAACTTCTATTTGTATGGCATTACAAATTCTTCATTAACCGAGACATCTATTTCGTTTCTTTACTAGGCTGGGATTGGAGGGCCCCTTATTAATTTTGATGGGGCTTTTGTTGGCATGAATCACTATGATGGGGAAAAAGAAGCTTCATTTCTAACTAGGCCTAAGATTGTTGAAATACTAAAAAGAGAGATCAATAGGCGAAAACAAAGGTGTTTTTTCTCTCTGAATTGTTGCTATTTGGGTAGGCATATACCTACACGTGCGAACATGTATTGACAAAAGTGTGTTGGTTGACAGAGGGTCCATGGGCATGCTGCATGGTGTGGAAAATAGACTAATGTGGTACATTATATCTGCTCCTCAATACCTCTTTGTGGTAGCATCATAGTATTTGTTCAACAATGAACTTACATCGGATTTGTTTTTTTATTGCAGCTGGCCAGTGCCCGAGCAATACTGGCACCATGGTCTACTTGATGTGGATTTGTATGAGCTACCCAGGCATATTGGAAGAACACTCATGTAGACGTTCTGCTATTGGGAGTGTAATGTCTTTTTTTTTTTTGACAGCAAGCTACTTGTGCATATTGGGAGTGTAATGTCTGGTTGTCCTTGTTCTGATCATTTACGGACGGACCTGTGTACTGCCAAATGTTGTCTCTGTTGTCACTGCTCATTTATGACCACTGAATTATGTTTTCGATAACTTATTTAACAAGTTAAAAAAATTCTCTGCAAGCTACTTGTGCGTATGTAAATTCTGTGAATCTCGTTGGCAACCATGGGCCAGTTTTACTTAAACTAAATCTATTAACAGGCAGTTGTGAACATCTGAAGTTTGCCAACATTCCCCTGCATTATGAGGAAGCAACCATGCAACTCTTTGATAATACTAATCTGGATACCTTCATTCGGTACAAAATAAATAAAAATGCCACTTCTTGAAATAAAATTCAAATTCTGGGCGCTCTTGTGGTTCACGACACGATCTTCGTAGAATGGACGCACCACCATCGAATTGACGGTGGTTTCCATGGAATGGATGCGTGGATTAACTTGGTTGACGTGTTCCTTGATCCTTGCATTGCACCCCTTCCACGACACGCGCTACCTCTTAATAGCCTTCCTCTATTTTCTCCACCCTCGGCCCCGCCCACCGGGGCGTCGAAGAGGGTGGTATATGCAGTAAATAGTGAATGAGCCGTGACGATGAACACTAAATTCCAAACTTTTAGGATCACAACAGTAAATATGATTTGTTCATCTTATTTGTTTTACCTAACTTCATCCTGGAGGGCTCTTCGGCTGGGAAAATGCTCTGCCTAGGGATTCATTTTTCAGCCGACGCAAGAATTTTGCTCCTGAGGACGTGTCTTTTTTCATCCCGGGGGCTCCACGGCTGGCGATGCCCTAAAGAGTCGGGAAATACACATCTTGCATTGCAAGTCAGATCATGTGATATCCTCACTGATCTACGCACCAAGTCTCTACCAACTGTATAATCGGATTGGTACACGACGACTTTGTGATTTGTAAGGATCATGGGTTGATATAAAATTAATGTTATCTCTAGTTATCTATGATTAATTCCAACAAAAACCATTGCAAAAGATTTTTTCTAACAAACTAGTTGGAATGTATGTGCAAGGCACGTCTTCACAAATTAAATAGACAATTTAGATTTGGGAATCTGAAGCGTACAGTCAGGCCCTAGTCAGGCCCTGTCTTCGAACTCTAGGGAGCTACACTCTAGGGAGCTACAGGCCACCGGCAGATGCAGGGGATGTGACGGCGGCGTGCATCGTCTGACTGTCCCGGCTTGCGTGGCGGTGTGCCGGATCCCGTGGCGTGGAGGCATCGTGGATAGTTTCACGTGGAGCGGCTTGGGTTAGGAGGCACGTGAAGACGTCGAATTGCAGAGAAAGAAAATTGGTCATCCAACCTGAAGAAGTGCGGGGATTTTGCAGCGACAGAGGGATAGTCCCCTACTCTCATAGCCACTACCCCACTTGTAAACGCTCATGTACACCTTCAGGAGCTCTAGAGCCTTGCGAAGTGGCACCAACACCTGACGATGGAGATGCACCAAATAAATAAGCGTTGGTGAAAGGTGTACTCACCCGCTTTAGGGCCCTCGACGTCGGTTGCTCCAGACGACAAGTCGAGCGCACCGGGATACTTGGCCTTCATCGTGGTCGACAAGCAGGTACGCCGCAACAAGCCTGGCGCCACCGCGGCCGCGGCTTCTCGGCTACGTCGCCAAGAGCAACACCTTCCCATTGTGAGCGGCACCTCCGATAGGTCAGAAAAATATAGGGTCATCATGATCGCCGCCATGTTCCGCTGCTCATCCTTCTGCGATCGTGTGCTCCCGGTGGTTCTCAGTTGATCCTTTTTCCTCCGCGATGATGCCAAGTGTGCACGTGCATCAAGGCTCAGCTAATTTTCCACGACCATGCAAGCAGCCGCTCACCTTGCTTGTATGCTGAACAGAAGGAGAAGGAAGCTACTTGTTCGTTTGATGGATCGTGACAAGTAGGAAGATTCGTTTGCAATTCTTCACGTGAGGCTGCTTCTTCAATTTTTTGCGCACGTTGATCGAGCATACATGTTCACCCATGCTGAGTTCAAATCGATCGGGAGGAGATCACGTCGTTGGGCGAATAACCATGGAACGTCGGCAAATTATATGCATCATCCGCCTCCGCCGGCTTAGGGCATCTCCAGTCGCCCCCCCCAGCGCCCCCTCAGGACGCTAAAAAGCGCCGTTTTGGGCGAATAGCGCCGTTTTTCTACCAGCCGGCCCTCCAGAAGCCCAAATAGCGCCGTTTCGGCGGAAAATAGCGCCGGCGCCCCCAGGCGAAACCCAGCCCACTGGGTTCGGCCTGGAGGGGGGGGGGGGGGGGGGCGGAAGGAAAAGCACGCGTGGGACAACGCTGTCGGCGAGACAACGCATTTTCCCACCCCGGCTCGCCTTTTCCTTTGCCCGTCTCGCCGTCGCCACGTCGTCGCCACCACCCCTCCATGCGCCGCCACACACAAGCAGCTAGGAAACCCGCCATCCAGCCCCGCCACGCCGCCGGCGCCGCCCACTCCCCTTCGCCGCGATCTAGCCACCAGGGAGATTCTCGGGGCGAAACGCGGCCACCCCGCCCACAAGGTGTTCGGCGTTCCGCCCGACCCAGCCATGGACTCCGACACTGAGGAGATGCTCGCCGAGCTCTTCGACGAGGAAGATCAGGCCGCCATCGACGATGAAGAACACCTGGTGGTCTTGGCCTGCCTCGCCTGCTTGCTCGCCAACGACGCGGGGCCACGGCGTGTTGGATCGACGAGCGGTCGCCGCAAGAGCAAGCAGAGGCAGCGGTACGAGGGATACTGCATCCTCTACTCCGACTACTTCGCCAATGATCCTACGCAGGACGAGAAGGTGTTCCGGCGCCGTTTCAGGATGAACCACGAGCTCTTCCTCAGGATCATGCATGCCATCCGAGAGTTCGACCCCTACTTCAAATTGAAGAAGGACTGCACCGGCACGGTAGGCTTTACCTCAATTCAGAAGTGCACGATGGCCATGAGGTTGCTTGCATACGGTGCTCCCACAGATCCACAGGATGACTATCTGCGCATGAGCGAGTCCACGGCCCTGGAGTGCTTGAACTATTTCTGTCGGGCAGTGGTTGTAGTCTTTGGCCCAATATACTTGCCATCACCCAATGCGCAAGGCACTGCTCGCCTCCTCGCAGAGAATGAAGCAAGAGGCTTTCCTGGGATGCTTGGTAGTATCGACTGCATGCATTGGGCATGGAAGAACTGTCCATTTGATTGGCAGGGGATGTACAAGGGAAAGGAAGGAGAGTGCTCGGTGATTCTCGAGGCCGTGGCTTCATATGATCCGTGGATTTGGCATTCATTCTTTGGTATGCCAGGAACTCACAACGACATCAATATCTTGCAGTGCTCGGATGTCTTTGCCGAGCTTGTCGAAGGCCATGCTCCCCCTGTGAACTACGAGATCAATGGCCACCAGTACACAAAGGGCTACTATCTTGCAGATGTCATCTACCCAAAGTGGACAACATTTGTGAAGAGCATCTCCAACCCTGTGCCAGGAAGCGCGAAGGCTTGGTTTTCCAAGTGCTAGGAGGCTTGTAGGAAGGATGTTGAGCGGGCATTTGGCGCGCTACAGTCTCGATTCGCTGTTGTCCGGTACCCAGCTATGACTTGGTCGAAGTCCAACATGTGGGAGGTGATGCAGTGTTGTGTGATCTTGCACAACATGATCATTGAGAGCGAGCGGGATAACCCGGTGCCTGACAGTGAGGCAAGGGTACCATACTACCGTCAGGGTCCTCTTGCAGATGTTGATCACCAAGTGCCGGCGCCATGGGCAGCCTTCCTCACCACACGCCGGGAGTTTCGAGACGCTGCAACACATCTAGCTCTACAGAAGGATGTGGTGCAGCACTTGTGGACGCGCAAGGGCAATGGCAATGTCGATAATGGCGATTCCAATGCCTAGTATGATTTGTTTTATTTGCTTGCATTTTTGTGTGTGGATTTGTACGTTAAACTATTTATTTGTGTGTGAATTTGTATGTTAAACTTTTTCTATGTGTGAATTTGTATGCCAAAAAGGGCCGGCCTTTGTTTATGCCGAAATATGGCCGAATCGCCAGCTGGGTAGGCGGCCTGGGTTCACGGCTGGTAAATGCGCCCCCAGGTTCCTGATTCGCGACGTTTGGCGCCGCGGCGGCCGAAAAAATGGCAATTTTGAGCCCTGGGGGGCCGAACGACTGGAGAGGCCCTTACTTCAGACGATCCCATGGACCAGGTCGGCGCCAACCTCGCCGAGTTGCTCGCCGTGACTCATCGAACTCGCTGCTCAGCGATCACGCGGAAGTACCCACGTCGCCAGTACATGAAAGTTCGGAGGCAGGCATCGGGACGACATGGCGCGCCGAAGCCGGAAGAAACATGTGGAGGTGTTTATTTTAGCGGTGGCAATCCTTGTAATTACAATCGAAACAAGAAAGCTACTTGTTCGTTTGATGGATGGTGACAAGTAGGAAGATTTGTTTGCAATTCTTCATGTGAGGCTGCTTCTTCAATTTTTTGCGCATGTTGATCGAGCATACATGTTCACCCATGCTGAGTTCGAATCGATCGGGAGGAGATCACGTCGTTGGGCGAATAACCACGGAACGTCGGCAAATTATATGCATCATCCGCCTCCGCCGGCTTACTTCGGACGATCCCATGGACCAGGTCGGCGCCAACCTCGCCGAGTTGCTCGCCGTGACTCATCGAACTCGCTGCTCAGCGATCACGCGGAAGTACCCACGTCGCCAGTACATGAAAGTTCAGAGGCAGGCATCGAGACGACATGGCGCGCCGAAACCGGAAGAAACATGTGGAGGTGTTTATTTTAGCGGTGGCAATCCTTGTAATTACAATCAAAACGAAAAGGCGTGTTGAGTTGTCAAACATTGGAGTGATCTAGAGCGTTGATCAGATATTGGATGGATCAAATTTAATGTATCAACACAAGTTTGCTCTTTTAATAGTAGTATAGATATAGATATAGATTCGAATCGTTGCTTGCTAAGAAGGAAAAAAAAGAAAAAAAGAAAACTTCCACACTTTTTTTTGAATGTTAGCAGGAGAACTGCTAAATTCAATGAATAGATAGAAGGTTGGTCCAGTTTATAAGGGAAACCAGACCCAAAAACCATACAACACACACAACCTAGCTAGCCACGAGTCCCTATGGCGCAACTCCAACTCCAAAACGATGCCCCCAAGAGGGAAAACGACATCGGAAGGCGCCGTCATCGTCCGATCTAGAATAGATCAAGGGTTTCCCCCAGAGCACGCCGGGAAAGGCAAGGTGAGAACAACTACATCGAAGCCTCCAACAAGGAAGCGACGCCCATAGGCGCCGCCATCGACGACTCCGGCCATAGCCAGAGTATGGCTTTCGCCGGCAGTCTCACCTGCAAAACCCGAACCTAGGAGCCCGACCAAACTCACCTGCAAAACCACTATCCCTGCCTCCATGGCCAAATGCGCCTCCCCGGCAAACTCAAAGTGCTTCCACCCAACCATCCACGGTCCCCACTGAATGGAGGATGCAACCTCCGCTGCGGCGCCATTCTTCTCCCATCGGAAGGATGCAACCAAATACTAGGCGCCATTCGTCTCCTCGAGGATGCAACGCCTGCGGGCCATTCATCTCCCTACCGAGGATGCAACAACCGCAGCGGCGCCATTCCTCTCCCTCCAGGATCCACCACATCAACCGCACAACGGGCGTCGCCCGCAGCAACATCTTGCTTGCCGAACCACCTTCAGGAGGATGCAAAGCTGCCGGCAATGGCATCACCATTCATCTCCCACACGGCCAGGACCAAACAGTGACAACACAACCACCATCCGTCGGACGCCTCAGCCTCCTTTGCCGAACGCCTCGACCTCCACGAATCCCGCAGTAACGGCCGCCGGCGCCGTCACCACGCCGGGGACGCAGCGGCTGCGGCCCAGATCGGGCCCGGTCGGGCCCGCGGCCGCCGCCAGCCACTGCGCTCGGCGCTCCTCTGCCGCGCCTACTCCTCGCGACCTTCCGCTCCTCCCTGTGCTTCGCCGCGTCGTTCTGCCGCCTCCACACCGCCATGGCAATCCGCATTGAGTCGCCTTGCGCAACCACAGGCGACCGTCATCTCCACGCGAAGACATGGCCTCTGGGTCCGCCTACTCTCCTCCCCCATCTTTGACGGCGGAGGGGCCGCCACCACCACCGGCGCCGGCGGCAGCGGCCTGGATGGCCGGGATTGGTGGCTTTTTAGGGTTTGTTGGAGCGCCTCCGGAGCCCCCGCGCGAGGGACCCGGGAGGTGAAGGGGAATAAAACTTCCACACTTGGGCCGAGCACTTGCGTTGCTTACCCCTGGCAGGCCCACGGCCCATCACTGCACTCCTTCCCTTCTTCCCCACATGTCCACTCAGTCACACTCACTCTCGCATTTTGATTTTCGAGCGGCTTGCCGCCGCCGTCGCCATGGAGGCGCTGGGGAAGCAGCAGCGGGAGGACGAGCTCTTCCGCGCCGCCTGCGAAGGCAACGTCGGCCTCCTCAAAAGTAAGCAGCCTCTCCCTCCCTCTTGCACCTAGGGTTTGGTGGTACTTGACCTGACCTGGTGTGTGTGCGCGCAGAGATGGCGCGGGCGCTGAACTCGGGGGGCCTGCACGAGGCTGCCTTCCTGGCGACGATGGAGGATGAGGACGGGTACAGCGTGCTGCAGACGGCTGCCATGTTTGGGAGTGTGGACGTCCTGAGGTACCTCGTCGAGGACCTCCGCTTCGACATCAACCAGCCCAACAGCATAGGTCTGCTTCTCCCTCGCTGGCATGTGAAATTCCGATTTTTTGCTTCAAAATTGATGTCTGTATCCTGTTTCTGTTTGCATTTGCAATCAAGCTGTAATAAATAGAGCTGAGAAGAGTTAATAATGCTAGAAAGACAGAAATTCCTTTTGGCTCCACATACAGTACCAAATTTTCCGCACTGTTATGCAATGCTGGCGCCTTGTTTGTTCTTTTCTGCAAACATCTTTGATATGAAAGTAATTTGATGCTGCATTAGGATTACGAGTTCTGTTTCCTGATATGTTTTCTTGTCTTTGTTGCAGGTGACACCCCACTGTCATATTCTGCCTTTTCCGGGAGGTTTGCTGCTACAAAATATCTCCTTGATCACGGTGCTGATCCGTTAGTTGGCAAATTATTTTTACCTATCCATGGTGCTGCGGGGCAAGGTCTCTCTCTCTCAATTACTATATTTGGGAACAATACATTGGTTACATATTGAAGTGCATATAAAGTCACTTTGACTCAACACCGCTTGATATAAGTAGCTTCAGGCCCCAGAGTACCAGTGATAGATCTAGAAAGGAAAAAGGAACCAGAGAGGGATTCAGGAGATGAGGTTCTCTTCTCTCCTGTCTTCAACCTTCTTGCTCCTTTTCCTTCAGTAATCTCTCATACCGTGGCCATGACTACTATGTCCCGGTTGCATATATGCGTAGGTTTAGATGCATTTTTATGAAAAATAAATTTTCTCAGTCCACCACATTTGTAAACTTTGTCCTGTATAGAATCTGCGGCAACCCAAGGTTACTGATCTGTTCATGATGGAAAAACTGAAGCATGGTCTGGAGTTCATTTTTAATGCAGGCATATTGCCACAACTACATGTTGGAAATATTTTGGTCTCATGGATTCCTCTTGAAAATTTCTTTTCCAGGACATTGTGATATTGTAGAACTGCTGCTTGGAAGAGGAGTCGATGTGAATTTAGATTCTGAACGAGGGACACCATTGTGTGTAGCTGCTATGCGTAAACAACATGGCACAATGAAGATTTTGTTAAAGCACCATGCCAATGTAAGACATCGGTTTCTTGGTTCTCTCATTGGCCGCAAAAGAAAATTCTTGTTTGTGATGGGTATTTAGGAAACTATACTGTTGGGACTAGAACACACTGCAGAATGTTCTGGCCTATGGTACTTATGTTTTATCTGAAAAAAATAATGTTGTATGAAGCAGCTGTCAAGCTTCATGTGCTGACGACTATTCCAAAAGACCGATCTGATGGAAAGGGTCAGACAATCCACCTATACACTCAACACCCCCTCCTCACATGTGACGGGAATAGAGAGGCCAACATGTGTAAACTCAGATGTAGGCGCATGAAGAGAAAGGGGCCTTGTACATGGACGGAGGGGGCATGAGCAATTTTTAGGAAAATTACGCCACATGACTCGAACTCGAGACCTTGGCTGTGATACCATGTCAAGATTCATGTGCTGACTACTATTCCAAAAGACCAATCTGATGGAAAGGGCCAGAGAATCCACCTATACACTCAACAGCAGCATCTATTCAACAATGATAGTACATGGTTCTTTGAAAGTGAAACATGCTCACGTTATGTCTAATTTGCTGTAGACATATTTGTTTACGTTTCCTTCAGATGTAGACATACTTGTTTCTGTTTCCTTCAGACATACAAACATATTGGACACACTATGAGCTGCTTTTATATATCTATTGTTTCATAATGTTTTTTTCTGTTGGTCCGACAAGTTCAAGAGATTGATTCTTCTACTTTTCACAGCCTAACACTACCAAACTTAATTTTACCCCATTGCGTTTTGTCATACATGATCCCATTCCTTCTAAATCGTTGGCATGTATGAAGCTACTGATTGAGGTCAGCACTCTTTCTTCACATGGAGCTTCCTCAATTGTAGTCTGTAGGTTCAGCTTTGCTTAAGTTGTCAAATAATTATTCATTTACACAGGCTGGTGCTGATGTCAATTACGTTGACACCTGTGGTTTCACTACCGTCATATTTACTGTAAAACATAGCTTGCCTATCGTCATGAAGTGCTTACTAGATGCTGGTGCTGACCCCAATATTCCAGATGAAGTGAGTTTATGATTGTCCTCCTTTGTTGTTGTCACTTTTCATGACCTACTTTTGATTTTAAGTAGCGGCCTATAGGCTATAGCCCCCCTATAGCCACCCTTTAGCGGGCTAATGCACTTAGCGGCAGCCTGCGAAAAGGTTATAACCGGGCTATATGAGGCTATAGCCCCCCTATAGCCACCCTTTAGCGGGCTAATGCACTTAGCGGCAGCCTGCGAAAAGGTTATAACCGGGCTATATGAGGCTATAGCCGGCTATTTAAAACTATGCTTTTCATGCATACACTCTATTTGGTCGTTAGCTGAATATTGTTTCTTTATGGATTTTTCTTTTTTAGTAAGGGGAACCGTTACCCTCCTTGTAAATTGCAGATTTGAATATCTTGAATGTAAATTTTAGAATATGACATCTCGTCTGCTAAACTATGAATTGTGAAAAATCTCCAGTTTTGTAGCCTTATCAAAGAAACTCAAAATGCTACTTATGCAAAGATTTCCTTTGCCTCTTCCATATTTTTTTGTGTGTTATTATCACCTTCGTTCTGTTCCGCTGTGACAAGTTTATGCAATACAAGAAGCTTACTAGTTGAAGCTTTGGTTTATGACTGTCACAGGACTTAACCTAACATATGTCTTAAATTTAGTTAGGAAGAATGAACAAGACTATCACATCATTTGTCTTTGCACTGTGAATCTTTGCGCATTACATCTAGCTATTTGGTTGAGATTATGATAGTCGATTGCAATGCCAAACGCAACATTAGACTTGAATTCCTGATTATTAATGATGAAAAATATTTCCAACTACACTTCTATTTATATTGGGAATGGTTTCTAAAGCCAACCATTTATGCTACTTGTGCAGTTCGGTATAACGCCTATTGAGTATGCTGCCTTTAGTGGCAAAAGGGCTATGGTTCAAATGTTGTTCCCTTTAACTTCTCCTATTTCAATGCTGCCGGAATGGAGTATTGATGGAATCATTTCTCATGTGAAATCATTTGGTTTGAAGAGGGTATGTGTTTTCTTCTATGCAAACTTCCATACATTATTTATCTTCACTATTGTTCTCATGTTGTTCCGTTCTTCTGCAATTCTGCCTGTATCTCAGATTAGAAATAATTTGATATACTCTAATTTGCAAACAAATATGACAAATCAAATTTCACTTTCGGTGCCTTCCATAAATATACTAGCAAACTTTAGTCTTTGGGATGACCTGATGCTGAACAATTAATCTGCTAGCCTCAACAAGTTATCTTCGACGCTATTGGGTCAAATTCTGCAGTATTTGTTTTTTCTAGACATTAGTTTTTGTTACGATACACTCTCTAGCTGTTTAATATAACATATTTTTAGTTTTCTACATATGTAATAAATTAGGCTATGCAAGCTGAAACTTTCAAATATGTACCTTCCATGTCTTACATGCTATTTTTACATATTCAGTCAAACCTCAACTCTTTTGTGAGCAGGACAAACAAAAGTGTGAAAAGAAAATAAAAGAACTGCAACGGCAAGCTTCGGAAGCTTTTAAGAGAAAGGAATACATTATAGCGGGACAGCTTTATAGTTGTGTAAGTCACTAGGACATATCTTTATTGCTGGAACATTTGGGAGGTGTTTAACCTGAAGAGTACTACAATTTTTGTTGACACCTTAGTCAGGCTGCATATAATGCTACTTCCTTCTGGTAAAACTTGTGTTGGTAGATACATCCGTTTTTTGATATAAAGATACCAGAAAAGTTAGTAATGTTTGCTTATCCCCTAGATGTCATCCATTCTAGCCAGTAAATAGATTGATACCCCTCCATTTCTAAATAGGTGAGAATTTTTTATTTTGGCCGCCATATTCTCACATGATATATAATATATTGGTGAAGATACTGTGGAAGCATTTTTTCAGAAATATTAATTGTATGGATAATTAAGAGGCTCGTGTACGTTATACTGGTCCCTTGGAAAATTTCTACAGACTGAACAAACAGAGCAATCAAAATTTAGGTGATTTGTTTTGCAAATACATTTTTCTGCACTGGTGAGAAATTGGTTTGTGCTTAGTGTTATGATCTATTTTATTCGTTTTTGGTGGTTGAGGCGTGGCCTATGGTATCATTACCAAATATCATACCGCGAACCCTAACTAGGATGCAAGATGATAATTGCAGAATGTGCAGATTAAAATGTGAATGCTGATTTTTTTTTAAATGACGAAACTTTTATTCTAGACTCAACCCATACAAATCTGACTGACGATAAATCACCCTACCTGCTTAGGCCTTGTTTACTCCAAGAGTATTTTAGGGGATGGGAAGAGTGGGGATGGGAGGGGATTTGGTGAACACCCAATCCCCACAAATACTCTTCCCCTAAAATACACTAGCATGGACTAGAGTTTTTGTGTTAGGCAAAAATAAGAGGGATGGTAGGGGATATTTGGGGATTATCCCCTCCCATCCCCTAAAATACACTAGAAGTAAACAAACTACTGGGGATTTTCCGGGATCCAGGATAATCCCCTCCCATTCCTTAAAATACACTAGAGGTAAACAAGGCCTTAGTACTGTTATACACAAGTTTGTGCCTTGACATGTATCAACTTGTCCAAAACATTTGTTTGTTTTATGTGCACAGAAATCTCTATGTCGATTGTCATAACATGCCTGAGCATTATCATGATTGGTACTCTGTTTTAGGTAGTGCTGAAAGCTTCATGTGATTGATGTACTGTAGGCAATTCAATTTGATCCTAGTACAGAAGATTATGCGACCCTATTGGCAAATAGGAGTCTTTGCTGTTTGCGTGCGGGAGAAAATAGAATGGAAGCTCTAGAGGATGCTACCTGGTCCAGAAGGATGCGACCTAATTGGCCAAAAGCCTGCTATCGACAAGGGGCTGCTTATATGTCACTGAAGGTAAGAAGAACCCAGTACAAATTTTCATGCATTCCTGATCAAGTGATCACAGAACCGATCATCTGCTGGTGCCTACTCATAGGAATACGAGAAAGCATGTTGCGCTTTTGCTGATGGCTTGAAGCTTGATCCTAAAAGTGATGAAATTGCTAATGCTTTAAGGTAAGTGATCTATGTTTTCATGACATGAAAAGTTTCATGCAGTCCTCAGCTTCATATGTGTTGAAGTGTATAAGTGAATTGTCTGGCCTTTTCCATCAGATCGGCCTTTTGGAATAGTGGTCAGCGCATGAAGCTTGACATGGTATCAGAGACAAGGTCTTGAGTTCGAGTCCTGTGTGGCGCGCAATTTTCCTAAAATTGCTGATGCCCCGTCCTTCCACGTACAAGGCCCCTTTCTCTTCATGCGCCTACCTCTGAGTTTACACATGTTGACCTGTCTGTGACCGTCACATGTGAGGAGGGGTGTTGAGTGTATAAGTGGATTGCCCTCCCTTTCCATCAGATCGGTCTTTTGGAATAGTGGTCAGCGCATGAAGCTTGACAATATGTTCAGTAAATGGATAAATCATTTCATGTGATTCCTTTTCTTCTCTCGATGGCAATTGTGTACATTGAAGATAGTGTCCGTCTCCAGACGACTAGCAGATGGACAGTCATTTAGGGTCTGTTTGAGTTCGTTTAGCTAGAAGTAGCTTTGATTTCTTCAGCTGGAGCAATTTTCTCAGGGAAAGAGCACCTGGACTTGATCTCTCTAGTGCATGATGAATCTTCATGACAAGAAGCTGCGCACAACTTTCTGCTAATATGTAAAAATATATTTGGTTGCAGGGAAGCCCGTGAGGCTTTGAAGAATGCTCGTTGCGCAGGAAAGTAATTGACGTAGCGCCCTTTGTGCTGACTGTCTTAACTGAGAAGCAGAGGCTATGTTTTGTTGCTCGCACCAGGATAATTCAGTTGACGTCTTCTTATCTAGTCTAAAAACTGCTAGCAAGAATGCAAACATCTTGTTCTTTTGTAGACTTCAGTGGCGTAAACATGTCACTGTTATGCAGCGTGCAGTATGTTAATTCTGGTTTCACTGTCGACAACCTTTACTGTCGGTAAGTTGGTTACATATAATGGTAATTATGCCTCTTGTCTAAGATGGAACAACGAAATGAAACCTACTGAGTTATGCCAAGAAAAATCGGTGTTGCGCATTGGGCCTCCTTGCTCCAGACTAGAGGTTTGCTGATGGGTGTGAGGTCAACTTGATTCTGGAGGTTTCCATATCGCAATGTCGCTGAGAATGAAACGCAGTTCACTTAAGCGTTGTTTCTCATGTACACGATGCGGGTAAAGATAGGTTTCTTGTTGAAATGAGAAAATTGCAAAACACCACCACAATTTGGGCTACGGTTTCAAAAGACTGCCACGTTTCAATTTTTTCGCAAAAGCACCGGTTCACCTCTCAACAAATTAGAGGGTGGAACCGTTGTTTGTTTGCGAAAAAGTTGGAAGTGGTGGTCTTTTTTGCTTCAAATGTGGTGCCTCTTTTTCTTTTGCAATTTTCTCAGTTGAAGCTGGGCTTATTTACGATGGTTAACTGTGGACATTAATACGTATACACATGTCCTAAGGGCATCAACTATGTATATGGCAAAACTTATCTATAAGCTGGGACCCACGTACTGCACCATAAGCTAACTGATTGCACCACAATGTATGTGGCTGAACTTGTCTATAAGCTAGGACCCACGTGTAAGAACTGCCGCCTCAAAGTGTTGTGATGGAAATTCATTTTATGTTGTTGTGTGCACTAGATAGTAGTATTTTAATGCTTATGGACTATCACAAACTTATGAGTCACCCTAAGGAAAATCTCTTATGGACAAACTCCACTATGTATATGGACATCCATAAGGACTACTCTTAATACCACTACTAGTTGAATTAGGCGCGGCGGCACGCCGCGGCCTTAGAGACAAATATATAGTGAACCATGAAAATTTCCAATGAGGGATAGGAAAGGATAATTTGAGTAAAGATGAGTCAATCTTAAAGTCAGCAAGTCACTAATAAACTAATAACTATGACTATCTACACTATAACTATGACAAAGTGAGATCTAGCTTAAATAAGATGACTATCTACAATATAGTAACCGTGTATTGTCAGCAAACAGTAAATCCCTGAGTCCTGACACGTTTTTTCCATAACCGTGTAATATTTAACCTGCAGCAAAGGCTCTTTGATCATGTTCATCTTTTTCAAAGAAAATACGTAACCTACAGCAAGATAAACACATGATTAAGATCTAGCATATATACCAAAGGAGAAGAGAGTGGAACAGGTGATAAAGAAATAACCATTCACTGGCTTGAGGAAACAAATATGAAGAAAGAAGAGAATTTGTTGGCACTCTATTGGATTGGATTGCCTTGTAGGTAACAAATTAGAGCACTCCTCTGAAAAACATACAGTACAACCTAGGCTGACAACCTGTTCTTCTGATATTTTTTCTTAAAGGATATTCTTCTGATATTTTCTAACAAATTAAACTTGACATTTTTCCTTTTGTTCATAATAGCCCTACTTGCAACAGAACATGAATGGACCAAGGAGCACGCACTTTAAGAGGAAAAGCCAAAGCACTGCAGTTCTATCTATGCTTATCTCAAATTTAGATCATTACATAACCTCCACTAAGAAGACTTTTTTGAATATAAAGGCAGTGATAAAATACATGATAAATTAAGAACTACAGCTCATGCCTTCTTAGAAATACGCAACACTATATTTTCCGTAAGGATGAAGGATCGGTGAATGATGCAACATGATTCGTGAATTAATGCATGCATGCCTGCTACCTTACTGCTAGCTAATTGTTCTGAATTGTACTTAACCATGGTATGAATCTATGGCTTCAAACTGGAAACAGTAATGGATTCGATGGGTTTGGGTGCAGAATTAAAACAGTTTGGTTTATAGAAATTGATTTTTGGATTGGTTTTGTTTGGTTAGTGGAGATGCACTTGTCTGGTCTGGGTTGGATCCTGTCTTGATTCGAAACTATTCCCAGGCCTACTCCATTAAAAAGTAGAAGTCAGGAATTACCAAATGAATTAAAAGCATTGCAATTTTCATAAAACTGACACTGTCACCGATCTTAGGAAGCGCATAATATGATCGGTTTGTCACACTGCTAATGATTGTTAAATGAAAGCAACGATGATCCAAAGAAAACATCTAACTAAAAAAATTGCTGATAGGACTAAGATTATGAAGAAAAGTACCAATTGCTGCACCATCTCCCGATGTAAAATATGGTGGACAGATAGCTTCTATCTAACTGGTTGACTTTCTTTTGTTTGTCCCGTCATACTCATCCATGGTCTTTCTCGGATATCTAAGGGAAATTGGGCATTCCATCACACAAGAAGTAAATATAAAAATCTGGTAACTATAGGAACAGAATAGACAGTGAGCTAACTTCAAATACGGTCAAATTGTATAGTAAAAAAAGGAAAACTCAATGTAAATTAAGTGCATAATTCCGGTCATTAGGACATAAAACAAATTTCTCAAGTTTTTTATTATTGAAAGAACACACAAGTTTACTCCGAACCATGCAATGTGTTCTCAAATATTAGTTAATTTGAAACACAAAACAGTGAATATGTTTTCAGATTCTTGAAAACACTCTGGGATCTTCTTATAATACATATATAGAAAGTTGCAAATTTCGTCAATATGATAGATTGTTACTTCACCAGACACATGCATCGTTCATTCCCTCTTACTATACAGTAGTAAATACATAAGTATTATATAAGCTCGCAATCTGGAAGATAACGTATCATAAACATCTAACTGTCCGTTCAAAATGCTTAACATGGCACATGCTAAATTTCAACTTTCATAGAAAGAAAATATTGAAATTTCAGTTTACCATTCTTGGGCAAAAATATATTAAATGTAAATAAATATATGTAATGATTAAAAGCTACATGGGAAATGCACGCACCTGCAATAAATAGTAATCGCAGACAGATATTAGAAAAAAATCCAAAGTACAGCATCCTTCTTTATGTATTTTGACCATATATCATTCGATTCACACATGGAAAATGCTGATGGTTAATAAACTGTATTGAAAACAACAATGGGTTGATATTCTACATCACATATTACCGGTTTGCTTATTTGACAGCAACAGGAGCAGAAACCACTCAGCCCATGTGCAACCATTCCAGACCATGGAGGTCGCCTTCGTTCCTGGACAATAAACACCACATGAAAGCAGTACCAAATTAATGCGCAGATAATAGTTAAGTAAGATAAAGTGTAGCAAATAATAAAACTGAAAGGAGGGAAACCATGGAGCAGCAGCATCGTGTGTGCGCAGCAAACATACAGGAAAGGAGAGACGGACGGGGGTAGGGAGCAGATTTTGTTGGTAAAACATGTTTGCAACACTGAAAGACAATAAAAAACCATGGTGATTGGTCACACCTTCCCCAAAATAGGGGCCACTACCTATAATGACTGAAGCCCAAGGTGAGCGAACATGCTGAGACGAATCCGATGATAATTCCTACAGATGCAATTGCCATGAGTTAGTCCGAAGATAATAACAGCAGCAAAATACACGTGATGTTCAGTAACTGTCCGGTCCTCCCACCTTAACACAAGGAAGAATGTGCTGAATTGCAATCTATGGACTTAATATCCTATAGAGCTTCATAACTTCCCAAA
This sequence comes from Poa pratensis, assembly GCA_947311845.1. Lineage (NCBI taxonomy): Eukaryota > Viridiplantae > Streptophyta > Magnoliopsida > Poales > Poaceae > Poa > Poa pratensis. Next base: position 75,563,502 of record CAMZMU010000027.1, on the reverse strand, counting down.
AGATTTTATCCGCACTTCAGCCTCATTATCACAAAGGATAAGAACATATGCACATGCAACAGGTCCGTCCTATTACCAAATACATGAGCACATGAATCAATCAGGCTATTAAACCGAAACATATCAACTTGCCCCTTTTTATCCAAGTACCATATACAAATATGGAAAATTCAAGATGTTAGAATAGATGGAGAAAAAAAAACCTTGTAGGCTCAGGGCCAATAGCCTCGCAGAGTTCATACATTACATCACGACGCCCATCTCCTTCGCGAGGGAGTAGCCCTGGATCACGAAGCCGTGGAAGCCATTCACCATCTCCGTAACATAGGGCGATCTGGTAGGAGAATGAAGGCATGTCCTCCCCCCATCGTTTCCTTCTCTCCTCTGTTTCCCTCTAACTGTCTGTTCACGAATTAGGCATACAGGTTAGTAAGCAGTCTTCTACTATAGTTACGTCGAAGAAGCTACTGAACTGGGGTAAGTGAGTAGAAAGAGACCTTATCTCGTGCTGAAGCTTCGGTCACCCTCTCCTCTTCTTCCGCAACCGCTGCCTACTTCGCGGCACACAAGGCGACGGCCTCGAGCCAGCAGCGCTCGGCGTCCTCGAAGGCATGTGAAATTTATTATAAGAGCCTACTGATGAGTATGACAACCAGGTAGGTTTCCCTAGAAAGCATCTAGCATAAATAAATATTCATCATACTAAATATTATACTGAATTAGATTATGCACAATTGGTACAAAAGCATTATAGCTTGTAGATGAACTAATAATTTCACTCGATTCAATCCAGCAAGATATTTATAAACCTAAAAATGGAACCAGGTGTACTCTTACAACATAGAGGGTGATATGCATAAAACATTAAGCTAACCTTTGAGCATTGAACTTCTGCATAAACATGCATCACATGTTCAACTCGTCTTTCTAAATGTCTAGGCAGTCCCATACCAATTGGACCAAATCACCAAAGTCCAAAACCAACGCCACAAGGGATTCATGGACACTATTGTGAAACCTGCAATGTAAGGTACAATCAAGCACGTGATCTACTGCCACAAAGCGGAACAGATTTTAAAGGAAAGGAGCTCTAATTCTTGACCAGACCACCAAGTTGAACACTGCACAGCTGCAGGCCTACCTGGGGAACTCCCCATGGCGGCGCATCCCCACGGAGGAGCGCCAGCGCGAGACGGAAACGGAGGCGCAAATCGCGCTCTCCCTGGGCTTCCCCTTCGATGCGGTCCTCCCGCCGAGGAGGCCATGTTCGCGGCCCCCGACGGCGCTGTCCCCAATGACTACATCAACGTCCGCAACTACATCCTCACCTCCTGGCGCACCGACCCGCGGGTGCCGCTGCCCCGCACGCGCGCGCTGGAGGTCGGGGAAGGCCGGCGCGGGGCGGCGCTGGAGTGGGTGGGAGAGGCGCTGGAGGTAGGTGGTGGCCGGCGCGCGGCGGCGCAGGGGATGGATTAGTGGCGCGCCTGGTGCAGCGGCGGCGGATCGGAGGCGGCCGCGTTGACCGTGCGGGAGAGAGAGAAGAGGAGGGGATGTGAGATGTTTTTGCAGGAAAGTCCCTCGGTTTTCTGGAAATTACAATTAGGTCTCTCGCGGGCACTGTTTAACACGGTAGCAATGAACAGTACGAACTGTTCCTTAGAACAGTAGCCGGCGCGCCGCGAGGCCGCGAAACAGACTCTCTTTAAATATAGTATATATATATATATATATATATAGTATAGTAAATCGTCGCTGCAGATTATTGAGGTGGGGCAGCAGTTGGGGGGAGGGGGGTCTGACCTGCTAGCACCCCCCCGTATCCGCCCCTGCACACCGGTTAGACTATATGTGCTCGAACAATTTCACTATTGAGTGCTTGCCTTTATTACGGTTCCCAATTAATTGAGTGTATGGGTGTGTTAACTGGATCATGGGTTTTTGCACAATAGTAAAAAAAATCATTTGTCTGGCGGTCAATGCCAAACGGGTTGGATGCATGCATGCATGCGGTACATGCACATCAATATGGACTCTGGACCGGGCACACACAGGTTTTATATACTACTAGGTACTAGTTGGCTAAGTTGAACGTGGACGTGATATGCATAATTAGACCTTACCTACTGAATTGCGCTGGTGTTGTTATATGTGTAAACATTGGAGTAAATAATATAACTATATCGAGCACAATAGTACATAACAACGACGTGATATTGTAGACGTAAAAAGGTACCAAACGACGCACCATATGAACATGCTGTTCATGTTATTTTTGTTGTACCGGTCACATAAATTCCCATGAAAGTAAATGCACTTTGTATCAAGCTCGCCACATTAACGTCGAAAATACCTTCCCACATTAACTGAACGTCCCCGAACTAACTTAGACGTCTTACCCCCTCCAGATTTGAAGGAAAAAAAAATCAAGGAATAGTATATGAGTTATCTTTTACAAAGTTGTAGATTGATATTGAAATGTTTCTAAGGGGTATAAGTTATTAGTCAAATAATTATCATGTAGTTATACTCATTTTTGGTCAAACATGAATATCGTAAAGCGCATGCGCCTTATAAATGTGATTCGAGAGAGTAAGATTTACACTGCCTTTTTCCGTTTTAGCCAGTTCCCCCAGCCCTTTACCTCAGGAGGGCCTTATTCAATCATTCCTCCTGGTGCTGTACAATTTGTTATGCAAGAAGTGCCATTTTATTTTCTACTTATTTCCCTCTCCATCAACAGGTTACAACAATTCATCGTCTTTTTAGCGTACACAAACCGTTCACCAAAACTCTTGTGACAAGCATTACCAACATCTGTAATGAACCAAAATGAAGATTCATATATGTATCTTTCATATGTACATAACTCCATGATCCAGCAAATAATTCCTTAGTCATGCATATATTTCTAGTAGTCCCCCTGAAAAAAAAAATCATTGATTATCCATTGCCAGTAACGCAAGAAAATTTCTCTTATGCCTCCACTGCAAATTTAGAGAACCTTAAACAAGAAAATAATGAACAGATCCCCAATACTTATCCCGGAAATAATGAGCAGATCCCGGAAAATTATCACTATTCAGTTTAATCATCAAAACAACAAAAATACAAGAATGACTCCAAAATTTTCTACATTTTTATTTAGCAAATAAAAAATGAGGGAAAAAAGGAATTCCAATCTGTCCATCACACACCCAAAAAATTAAGATGATTTTTAGATAAAAGAAAGGAGGAATAAACATTTAAGCATCAAGAAATGATCAGACATAGCATCTTGTGTTTTCAACAAATCCAAGAACCCTTTCAACAATTCCAATAAGTGCGGAGCTGGGGGAAGGGGGTGTTTCAGGCTGGTGACGGAGGAGGAGGTGGCGCCAGGGTATGGGGAGGCTTGTTGCCATGAGGTTGAGAGGGGAAACATGGATTCTGGGAGGGAGGGAGAAAGAAGAGAGGATGGGACTGGGGTAGGATCTGGGGTGGTTGGTAGGATGGCTAAATATGAAAGTGCTAAAACCCAAAGGTTGTACCTGAAAAAACTTTATGTCCACCGTTGGTGCTAAATTGATGTCCGAGATATTTCATGCACGTTCAGGTAGTTGTGAAATCTCTGCGCTGATGAACGGTAAACTATTTCTAGAGACATAACCAAATGAGGCAATCTCCATTTTACTTTTTGTGAAACTCATGAAAAACCCAATACGATGCCAATTTATTCATAAGGATATATGTGATTACATATTACAATACCAATGTATGAACTTAGGACCACGTATGAATTCACCAATTACATACAAATTACATACTACTATATAACATGCAGTAGATTAATATGTATAGTTCTTTTTTACTGCTTACATACTATCGTCATAGTCTTCGATACATGTATTAACTCAGAGACAAGGTGTGTCAATTGATGTTCATATCGTACTTCATCATCAGCCCATCTACAGAATTGATATATTTTTTCGATCGTTGAATTCATCACTTGGAAGGTTTTGAAGCGTTGCCTGAAATTAAAATTTCAACATTTCAGGTTTCTGCACCGCCAAGCACATGATATATGCAGATGAATATACCATAGTTTTAGATAGTTTGCATACCTTGTTTAGTCGACTTGCTTTGCTGGTTGCTGCTTGATTTAGTTGTCGCGGCTTGAGCTTTCGGTCCTGTACGCATGCGAAAACACAAAAGAGACAAGAAAATAAACTTCAGAGAGAGTCCATTAATCATTTTGATTATGCATATCAAGACAAAGTGAAACAGTATTTTTTTAGAGAACATTGAAAGAAAGGCAGATTAAAAGGCAAGGCCGACGTTGATGATGGTGCATGCATAGGCTAATAGTAAGCTTGCTGGAGTATACTAACCAGTAGAAGATGCCTTATTCTTTTCAGTCACATCTCGTTTCTCTGCACAGCAGTATCTATCAATCAGTTAAATAGTTGAATACATGCATGGCAATACAAATCAACATTTAGATAGTTGCATGCATATATTAGAAGATGATGACCTTGCTTGTCCTTCGAATTTTCCAGTGGACGTAAAGGCTTATTGTGCCCCGCTGTATGGCGAATAACAACAGTTAATGAGTGGGATTAGAATTTAGCTGTGGAGGCACACACTAAGGCCTGTGCCAATGCGGGTCTCCTGACACAATTTCATATGCAAAACGCTGACGTGGCGGCCTATAAATGAAGGGAGAGAGAGTTGCTGTATGCTATGGTAGAACCGGCTCTTGATGTTTTACCCGAAGCGGCATAAATGCAAAATCCATCCCGTGCTCCAAGCAACTCTCTCCACGGCACAGCTGCACATCCATTCGGTACTTTAATTACTGGACTTGATGAGGGCACAAAGTAAGTCGGCCACAAAAGATCTCCTAATAAATCTTGTAGATACCAGTATGTAGACACGGTGCATTGGCATGGCGGTATCTTGCTCACTCGTTTCTTCCATGGATACGGCGCTAAGAAACGACGCGTTGGTACCGGCCTAACGACTGAGCGTGAGCGCTGCATATATAAATGGCGAGTCCGAACATGGAGTATAAATCAGTTAATCCATACATTGCATGCATTGAATATGCTCCATGATAACTAACTGAGTGTTAACTGCTAGCTCACCAGTCGCCCTGGCCGACATGTTCCTGGAGTTGGAGAGACCTTACTCTTAACTATTTGCTTCTGAGCAAGTTTGAGCTGTCATGGCTAAATGCCCGAGAGAACTTCGATTCTTATAGGCTTCCACATGGCGGGGAAATAGTCTAAATTGCATCAAATTAATTTTGACGATCATGACATCTCTTGACCAAAAACGTATATTCTACTCAGTTTACATACAGTTAATTTCATTGATGTGTACGTACCTCCCACGGTGTGCCAATTTCATAGAATCTTCAATTTGACCTAGTTGATGGAAGTAAATATTTATTAGACAAATAATTTTTTGAACGTGCATTCAAAAGTTATTTTTTTCTTTAAATAATGCACCCTAGTGATCAGCTCCATGAAAATTCAAATTAGCACAAGTCTTTCAAGAGTTAATGTGGTAGCTTTCTACCTTGATAGGTCTACATTTTCAAAATAAACGGCTGCCAGTATGGAGATCATATAACTGTCATGGCACCATGTTTCTCGATCTGATTAGCTAGCTGAAGTGCATATTTGTGATATAATATTTTTCCTTGATTGTTCTTTCTGGTCAGAATAAAATTTAACTAATTTAATACACCGATTCAAGTCATTAACGTGTATAAATATGATGGATAATTATTCAAAAGAGTGTATTTAGATGTTGTTTTTTCATTCGCTAATGAACCCTAGAGTGCAGTTGAGTTTAAAAAAAATTAGAGTCCCGTTCCATAAACATGTCAAACCATAGGGAAAATATACTACTTTCAAAACAAATTACAGTCATCGGTTGTGGTTGTGTTCAACTTGTTCATAGTTGAGGCTGGCTAATAATACATGCAGGAGTTCACCTAAAAATTTAGCGTAAACTACACGAATGTGTATTATGGATTTCTCATAGTTTGCTCTGAGTCGAAAACAACACGAAAGACATAGATCATTTAACGTGTGTAGCCATGGGGCGCTGACATATGGGCCTCCCATCTAGTTTCCCACATGTCAAAGTCAGCCTGACTATGAATTTATGCTAGAGGATCCCTGTCGGAGTCATGCTGAAAGTGTAAACATAACATCCATCAATAAGAGTGGGATATATGGTGTGCAATTTCCTTCATCTTGCCATGGAAATTGGCATAAGTCTTTCAAGAGTTAATGTAGTAACTATCTACCCTGCAAGGTCTAGCTACCAGTATGGAGATGGTATAACTGTAATGGTACATATTTTTTTATATGACTAGCAAGCTGATCATGTGTGTGTACATTTGTAGTGTAGGTTTTTCCTTGATTTTCTAGTTTGGAATACAACTTAACTCTTTTAACACATTAAGTCATTTCATCTAATAATTTAGAATTTGGACAATATGTGTCATTTGCTGATCATTTATTGGGAACTTAGTTATTTTCTTCAAAATGGGAGCATCGCCCTAGCCTATGCATCAAAATGATGCACATAGTAGTTTGATTTTATTGATAGATTTGAGTTTGAGTAGTAGCAGAGTAAAAAAATAATCACTACTCACTGATCGACGGACTTTGCCGTGAGTCGTATGATGTTCATTTAGTGCATGGAGAGTAGCACCCGATGTCGAGGTTCAGTGAACGTCATCAACAAATTGGTGAGTTGTAATTCCTATATATGATCTACTCCCTCCGTTCGGAAAAGGATGTCTCAAAAATGAACTATAGATAGCTCATTACTATGACATCTTTTTCTGAGCGGAGGGAGTATGTTTTTAAATCCTCATGATATCATAGGGTTACAGCCTGTTGGCAACGGTATGTTCAATTATCATAGGGTTACAACAGTCATCATATGTGTGACATCTTAACGATGACGACAACGGTATGTTCAGCTGCGGTGTCGCACAGACGTCGCTAGAATTCTAGAACACGAGTAACTGATGACTCCATCGTAAGTTCCACACAAGTGATTTTCGCTATTTATTGAGTTCACTATTTTCCGTTCGACATGGTGGTTATTGCAATTCACTATAGTTAGCTGCATAGTCAGAGCATGTTTTGTAGTAGGATAGTGAGGCTGCCATGTATTATTTGCCCATCGGGTCAATGGAATTGGAATGGAGATACTGATGTGCATGCCTGATTTTCTACAATAATCATGGCAGTGATAGAATTGCTCCATCATTGGGAATCTTCGTTTGATCTGGCTGTGAATTCAATTCAACTAATTTCTGCCGGGTCGCTCTTGGAACGGATGCACCCGCTTGTCCACTCATTCTGGCCAGCGTGCACCGTCCAGCCAGTGTTGCCTTAACGGTGATCGGTTCCAACCGTATGCATGCATGCAATACATGCACATTAACGTAGCTACGTGAAGTGTAAAACTGTCTAGGTCTATATGTTCTAATTAAACGTAGTAGCTTTCTACCTTGCTAGGTCTATACGTTCTAATTAAACGGCTACCAACATGCATATGTAAAACTGTCATGCCGCGGTTTTATTGATCTGACTAGCTACGTGAAGTGTATATTTGTGGTATACGTTTTTATTCCTTGATTGTTCTTTTCAAAAAGGATAAAATTTAACTATTTTAATACATCAAGTCAAGTCAATTGTGTGTAGAAATATGAAGGATAATTATTCGAAGTGCATTCACATATTGTCTTTTTCTTTCACTAATGTACCCTATAGTTCATCTACGTGAGGTTGCGAAACCATAGGGTAAATGTACCGCGCGTATGATTTTTGGGTCCAATTTCCCTTATTTAACTGGATCATCTCTCTTCTTATATAATGCAATTGTAGAAGCTCCCTGCCCTCTGACAAGGTTTCATAAAAAAGTGAAAATATACTATTTTCAAAAGAAATTAAACCTTCTTATCCACTTTGTCCATAGTTGAGGCTTGCTAATAATGCCCGCAGAAGTTCAACAATTTGTTTTTCAAAATTTGTACAAACTATATATATTTGCGTAAATTACATCATATTATAATAATGGAATTTTCATAGTTTACTCTAACTAGAAAACAACACGAAATGTGGCACAGGTTGCTTGTAGTATGTTACCCTGCCATGGGACGAAGGCATATGGGTATATTATAGTGTTCCATCAATCAAACTATGTTAGAGGATCCCCTTTCCGGTAGGAAATGTAATGTTCGATACATAAGAAATGTGAACACAATATCCAGTAATAAGAGTGGGATAGTGTGTATTTTAGACATTGCCATTCAAATTAGCACAAATCTTTCGAGACACAATGTAGTAGCTATCTAGGTGTATATGCTATAAGTACTTCGCTATGAGTATGCAATGCTATAACTATTATGGCACATTGTTTTTTCATCTGAGTAGCTAGCGGATGTGTATGTGTACATTTGTGGTGTAGATGTTTCATTGATTTTCTAATTGGGAATAACACATAACTCTTCTACTATATCAAGTCAAGTCATCTAATCGTTGTCGTTGCCGGGTCATTTATTAGGCGCTTAGCAAATCAACAAGTATGAAATATTCTTAGTACTCCCTCCGTCCTAAAATAACTGTCTCAGATTTGTCAAAAAATGGAACATGACGTGTTTTCTCTAGTAATGTTACTACTTACTAGGTATCTCACAACCACCATCCATGACATCATCTGAGTGATGTCTTAACAATGACGACGATAATTCAGCTGTAGTGCCACACCGATGCCGCTACAATGCTAGAATATCATTAACTGATGACTCCATAATTAGTTGCGTGCAAATGATTTTTACTATTTATCGCAGTTCACTATTTTCCGTACAATATGGTGACATGATCTAGTGGACGCATGTTTTACAGTTAGTCTGCCAATTGCATGCCCATCGGGTCAATGGAGTTGCGATGGATACTGATGTGCATGCCTGGTTTTCTACGGTAATTAAGGCAGTGAAAACATTGCTCCATCATTGAGAATCTTGGTTTGATCTGGCTGTGTGAGTTCACTTGATGGCTCATTTAGTTTCTCTCTAATTTGGAACGGATGCACCCGCTTGTCCACTCATTCTGGCCAGCGTGCACCGCCCAGCCAGTTGCCGTTTCAACGATCGGTTCTAACCGTATGCATGCATGCAGTACATGCACATGAACTTGCACTCTCCATCAGACACGCGAGGGGGAGGAGCAAAAGAGCAAAAACAAGGTGATATATGGTGACTTTGTCTACTAACTTAAAAGGTGTTTAACCTAAAGACTTTGTCTGCTACACTCTACCACATATCAAGGAGTAATCAACGCAAGCTAGCCAAACACTACAGCACCCAAAACTTTTTTAGGACTTATTACACTCCAAAGTCTCACGCCTGCTCATCCAACTCCAGTCCTTCTCCTTGTAAGGTTCCCAGCCATATTTCCCTCTGAATACCTCGGCCGCCACTCTAAGCAACATAGGTGCTGCGAAAGTTTGAAGCTGCCTGGCGTTTTTCTTCTGTAAACATGCCCAGTTAATCGACCAATAAGACAACTTGTTCACCATACCACCGCAGACGTGGCTGGATATGTTGCTGCGCATGTGAGACTTCTGTACAAAAAATCATAGGGTATGCACCAAAACGACATGATTATTTGGCTCCCGATACACAACTAGATAAAGTAATTACGACCTCCGGTCCAATAGAGTCATGGGTAAGGGCAAACAAGACAATTACAACGAGAATGCCATACATTGGGATGTATAAGGTCCATAGAGTCATGGGTAAGGGGAAAACAAGATGCCCCTTACCAACTAGGTCGAGCCCATTGAGCATGAGCCGGTGGTGCCAGCGGTCCCCCAACAAGACTACGGCTTCTCCGATGAGGAGGACGAGGAGGTGCTCCATCACTAACAACCATGTTGCCGGCGCCTCTAGCCGACATGGTTATTGTCGTCTCCGACGAGGAGTAGGGTTATGATATCAATCATATGATATGAAAATCGTATATCGTTAATAGTTATGTATGAATATAGCTATGTATGAAATTATGTACGGGAATAAATCGCATGTTGCATGAATTATGCACATGTATGATGGTTGAAATTGGAGGACGTGGTTATAGGAGGGGACATATAAGGGTGACAGGCTCCTTCATGGAGGCGTCCGTACGTACGAGTTCCAGAGTTCCCATGAAATTTCATGCCATTTGTATGAACCTCGCGACGTTAATTTGCACGGTAAACTTTTTCAGGAGACATACCAAATGAGGCAATACTTCTTGGGAATCACATGTAACCCAATAAATACCAATTTATTCATATATGTGATTCCATTTTACAATACCAATGTAGGAACAGAGGACAGTGTACAAATTCACCAGAGCAAGTACAAATTACAGACTAATAACATGCAGTAGAATAATCCATATAATTCCTTTACTTGCTTACATAATGACCAGAGTCTTCAATACAATATGTGTCTTAATTCACTAGCAAGTCTGCCAATGATGTTCAGATTGTACGTTCTTCTTCTCAATCAGTGCATATAGAAGAGAACTGATATATTTTTGCAGCCTTGACTTCATCACTTAGCCTTTTTTGCAGCCTTGACTGCAAAATAAAATTTCAGTATATCAGGTTTCGGCGGCACCAAGCGCATATATATGTGGACGGATATACCATCAGTTCACCCGCAAAATAATAATATTATATAAAAACGCATCAGCTATATAGCTTTTGTCCCTAGGTTAGTGGACTTACTTGACTCCTTGCTGCTTGGTTCACCACGTGATAATGCTTGACCCTTAGGTTCTGCACGTACGCATGCGAAAGCACAAGAGACAAGGAATAAACCTTAGAACGTCGATCAGCTTGGTCATGCATGCATGTATGTAAATACAAAGTGCAAACAGAAAGAAAGGCAGATCAAACAGAAAGAAAGGTCGATCAGCTTGGTCATGCCGCCGTCGACGATCAGTATCTGATCATACCTGGAGAAGATTTTTCTTTCGGTTTGGGCGAATCTTGTTTCTCTCCAGAAGTTTTCACCTCCAAATCCTTCTTACTACTCATCCCTGTATGAAAAATAACAACATACTTGGAGTAAGTTGATGTGATTAGAATTTAGGTGTGGATGCATACTTAATTATGACTGATCTCTCCATAAATGGATGCATTATACTTAATCAGTTAATCCGTACTACGTTGCATGCATTCAATACTCTATGATAACTATTGAATGTTAACTAGCTCACCAACATTCTTGGACGACATGTTCCTGGAGTTGAAGAGACCCCTATTCTTCTTCACTATGTGCTTATTGAGCAAGTTTGAGCTGCCGATACTGGCGAAGTACCTGCGAGAAGTACGCTTCTTATAGGCTTGCTCATGGGAAAATCGTCTAAATTGCAACTAATTTATTTCGACGATCATGACATCGATGGAAAAAACGTTGTATATTCTACCCATTTTTTATGTAATTACATTGATGTCTACATATCTCCGATGGGTGCCAATGTCACTGAATTTTCATTTTGACCAAGTTGACAAAATTACACATTTGTTTGAAATATTATTATTCGAACATGCAGTAAAATGTTGTATATCTTTCAGTAATGCACCCTCGTGCTCATATCGTGTGAACATGATAAGTCATATGGGAAATATGCAACACTTTGACAAACGAAACTACCTTTACGCATGGTTGCTATTCACTTATCCATGTTTCAAACTGACTACTTCACCCACGATAGTTCAAAACATGTCCAAACTACATATATTAGTGAAACCAGCATGTACATAATTTTGCTTGGATTTCTATTAGTTTGCTCTAACTAGAAAACGACAAGAGGGGTACTGTTGGCCACTAAAGGTGAGAACGTATTATAATCCTGCAATAACAGCGAGAATGATAGTTTGTAATTTCCTTGATCTTGCCGTTCAAATTAGCACAAGTCTTTCAAAATTGAATGTATTAGCTCTCCATCTTCCAGGTCTACATGGTCTAAATTAACAGCTACCAATATGAGGATGGTATAAACTATCATGGCTTATTATTTTCTTGATCTAACTAGCTAGCTGAAGTGTTTATTTGTGGTATAGATTTCTTCCTTGGTTGTTCTTTTTAGTCGAAATAAAACTTAACAATATTTAGTACATCAAGTCAGGTCATTTTTGTGTAGAACTATGACAGATAATTATTCGAAGGTGCATTCACATGTCGGTTTTTCTTTCAATAATGGACCCCTGATTGCAACTCGGTGAACATGTCAAACAAGGGAAATGTACTGTTTTCATAAATTAAATCTTTGTCAGATTTGGTTGCCGTCCACTTGTCCATAGTTGAGGCTGGTTAATTCACCTAAAAAAGAGATCAAATATTTATACAAACTACATATATTAGTGTAAACTGCATGAATATGTATGATTGGATTTCTCAAAGTTTGACTCAACTAGAAATTATCACGAAATGGGACGATGATCCATTGACGTATGTTACACATGGCCATTGGGCCGGGTTGCTGACATATGGGCCTCCTGCCTAGTGTCCCACATGTCAATGGTTGAAAGTAAGCCTTAACTATGTTAGAAGATCCCCTAATTTACAATACAAAATGTAATGAGGGATTCAAGGTTTGAACACAATATCAAACAATAAGAATTGGATAGTGTGTAATTTCATTTACATTGCCACTCAATTGAGAACAAGTCTTTATAGAATTAATGTAGTAGCTATCTACCCTGCGAGGTCTACATGTTCTAAGTTATAAGCTACCAGTATATGCAGATGGTATAACTGTCACGCCACAATTTATTGATCTAAATAACTAGCTGATGTGTATGTGTACACTTGTGGTATTGATTTCTGATCAATTTCTAAGTTGGAATAAAACTTACCTCTTCTCATACATTAAGTCAAGTCATCTACGCGTAGAATTTGAACGATATACATCGTTGTGGATCATTTATTGGAACTTAGCTAATTACAAGCACAAAATAGTGTGTGTGTGTGTGGTTGGTGCCACGTGTGGCCCACGTGTGATTGTCCAATTTTGTGCGATTTAAACTTATGTTCCATATCTCACTATCAACTACATCTTCTCTTTCCCCGCGCCGCGTTACTTGACCTGCCTTACCTATAGATGACACTCAGACGCCCCCCCCCCCCCCCCCCCCAATCATAGTGTCCTCTTGCCGGATCCAACACATGAGAAGGTCGAGCCCCTCCCGTCGCTTCCACGGGACCATTTGCTACGGCCGCCTCAACCATTTATTATCTCTCGACTCACGATGCAGAGAACAATTGTCGCGTCACGTGTTGTTACTGTGACAAGCACTTCTCATCTCTTCTAGAATACGTGCGATCGATGACCATAGTGAATTGCATACATGCATGCGTTTCGCTACATAATACGGTTCATTATTTTGGCGTTCAATAATACATGTGAAATGATCAAGTCAACTCAGTGGTTTTGTACGACAGTGAATCTTTGATTTTTTCAATCGGTCAATGAAATGGATACTGATACGCATGCCTGATTCTCTACTGTAATCATGGCAATGATAAGATTGCTTAATCATTGTGAATCTTTGGTTGAACTTTCTACCATAAACATCTGGCTGTGAGTTCAATCGTGGCTCCTTTCCAATTAATTCATCTATACGAAAAATCCTCAGTCTTCCTCCCCCCTTCAACCCTTCTACTAGTTCTCGTTTCCGTTTTCATCAGTAATTGCCAGGCCGCCACCAGCCTTACGTCGTGGCTACTGAGATGCCGTCGTTGCTGCTGAGCTACCTCGCATAGCCTGCCCCTCCTGTCTCATTCTTATCTACTACTACTGCAGTTGCCCAAGCTCCAATGGTGTTCGGCCATGGATCCTTCCGTCTCATGAACCTCCTCAGCAAAAGCTATTTTTTTTAACTCTTTAGCTGCGCAGTTTTCAAGAATCTATTGTCGGTGGATCACTTAATAGAGGTCTTGATGGGAACCAATTTAATTGGTTAGCTGATTAGATTGATCGAGCTGCCATGGATCATTTGGCCATGATTAGTAGTTGTGACAACAATGCTGTTTTTCGTTGTTGTAAGCTGTTTGCCGTTCGGGACTTTATTAATTTAAAAGATGGACACTTAGTGCCTTTTATATAAAAGTAGTGTGACAAAGCAAAGCCACCTAGGAAATGTGAATGTCTAGGAAGGACTTTACTTGGCTCGAGGCTTAGTTGCCCCGGCGCTCGTGGAGAAGATGGCACACGCCGATGTGGTCATGTGGTGTGGACATCGAGTTGAAAGCCAAAGAGAGCAGCGGGGCAAGCGTTGGGTTCTCATGTAAAGCGCCAGGAGGACGTGCGCCCGTTCAAGCATTCACCGGTAAAGAAACTGGCCCATGGAGTGTAGCCGTGTAGGTAGGACCGGATAAGACGGCCGATATTTTTGTTTGGCTTTTTGAATCGGTCACCAGGAGGAAAGGCTCCGACCTAAATATATTTCAAAGCCAACAAGTGTTATAGGGGTCGGGGTTATGTAAGTGAGTAGATAAAGTCACGCCACATACCAGGAGGCGCGGTCCTTTTGAATCTCTGCCTTGCTCTGGTTAGTACAATAGGTTTAGGGGTTTGGAGATAGTTACGTTTAGATGCTGGTTTACATCCGTGAAACGCTTTTCAAGCGTCCCAATTGGCGAGGAAGATGACTGCGCTTCAGGAAGATTAAGAAGGGGTGCACCTGCTTAGCTGCTCTTCCGCGGGATGGTCGCAGCGCGGAAGCGCTAGCATCAGGAGGTGCTAAAGGTCGTATTTGGGGGTAAGCTAAGGGTTACATAGGAGGAAGAAGACTCGGTATATGCTTTGTGTTCATGTTCAAACGTGGCACTAACCCGATACAATAATTTTTGACTCTCGATTGGACGCACACAAGTTATATATTGTTGGCGAAATTTGACATGGTTGAAGTGGACGTGATATATATGCAGACCTACGGACCGTTAGTGTATGAATAATACATACGGAAACTGAAATAGATGAAACCGAGTTAGAATTATAGAATTGTATGCACTAGCCATCTATCCATAAGTCCGAACTGATGGAAAGGGGTTAGGCATTATATTTATATTCAACACTCCTCCTCACGTCTAGCCCATTTTAGTCCTTAGCGTGGGATAGGAGCGGGCCGCATGATCTTTTTTTTCCTTTTTTAAAATCCGCGTGAGCGGGGTCTCGAACTCGAAACCTCTTGGCTCTGATACCATATAGAATTGTATGCACTAGCCATCTATCCATAAGTCCGAACTGATGGAAAGGGGCTAGACATTATATTTATATTCAACAAGAATTTGTGCTGGTGTCGTATGTGTTAACATTGCACATATACGAATACCTATAACACCAAAACATACACGCAAGTACCGACCTTGCTACGTTAACATGCATGGTAAAGTACTTCATTTATATAACCGAATTAGCTCGAACAATCCCCATTACACTCTTTGGGAAGCTCATGGGAACCCAATAGTCCAACAGAATCCCGATTTATTAATAATTTTGTAATTTGTTCTACAATACCAACATATATTTAACTGAAGACATTGTTAAATATTCAACAAAGAAAGTAGAAAGTACATGTACTAGCATGCACTAGGGAAGGTCCATATTTATTTTCCATTTCTTATCTACTCATATGCACTATACGAGACAAAAGTATGCCAGCTGATGTTCAAATCGTTCTCATCAACCCATATGAGGGAGTTTTGTATGTTTCTGGATCCTGAATTGACCGCTTAAATGTATTTGGAGCCTTGCCCTGAAAAATAAATATTAGTACAACATATGCAGTTTAATATATTACTACTATTTAGATAGTTTGTATGCCTAGGTTTTAGACTTTTGCTGCTTGATGCATGCTAGATGGTATGGTTCTTGCATGCGAAAGCACAAGAGACAAAGAAAATAAACTTCAGAGAGCTCATTGATTAATTGGCCATGCATGTCAAGACAAAGTGCAACAGAATTTCTAACAGAACAAATAGCTGCTGCTGCTGCTGCTGTTTGGAGACTAATTGTAAGCATATTTCTGGAGCTAGGGCACTAAACTTGGATACTAATTGTATGCTTATTGGAGCTTGGGGACGGCTGATGGACGGATCCGAGTTTTGCGGAGCGGCGACTGAGGCGGCAACGCAGGCGATCGGTGGCCGTTTCTGGGTCCTCGGGGATGGAGACGACGATGAGAATGAAGCTGGCGAGGCCTCGCCGGCGCCTCGCCACGCTCGCTGCGATACGTCTGCCGATCTCCATCACCGGACGTTGGGCGAGATGCATCTTCTGCATCTTCTCGGGCGTCTAAGCGGATCAACAAGCGTTTGCATCAAAGGTATGCGACTAGAACCCTGGCGATAACCTCGTCAGATTTCAATTCCTTCAATTGTTTTTTTAACTCTGGCGGAGGATCTGTATCTCCACGGAGATCAACCTCTCCGCAAGCGCCACCAGCGAGGTGTGCTGAAAAACCAACAAGGCTAAAGTTGGGACGGGCATGCGGCCCTGACCTAAAGTTGCCATCGATATTGCCGTCTGTGTTCGTTGACGATGATGACGGTGGCGGATGGACTGTGGTCCATGGTAAACGCCGGCGATGGCTCCGGCCATCTTCGTCTCCGCCGACGGGCGGATTTATCGGATCACATAATCCAAAAAAATTCAAAATTCAAACGGTTCATTTTGGTCATGCGGGCCTGAACCGAATGTGGGTTAAAAAGACTGAAACAAAAGGCCCATCTGGCCATGCGGGCAAGGATCAGGGACGTATCGATCCTAATACCTCAAAGCTATCTAGAGGACACGGGCTTCGTGCTTTGTTAGGGTTTACGAGAAAATCGCGTCTGGTGGCTGCGCCGCCGAGTTCCGCCGTCTCTGCGATGGCGAACAATGGTGGTGGGCGTAGTGCTGGCGACGGCCGTGGCCGTGAATTCGGTCGCGGTGGTGGTGGGCCGCCTAGTCGGGGTGCTGCCGCTGGAAGAGGCAACTTCTTTGTCGGTGGTCCAAGCAGGACTGCTGGTCAGCCAGACAATCGGCAGAACAACTTCTACGCCGGAGGACCGGCGGGTCGTGGAGAGGCCGGTCGAATCAATAACAATGGAGCTTTCAACAGCGGAGTTGGTTTTGGAAACTTCAATGCTGGTTCGGGGTTCAACAATGGAACCCGCTGGCAGAACAACGGAGCTGGTTACCGCAGGCCGTATCAAGGAAGCTATGGGGGCAGGAGTGATTTCAATGGTGGGCGAGGACGTGGTGGTTTTGCTGGCCGGGGTCGTGCTTCGCCTACTCATTCTTCGGCGATGTCTGAGGACCATATTGCTGCAATGGCGCTTCAGGTGGCGGAGGCTTTGCGCAAACAGGGTGTGCTAGGTCAGCCGTCGGTTCAAGCTGTTGTTGATGCGGAAACAACAATTCAAACCAAGTCAGCTACTGTGAAAGGAGGAGCGCCATTAGCTGCCGGGCTTGGGGCGACTGCGGCCACGTCCAGGCCGGCTTCTGTCCGACGGGAGGATGACAATGTGCTGGCTGAAGGTGTCATTCCAAAGAAGGCTAAGAAGAATGACAAGATGCGTTGTTATAGATGTGGGTTGCAAGGGCATCCCGGAGTTGATTGTGAGACGGAATTGTGTGATAACTGTGAGAGCAAAGAACATTCGTCAGAGGAATGCCCATTGCTTGATGCTCCTAAATCTCAGATGATCATGCATGGCATCATTGATGAGGGGCTGATTTTCTTTGAACAGCCTGTTTTGGGGACATATAAGCCAAAGATGGATAGCACACGGCTAGCCATGGTGTCTGTAACCGGAGGAGTACTCACTATCCCCAACATTATCTCTCAGCTCCAGAGGGTTGTCCCATCGGACTAGTTTCATTGGGATGTTGATCAAGTGGGACATAATATCTTCAAGATACCGTTTCCTTCTAAAGTTGAGCTGGATAGATTAAGGAACTTTGGGCCTCTTCGTGTACCAAACACTACCTGCGAGATGTTGGTTCAACCATGGGGTGCTAAGGTTGAGCCGGTACATAAATTGCCGCAGAAGTGGATTTTAATTTATGGAGTTCCCTCGAAGGAGACTGGAGACTTCTTGGCAAACTGGAGTTTAGGTTCACTGTTTGGAAAAACTCTCAAGGTGGATATGAAGTATACTAGGAAATATCGAGTGGTGCGTGTACTTGTTGGCTGTATTGATTATACTTTGATTCCTCCCGGTTGGACAATTCTGATTAAGGGTAGTTTCTACAAGCTACGGTTTGTGGTGGAAAATCCTCAGGACAATTCAGATGGGCTAGATGACATACCCCCTCCGCCTGATTTTAATGATGATGATAGTGATGCGGAAGATGAGCCTAGCAAGGACAAGAATGATCCTAAGGGTAAGGACAAGGATGACGAGGGTGTTGAATCTGGGAAAGATGATATGGATGTGCAGCAGAATGATGGGGCAATTGAGAAAAAAGGAGAAGCTTCATATGATAAAATGCAAGAGATGGTCACGGGGGTGCGTTTTTCCCCTTTGGTTCAGAAACAAATGCAGTTGGCTAGGCAAGCTTTGATGGATTTGAGTACTGAAGTGGCGAGGATACGAAGTGTGTCTGTTGATGAGGAGAGAATGCAGCAGCATGAGAATGAGGACTCGCTAGAAGCTGGGAAGTGCCCGGAGCTTGGCGAGGGTTTTGGTTCGGCAGTCTCTGCAGCGACACAGAAACCTGACTGTTCCTCTTACACGGCGCAGGAGTATGCTAAGCGAGCATCTCCGGTTCTGGCAGAGAAGAACGCGCTAGAAGGGAAGGTGCTTACACCTGAGATAGAGGTCACGATTCAGACTCAGGGGCTGGGTGGTGTTGTTGTTAGCGCTGAGGACACCATGGGTTCTCCGGAGTCACACAGTGATGTTCCTGAGGTTTTTCCTGATGCTACTCCAGTGTCAATGTTGGGTGCTAATGGCGGGCTGTACATGGATCGCCTGGGGAATCCGGTGGTGCCGCAAACTCAGTCAAGCGGGCTGGGAGCTATCGGAGATGTATCAAAAGGGACGAAACCATCCGAGGCAGAAATCATGGCTTTTGGGGGAATGCAAGAAGTGGAGGTGAGGTCCAGCCAAAGGTTGAGGGAGCAGCCGAATGCAGATATTCCTCAACTTGAGCGTGCGACGGACCTGGCTTCACGACGGATGTACGGCTCCCCTTTAGGTACTACAAAACACTCAAATTTGTCTTTACTTTCTCTTTCTAATTCTGAAATCAAACTTAGAGCGGATAGGCTAGGAGTTTCTCTAGGGAAAACGAAGGAGCAATCGGCTTCTTCCATTTCGGTTATTTTGGAATTAGAAAGAGAGAGAGAGAGGTCATTTTTCTTAAAAATTCATTACCTCCTATTTCTGATGAGTCGGAATCGAGTCTAGTTTTGAAGAGAGCAAATAACTTAAGTGAAGACCTAGATGATGATGATGTTGAGGTCCCTGAAGATCATGCGGATCTTTATGAGACCTTGGCAACAATTAAAAGACGTCGCAAGAAAAATAGCTACTCCAAACGTGCGGTTAGGAGAAGTGCTAGAATTTTAAAGATCAATAAAATTTTAAATGAAAGGTTTGTTTGGAACTCGGATGGGTTTGGGGATTCAGCTAAACATCTTGCAGTTAGTGAGTCGGTAAAGGAGCATAAACTTGATTTTGTGGCCATAATTGAGACAGGGAGGTCATCGTTTGCAACTCCTTTTCTTAAATTTTGGCTGGAGGTATGGAGCATATTTGGTACTGTATTCCTCCACACGGGAGATCGGGGGGCATGTTGATGGGTTTCAATGATGCTACTTTGGCCATCCAGGATGTTGTCACAGGAGACTATTACGTTAAGTTTCATCTACGATCGAAATCAGACGGGTTTTGTTGGGCTTATGTTGTACTCTATGGGGCGGCACAGGATGCAAAAAAACCTGATTTCCTAGCTGAGTTAGTGAGAATATGCGAAGGTGAGACTCCCAATGCTTCTAGGAGGGGACTTTAACATAATAAGGAGACAAGAAGAAAAGAATAATTCAAATTTTAACACTAGGTGGCCTTTTATTTTTAATGCTATTATCGAAAGCTTGAGTTTAAAAGAGCTGCAAATGTCTAGAAGGCAATACACTTGGGCAAGTAGACGAGAAACGCCAACTTATGAGAAGTTGGATCGTTTTATAGATAGTGTCGAATGGGAGCAAAAATATCCATTAGTCACGGTGCAGGCTTTGACTCGAGCGGGGTCAGATCATACACCGTTGATGTTGGATTCAGGGGAACAGGCACATGTGGGAAATAGAAACCACTTCTCTTTTGAACTGTCTTGGTTACGCCAGGATGGTTTCTATGATATTGTTGTCCGTGAATGGAATGCGGTCCAAACCGGCAACTCCCAAGTGGAGAGGTGGCAACATAAAATAAGGCATTTACGCCAATTCTTGAGAGGATGGGCGAAAAATTTGAGTGGAGAATATAAAAAGTTGCGACATAAATTAATTTTGTTGATTAATGAGCTAGATATTAAGGCTGAGACTACTCCTTTGACAGTGGCCGAGCGGGCTGCTAAGAAGGATGCGGATGAGAGTCTAGCAAAATTACGACGTGATGAGGAATCTAAATGGGCACAAAGGGCGAAAGTTAAATATATTCAGGAGGGTGGGAGTAATACGAGATACTTTCACATCATTGCTAATGGAAAACATAGGAAAAAAAGAATTCTTCAACTAGAACAAGATGAGGGTACAATAGTTGGACATGAAAACTTGAAGGTCTACATTTTGGAATATTATAAAAAGTTGTTTGGAGCGCCGGTTACAAACAATTTTTCATTAGATGAGGGAGTTACCCATGACATGCCTCAAATTTCCCCTGAAGAGAATGCAATCTTGACCCAAGAATTTACTGAGAAAGAAGTCTTTGATGCGATCAAACAAATGGAACATAATAAAGCCCTAGGGCCAGACGGGTTCCTGCGGAGTTTTACCAAAAAAATTGGGGTACTATTAAAGTTGATTTAAGGCAATGTTTGCTCAGCTGCGTGCAAGAGACTTGCCTTTATTTAAATTGAACTTTGGTATTATTACCTTGCTGCCTAAAAAAGAGGATGCTAGTCGAATTGAGCAATATCGACCTATATGCTTACTGAATGTTAGTTTTAAGATCTTTACTAAAGTTGGTACGAACAGAGTCGCGTCTATTGCGAGTAAGGTGGTTCGCCCAACTCAAACGGCCTTTATTCTGGGCAGAAATATCTTAGAAGGAGTGGTAGTTCTTCATGAGACGATTCATGAAATGCATAGGAAAAAATTGGACGGGGTTCTTTTCAAAATCGATTTTGAAAAGGCCTATGACAAGGTTAAATGGTCCTTCTTACAACAAGCCTTACGCATGAAAGGATTTGCATCTCAGTGGTGTGAGTGGATCGCGAGGTTTGTTCAGGGGGAAGTGTCGGAATACGAGTTAATGATGATGTAGGTCATTATTTTCAGACACTCAAAGGACTAAGACAAGGGGATCCGTTGTCTCCCTTGTTGTTTAACCTGGTAGTTGATATGTTGGCCATTCTAATTTCTCGTGCAAAGGAGGATGGCCAAGTAGGGGGTTTAGTACCGCACCTGGTTGAGGGTGGTGTCTCAATCCTCCAATATGCAGATGATACAATATTGTTTCTTGAACAAGACATTGCGAAGGCCGTGAACATGAAATTAATATTGGCTTTTTTGAACAACTTTCGGGGTTGAAAATTAATTTCCATAAGAGTGAACTATACTGCTTTGGGAAGGCTAAGGAGGATCAAGATGAATATCGCCGTATTTTTGGATGTGAACTCGGGACTCTCCCATTTAGATATTTGGGGATCCCAATTCATTATCGGAAACTGCTTAATAAAGAATGGAAATCTGTGGAGGATCGTTTTGAGCGAAAACTGGCGGCTTGGGTGGCCAAGATGTTGTCTTACGGTGACCGTCTTGTGCTTATTAATTCCGTTTTAACAAGTTTGCCAATGTTTCTGTTATCTTTTTTCGAGATACCTAAAGGGGTACGGAAAAGACTAGACTTTTATTGCTCTAGATTTTTTTGGCAAAGTGACCAACATAAGAGGAAATATCGGCTCACAAAGTGGAACATTGTGTGTAGACCAAAAGATCAAGGAGGTCTAGGTATTGCGGTTCTAGAAATAAAAAATAAATGCCTCGTGAGTAAGTGGCTTTATAAATTGTTGAATGAAGAGGGAGTATGGCAAGAACTCCTAGTTAGTAAGTACTTGGGTGGTAAAACGTTATCACAGGTACAGGCTAAACCACTAGACTCTCCTTTTTGGAAAGGTCTTATGAAGGTGAAGAATGAGTTCTTCGAACGGGGTAGATTTACAATTGGAAATGGGGAGCAGGTTCGGTTTTGGGAAGATGTATGGTTAGGTCAGGTCTCTCTGGAGCAGGAATATCCTTCTTTGTACGCCATTGCCTCAAATAAGAACGCTACGGTGGTAGATGTGATTGGGGCGTTTCCTATTAACCTTCCTTTTAGACGAACTTTAATAGGAAACCATAGAACTGCATGGTTGAATCTAGTAGAAAGACTAATGCGAGTCACTCTCATAGATGAACCAGATAAGTTTAAATGGCTTTTGAATTCAAATGGCGTGTTTACGGTTAAGTCTTTCTACGATGACTTATTAAACGGTCATACTAGGTATCTACGAAAATACTTGTGGAAATTGAAGATCCCCTTGAAAATTAAATTTTTCCTCTGGTTTCTTAATAGAAAGGAACTCTTGACAAAAGATAATTTGGCTAAAAGGCAGTGGACAGGGTGCAAGAAATGGGTGTTCTGTGATGCGGATGAGTCTGCTGAACATCTCTTTATTAAATGTACTTTTGCTAGAGATATTTGGAGGCTAGTACATTTTACTTTCAATGTTTACCCACCAACTCATATTTCTAATATGTTTGGAAGTTGGTTGAATGGGATAGACAAAGTCACAAAAGCTCGCATTCGGATTGGTGTTGCGGCCATTCTGTGGGCTATTTGGAATTGCTGAAATGATGTTGTATTTAACAAAAAATCTTCTATTCACTATTTGCAGGTTATACACAAGGCGTTGTACTGGATCCATTCGTGGTCCTTCCTGCTTCCTGTGGATCAGCGTGGCCTTATGGATGCAGGATGTACCCGTATAATGACGGTTGTACGGGCTATCTTCATGCGGGGTGGATGGTTACATCCTAGAAGACTTGATGTTTAATGAGCTTTTTTTCGAGTGGCTGATCTTTGTAGCCACCTTGATCCTTGAATTGTAAACTTTGATACTTATGGAATTTTAATAATTGCGGATGGCTGTGTGCATCACTTTGATGCAGAGGCCGGAGATCCGCACCCCCTTATCTAAAAAAAAAAACTAGGGGACTAACCTTATTTCTGGATGATGACCTTATTTCTTGCCGCAAACCTTTTTCAGTGAACGCCAGACCTTAGTAGTCATCGCTGGGTCGCAAATCAGAAAATATGAAATTTAATTGGTTCACGAAAAGGATTAGGGTTTGAGTGACCAACTGAGACCAGTACTAACCAGAACTAGACGATGCTTGTTTCCCCGCATCATTTGGAACGCACGGTGCACGGGTACCTGAAGCTTTTAGTGGAGGAACAGACTTACTACTGGAGGCTGCATAAATATGACTAGTCAGAAGACATAATTCAGTTAGTTTATAGCAAGCATGCACTATGATATATGTGTTAACCAGCTCACCTTTCGCCTTGGGAGGCATGTTCTTTGGAGTTGCAATGGCCTTTTAATTCTTAACTGTGCGTCTTTGAGCGAGTTTGAACTGTCGATGATGGCCAAAATGCTTGAAAAAAAGTTCGGCTCTTATAGGCTTGGCATGAGGAAACCGTAGAAATTGCATCTAATTAATTTGGATGATCATGACATTTCCAGACGAGATATTCTACATTATACCGTGTAAAGACCTTAATTACTGATGTATACATACCTCATGGGTGCCAAACTGCCAATGTCATTAAATCTTCAATGTCACGTGGCCGGTTGGCACACTTACATGGAATTAGACAATGCCTATATATGTCGTGCTTATAGTTTAGGCTGCCTCTAACAGAAATTCACCAAATAACAGTTCAGATGTCTGTCCAAACTATATATATTAGTGAAAACTGCACATAATTTTACTATACATTGGATTTCATAGTTTGCTTTATCTGAAAAAACAACACGAAAAATGGGACAGCCATCTTTTGACCAACCTTACCTGTCAGGGAGTCATAGGCCCTACATGTTAGTGATTCAAAGTCAGACCTTCGTACGAAATGTGTCCAGATGGATCTATTGAGGCATAAACATAATATCATGTAATAAGTTCAAGACCGTGTAATTTTCTTGACCATGCCTGTCAAATTAGCATAAGTTAGCACAAGTCTTCCGAGAGTTGATGTAGTCTCTACCTTGCTAGGTCTAAATATTCAAAATAAATAGCTGCCAGTATGCACATGGTATAATTGTCGTGCCCAACTATTCTTGATCTGACTAGCTGGCTGATGTGTATGTGTACATTTGCGGTAGAGAATTTTCCATTCTGATGTTATGTTGGGACAAAATTGTAGATGTTGGACGATATATATCGTTGCTGATCATTTATTGGGCTCATAGTTCATTAATAATTATGAAATAATTGAGTGGCATTGATCGGGTGACCTTTTGGACTATCAAGTCCACCAATGGCCTACCAAGTCTCTCAAGTGACCCTATCTCCCGCTACAGTGCAGATAGGCGATTTGTGAATCCCCACCTCGATCCACCTCGCCGCTGCGTGATCCGGGCGATTCCTCGCCTCCGCCGGCCGCTCCGGCGGCGGGAGGTCGGGAATCACCGGATCCCAGCGTGTACATAGTGTAGGGTCTAGTTGGTGGCTTGCTGGCGGCGTTGAGGAGGTGACGGCGGCGTCGGCGTGGCCTTTTGTGGAGGCGGGATCCCTCTCTGTTGCCGTTGCTCTGCGGGGCGGCGCTGCAGATCTGCATCCGTCCTGGCGTTCGTGGCTCGGTGGAGCAACGGTGCGCCCTTCCCCCGTGCTGGAGGCCAAGGAGCGGAGGCTCCGGTGGGCGATGCTTTTGGAGTTGACGGTGATGGCGATCCAGATCGAAGCCGATGGTGTTGTTGCAGGGTGGAGGCTCTTTCGAGCCGAGGTTCGTGGACTTCCCGTCCGTCAGGGGGTTCCTTCCTTTCCAAGGTTGCTGTGGAGGAGCGACGGCGGCGCGTCGGCGGCACGTCTTCTTCGACGCTGGTGGTTTCGAGTTCCTTCAGGACTGTGCTGTAATTTTGACTTTCTTGGGGGTTGTCTTGTAAGGTTCCTGGATTAATATCACTGTTTTCTTCCCCGCAAAAAAAATAATTATGAAATAATTATTCTTAGTTAATATATCTATATGAGCTATTGAACGGTATGTCAAATGATTTTGGACCATTTATTTCCACCAATCCAATGGTACAGAGCGGTAATACTACGCAAGATTCTTTTGTAATTTGGGCAAATACACTGTTTCAAATCCGTTGGCCAAGGCACCGGAGATTCAGCCCCCTTGCGGCCGTTTTTCTGGTACCTGCTCACATCCTTCTATCTCGTGCTCAATGTTGGCTTATGTAAATATAAAGTCTAGCAATTTTCATCGGTTCAGACTTTTGAGATAACTGATTATTGCATTTGTTCAATATGGTATCAGAGACAAAAGGTTTCAGATTCAAGACCAGGCCAACACACTATTACCTAAAAATGGTTACACTTATGTACATGAACAACTTAAGCGTAAAGGGAATGTTAAGTATAAAGTCTAGCCATTTTCATCAGCTTCTTCATCCGTGACCATCACGTGACTGGACTGGCTGGACCTACATGAATGAAGGTGAAGATGGCGCCAAGGCGTTAGAACATCTCCAGTCGGAGTTGCCAAAATCAGCCCCTAAACTGTCCGCGGACACGTCCAGACATATCCGCGGACAGCCCCAAAAAGTGGCCTCCTCCAACCGTGTCCCCTAAAATCCCCCCAAATTGTGGGGTCACTTGCATGTGATTGGTGGAAAAGGAGAGAGAAGAATCAATAAAGCACAGAAAGAAAAACAAAGGAAAAGTGCACAGCCCGGATGCATCCGGACGCGTCCGGCCACCCCCAAACCCTCCCCACATATGCCTTGGGTTTGGGGGCTGCCGGACAGCCCGGACGTATAGGGAGTGTTTGGGAACCATGGTTGGGTGCATGTTTTTAACTCAAATCTTGTCCAGGCTGTCCGCCCGGACGTTTGGAACGGTTTGGCAACTCCGCTTGGAGATGCTCTTAGTCAGCGAGCACGAGGAGCAGCGACATGGCAGAAGGACATAGCTTCGTGTCGTGGCGAGAGAGGTGGATGTGCTGCTGGAGCTCGGCGACGAAGCCATGACACAAGTAGCTCGTGTGCATCAGTGCATGGCAAGCTAGCTCACCGACCGATCCGGCGGCAAGCCAAGCTAGTACCCTCGAGGCCAAGCTCGAGCGGGACAGATCAAATCGGTCAACCAGAACCTGCTCGCCGCCATCGCCCGCGCCAATGGGCCGTCAACTCCGTCAACCATGGTGTGTGTGCCATATGGTGGAGTACCAAAAATCGAGGTACTACACCACGTATCTACGGCGCGGACGTGAAGTGCGACGGGAGAGCGCCTTTGTGCCGCGCGTCAGCGCCGCCTAGCACTCGCGAGGGAGCTCCTATAGTGCGGGTTACGCGTGGCGCGAAAATGGGCTTGGCCCATGTACCTTTTTCCTGCTTCGTGTATTTCCTGTTTCTTGTTCGATCTCATTCCGTTTGGTTTGACGAATCCTGGTTTGACGAATCCTGTTTTCTTTTTCACGATCAGAATTTAACGGTTTGTTATGTACTCTGTATTAAACACTCGTTTTTTGCATGCTTTTTGAAAATCGATCGGAACCATTTTCAAACAAATGGAACCATTTTTTGAAAATTGGAACAATTTTCAAAAACCTAAACCATTTTCTCACCATTTTCAAAAATTTGGAGCTGTTTCATAAATTGGAACCATTTTTTAAAATCGGAACTATTTAAAAAATCGGAACAATTTTCAAAACTCAGGGACATCTTTCAGAACCGGGAACCATTTTTAAGTCGGAAGAATTTTCAAAATTAGGGAACCATTTTTAAAATTAGGAACCATTTTAAAATACAAAAACATTTTAAAAATTGGAACCATTTTAAGTCAAAACCATTTTCAAAAATAGGAATCATTTCTCACCGTTTGAAAAAATCGGGAACCATTTTTAAAATCAGAACCATCAGAACGATTTTTAAAAGTCGGAACCATTTTTTAAGTCGGAACAATTTGAAAAACAAAAATTGAACCATTTTCACCTATTTAAAAATAGGGAACCATTTTTTAAATGAGGAACCATTTTCAAAAACTGGGAACCATTTTTAAAATCGGAACCACTTTTAAGTCGGGACCATTTTCAATAAATGAAACCATTTTTTTAAATCGAAACCATTTTCAAAAGCGGAACTATTTTTCACCATTTTTAAAAATCGGGAACCCTTTTAAAATACAAAACCATTTTTGAATATCGGAACCATTTTTAAGACAGAACAATTTTCAGAAAATTGAACAATTTTCAAAAACCAGGAACCATTTTTAGAATACAGAACCATTTCCAGAAATTGGGAACCAATTTTAATATCATAACCATTTTATAAGTCGGAATCATTTTTAAGAACCCAAACCATTTTCATCATTTTCAAAAATCAGGGACCAATTTAAAAAATCAGAACCATAATCAGGAACTATTTTTATGTCGGAACCATTTAAAAAATGGAAATTTCTTTGAAAATCAAAACCATTTTAATTATCCGGAACCATTTTCGCCATTTTAAAAAATCAGAACAATTTTACAAGCGAGCACAAAATGAAAACCATATAAGAAAACTACAGATAGCGAAAATGGAAATGGAAGAAAAAGAAATCTGGAAAGAAACAAAACAAAAAAGGAAAACAACAAAAAAAAGAAGAGAAAAAGCAACGTACAGAAACAGAAGAAAAGGAACGTAGCCTTTTTTTATAACAAAGGAACGTAGCCTTAGTGCCTTACGCGAACACAGAAAAAAGAACTGGGCCTACGCGTCGTGCAACCGACGCGGTACGCGCAGTATAGGATTTGCCCGCCAACATGATTTCTTACGTGGGCCGATCCACGTTTCCCGAGGGTAAAAATGCGCGAGAGAAATGTTTTGTATTAAAAATTTAGGAACCATTTCATAAAATTGGAACCATTATTTTGATTCGGAACCATCTTTAAAAAGGAACCATTTTTTATCCGAAACCATTTAAAAGATTGGAACTATTTTTTTATTCGGAACATATTTAAAAAAGGAACTATTTTTCTGTTCGGTACCATTTTTCCAGTTCGGAACTATTTTCAAAAAGAAATCATTTTCGAAAAATCGGAACCATTTTTTCGGTTCGGAACCATTTTCAAAAAGGAACCATTTTTCGGTCCGGAATCATTTTTTCGGTTCGGAACCATTTTCAAAAAGGAACTATTTTATCGGTATGGAACCATTTTCGAAAAATCGGAACCTTTTTCCAGTTCGGAACCATTTTCAAAGGAATCATTTTCAAAAAATCGAAACCATTTAAAAAATGAAACCATTATTCGGTCCGAAACCATTTAAAAAATCGGAAACACTATTTCGTTTCGGAACAATTTAAAAAAGGAACTATTTTTCTGCTCGAAACCATTTTTTCAGTTCGGAACCATTTTCAAAAACGAATCATTTTCGAAAAACCGGAACCATCTTTTCGGTTCGTAACCATTTTCAAAAAGGAACCATTTTTTGGTCTGGGACCATTTTCAAAAAAAGATCTATTACTTCGGTCTGGAACCATTTTATCAGTTCGGAATCATTTTTAAAAACCGGAATTTTTTTCAGTTCGAAACCATTTAAAAAAGGAAATATTTAAAAAATCGGAACCATTTATTTGGTTCGGAACCTTTTAAAAGAGGAACTATTTTTCAGTTCGAAACCATGTTTTTAGTTCGGACTATATTTTTCGTTCGGAACCATCGGAACCATTTTTTCTCGGTTCTAAACCATTATAAAAAAGGTATCTTTCTTTCAAAAATATGAACCATTTTCAAAATAAGGAAAAATTAAAACATAAAATGAAAAAAGGAAATAGTAAAACAGTAAAACGGAAAACAAAAAAACAAAATCGAAAAAGTAAAAGAAAACATAAAAACATAACGGAAAAGAACAAAAAAAGAAAAAGATAACGGAAAATAAAAAGGAAACAAAAAAAGAAAGAATAAAACAAAAAACAAAAAAGAAACATAAAATATTGAAGCTGTAAACAAATAAGAGGAAGTATAATGATTTATGAATGTATAGATGAGCGTGGCTCACTGGTTATGCAACATACACGCACCAGGACGTGCTGACTTCTATTATTCTTGTAAGCGGTTGATGAGTGTTAATGGGCCGGGTCAGTAGTGTCGCAAGCGAAATCTCTTCAGGGGCAAATCCTATAGGGCGCGTACCGCGTCGGTTGCAAACCGACGCGTACCCTCGACGCACTTGGGCCTGGCCCAGTCACGCACAGTTTTTTTTTTCTCTTTTCATTTTTATTAGTTTATGTTTTGTTTTTCGTTTCTTTTTTTCTTTTTCTTTTTCTGTTTGTTTTCGTTTTTCTTTTTCTTAGTTGTTTTTCTTTTTTCAAATATAAAAATGGTTCCAAAATTTAAAATGGTTCCAAATTAGAAAAACGGTTGCATTTTGAAATGGTACGATTTTTAAAATGGATCCAAAATAAAAATGGTTCCAAAATTAAAAATTGGTTGCAAGTTTTAAAATGGTTCAAAAATTAAAAATGGTTCCAAATTTTAAAAAGGTTCCAAATGGTTCCATCTTAAAATGGTTTGGAATTTAAAAATGGTTCCAAATTTAAACATGCTTCCAAAATAAAAAAGGGTTCTAGATTTTAAAATGGTTTCACTTTGAAAACGGTTCTAATTTTAAAATGGTTCCAATTTGAAAATGGTTATAAAATTAAAATTGGTTCCATTTTAAAAATGGTACCAAATATAAAAATGGTTTAAAATTAAAATTGTTTCAAAATCTAAAAATGGATCCAAATTTAAAAACGATTTGAAATTTAAAATTGGTTCCAAAAGAGTAAAAAAACGAAAACAGAAGAAAAAAATGTGCAGTACGCGCGTGACGCCAGGCCCATTAGTGTCAACGGAAGCTGGGGGTACACGCTGGCTAACAACCAACGCGTACCGCGCCCTATAGGCGCTCCTCTCTTCACGAAACCTATATGCCGCCCGCGGGCGTCCCGGAATTCAGCGGCGCCTACACGATTTGCTCAACAAGTGTTTTTTGGGCCGGCCCATTAACACTTTTCAACCGCCAAAAAGCATAATTTTATGTCGCCCCTGCGGGATTCGAACCGGGTACCTTGTGCCAGCGACTACAAGGACTTAACCACTGGGCTACGCCTGTGTTAACGTTAATAACACATTATTTTTCATCTTATTTGTCTACCGTTTGGGATTTTTGGGTTCTTTTTCTGTTTCTTTTTTGTTTTTTTATTCTTTCTCTTTTCTGTTTTCTTTTTCCGTTTCCTTTTTATTTTTCTGTTTCTTTTCCTGTTTTGTTTTTATGTTTTCTTTTCTCTCTTTTTTTAATTTTTTTTCCGTTTTTCTATTCCATTTTTATGTTTAAATTTTCTCTTATATTAAAAATGGTTCGTGTTTTGGAAAATAAATATTTTTAAAAAAAGGTTCTCATTTTTTCGAAAATGGTCCCTTTTTAAATGGTTCCAAACTAAAAATGGTTTCTTTTTTGAAATTTTGTTCCGAACTGTAAAAATGGTTTCGATTTTTGAAAAAGGTTCCGAGTGAAAAAAATGGTTCCAAATTTTCAAAGATGGATCATTTTTAAAAATGGTTCCATTTTGTAAATGGTTCCAAATTAAAAATGATTCTATAAATGGTTATGAAATAAAAACGGTTCCAAATTTGAAAATTATTAGTATTTCAAAATGGTTCTAAATGTAAAAATGGTTCCGAATTTAAAATGGTTCCGAACCGAAAAAATGGTTCCGTTTTCGAAAATGGTTCCGAATCGAAAAAAGTTCCTTTTTGAAAATGGTTTGGTTCCAAATTAAAAAATGGTTTTCAAATTAAATGGTTCCCAATTTGGTTCCATTTTTTAAATGGTTCCAAATTTTAAAATGGTTCCATTTTGAAAATGGTTCCATTTTTTAAAATGGTTCTATTTTGGGAATGGTTCCAAATTTAAATTTGAAACCATTTTCAAAATGGTTCCAGATTAAAAATGGTTCCAGTTTGAAAATGGTTCAAACTTTAAAAAAGGTTCCAAATTTAAAAATGGTACCATTTTGAAACTGGTTCCGAATTTAAAATGGTTCAAAAAATCTAAAAATAGTTCATTTTTAAAAATGATTCCACTTATGAAAATGGTTCTCGACTAAAAATTGTTCATTTTCAAAATTATACTGATATGCTAAAATGGTGTATATTTAAAACGTTTTTGTACTATTATGACACGAACATGCTACAGCCTGCTTGGCTAGACCAGTTTCAGTCCGCTTCTACTAAGCTGGGGTTGCAGGTTCGATTACTGCGTCAGCGCTTAATTCTTTCGTGGTCGAAACGGTCGAACGGAAATGGGCTGGCCCAAGAATAGACTACGTAGGCGCCGCTGGGTTCAGCGACGCTACCGGGCGTCATATATCACGGCAAACCCTATATGCCGACCAGGTCGACGACAGGGCAGCGTCGCACACCTGCGTTGCGCAATGGGCCGGCCCATTACAATCTCATTTTTCGTGCTCTCGCCGCTGGTCACTAATGGGCCGGCGTTTTTTCTTCATTTCTACATCTTTTCTCTCATTTTTTCTGTTTCTTTTTATTTCTTATTTTCGGTTTTCTTTTTAGTTTCCTTTTTCCAATTTCTTTATTATTTTTATATTTAAAACAAATGTTCATGTACCAAAACACAATGTCACCTTTTTTTTGTTCACTTTTAAAATTGTTCAAAAATAGTTATCCTTCATCGATAATTTTGTTCATTTTTTAGAATCGTTCAAAGTAGTTTATGTTCACTTTTTAAAATTGTTCAAACATAATTTTCGTTCACAAACTTTTTCTGTTCGCCTTTTAAAATTGTTAAAAATAGTTTCCATTCAAATATCTTTTTTTCACTTTTAAAAATCGTTCAAAAATAATTTCCGTTCACAGACTTTTTCTGTTCGCCTTTTAAAATCGTTCAATATTAGTTTCCGTTCAAATACTTATTTTGTTAACTTTTGAAAATCGTTCAAAAATAATTTTTGTTCGAAGACTTTTTCTGTTGACCTTTTAAAATCGTTAAAAAATAATTTTCTTTACACAGACATATTTTTTTGTTCACTTTTCAAAAATTGTTAAAAATAATTTTCGTTCACAGACTTTTTATGTTCAGCTTTTAAAACCGTTCAAAAATAATTTTCATTCATAGAATTTTTTCATTTCACTTTTTAAAAAATCGTTCAAACATAATTTTCGTTCGTAGACTTTTTATGTTCACGTTTTGAAATCGTTCAAAAAAATTGTTCACCGTCATTTTCTATTCACTTTTAAAATCGTTCATATTCATATTTTAAAAATGGTTCATAATAATACTTTAAAATTGTTCATATTCAAAATTTACAAATTTGGAAATTGTCCATGTTTGAGAATTGTCCGGCTCAAAAGTAGAATAGGGAGACATATTAATATATCTGTGAAAGAGTTACCAGATGATTTGTCCCCCTCCTATATCTTGTTACATTATATTTAGCCATCTGGAGCAAACGAAATGGATGAATTTTTAACAGCATTGGTATAATTCAGTTGACCGAAGTGAAACATGGAAACAGTTAGCAGAATTTATTGGAAAAATCGCGAGCGAAATCTGGGAAACAGTCGAACTCGCGCGGAGGGAAACAGTCGAACTCGCTGATGCTTCCAATAATCGAATTCGCGACGCACGGAGGGAAACAGTTGAAGTCATGGAATCACGCGGCGAAGCGAAGGATTCAAATAAGCTTCTTGGGCCAGGCCCAGTATTGCGCCAGGGTGTGGGGCTACTCCCTAACATCGACCAGGTCGATGTATAGGGACACCCATATATCACCCCCCGTCTCGCGGCGCGATGGCGAGTTGCGGATGACGCAGGAGCTGGCATCACGGGCCATCGCGTCGCGCGCCACGCTGATGAAATGGACGAGGCCCATCGTATGGCTTCAGGCCCGTGACAGCAGGTCGTAACATTAGGCCGATATAAATCTCGAAATTACGATGTATACAGATACAGTTGGCTTGGTCGTGTAGACCGTCGTCAAGTTCATGGAAACAACCCTGTCTTACTGACATATTTTTCCCCGATAAAGCCGAACTACTTGTACGCACACTCCTTAGTCTCCTACTCTACTTAATCATTTTCGAGAAATTGGGGTTTTTGCTTTGTGATTTGCACAATTCTGGCTCCAGGCCCTTCGTGTCCCGTGTCCCGCTCCAACGAGCTGTAAACACCTGTAGTTCCCACCGAAGCGGAACCTGAAAATGCAGGTGCACATAGAAGTTTTAATGTCGATAAAGTTAGCAGCAGATGGGCATACGTACACAAACATATGTGAGCTCAGCCGATCTGCTCTTGTTGGAATTGTTGTCCATCATTTTTTTTACAAAAAGCACCCTAGATTGAAAACATGTCTGACATATACCCATCGTGTCACGTCACGCCTGGCAGTGTGTCCTACCCGTCAGGAACATGGCTAGTGTGGCTTAACATACTGAATTGTGCAATATGTGTACAAAGGCGATCCGGTGGGTTAACATAAAAAATGTGGTGTTTTGTTTTTATAATTTTCTTTGATCATGGAGGCAGTAAGGAGTACCATAAGGCCGCGGTAGCCACGTGGTATCCCAACAACGTGACACTTTCAACCAGGAAGCGATGAAATCCACGCTTGAATGTACCATATAGGACTGAGATGACATCTTATAGAATCTTTGCAACTTCATGCTTTAAAATGTTTTAACTCTCAAACATGAATACAATTTATATGAGTACAATTTATGCCCTGTCTTTGATAGTTTGGATTGTATGATTGAGACTTGTTTTGGTTTTAAATTCACCATCCAGTAATTTGTGATTTGCCATTATATTACAAAATAGAATAGATCCACAACTTATGCGTTACTGATGTAATGAAAACTGTAAGAATCGACTCAGTTTAGTAAGCTTTGAATATTAACTAAATTTGTATGTTTTTTGAAACCTATGTACTAGTTTTAAAGACATCATCGCTAAGAAGACAACATATCGAAACGCGCTGATGTCATCGCATGTTTATTTTGTTGTTTAAGTACCTTACATTCCCCCCATTCACAATTTTCAAATATTTTAGCTATTTCAACGTGGACTATATACAGACTAAAATGAGTGAATGTACGCACTGAAATGTGTATAGATACATGTGTTTCAAAAAATATGTAAAATGATTTATAATTTTGAACAGAAAAGGTACGTTTAAGTTCAACTTTGCATGCATGATGAGGCTTTGGTGAGAGCTCACGATACGTCGCGTGGAGTGACACTAGAGAGAGAAGGTTCTGCAACATAAAATCCGAACAATAATGTGACCTTCTCCATGCACTATATACCTCACATCATTTGCAATGATCTATGTAATGCAAGAACATCATATGGGGACTGCCACGTTTGCTTCATGAAAGGACGAACTAGACTGTCTTGGACAATAACCGGACCGAACACGTAGTCACCGTCTTGCTCACCAATGGTGTAGATCGTTTCGAGCGCCGCCATCTTGGGATCATAGTAGCCTAAGGATGTCCCCGTATTGAGCAATATCCGTCCATCGGCTGGGTGAGCAAACAGCAGCCTGGTCCTCTCCGACGAGTACTCTGGCGAGAACTTGTCGAGCTCTATACGACACTCCACACACCAAGCCCCGTCGTCGTCCTTCATCATCCAAACGTCAATGGCGTTCTTTTCCTCGTCATTACACGCCATGCAAATCGCGCCGTAGAGCTCAAGGATGGAGCCACGGCCACTACCGCATGGAGGGCCCTGCAGGACCTCGAATTCTCTATCCCATGTGTCAAATGCCACCAGTTCGCACACGACGGAGCAGGGCCCGAGCTTAGGCTCGACGACCCAGTAGATCTTGCCGTTCGAGTAGGCCGGCGATATGTCGACGGCCACCGGCCTGGGAGGAGGGTCGACCAGATCCCAACTTCCTCGTAGAGACCGCACGTGACACTCCAGCTTGTAGTATCGAGTCTCCATGTTCTTCTTCTCATAGGCAAGTGACACTATGACATGGTCGTCAATCTCATGGTCGTAACCCAGGGCAATACGACCGGCGAAGGATGTGTCATGCCTTTGGATGTCTTCTACATATACCCTCTCATGATAGTCTGTGGTAGGATTGTAAAGGTGGTCCCAGAGAGGCTCCGGGTCCCTATGTTGAGGCCATGTCAAGGCTGCGAACACCGGAACAAGCCTGGATTGTTCATCACCATTGGACGGTTGATGGGATCCCCAGGTCACTGAATGAACCCACCAAGGGGTCGGAGACAAACATGACCCGTGGGCTCGTCGCATGGACGGCGGCGTGCGACCGGATAAAACGATCGGTGGTGACCATGACACGCCACTCTCTGCACACGAGGCTCAGCAGCAAGACGGACTTGGCCGGCAGCCACTTGAGAACTTCCGACCAAGCTTTGGTCACCGACGACGAGAAGACCATGTCCTCGGTGTTGGTGCTTCCCAGAGTCACGAGGCTCTCTTCGAATAGTCCGATTGCCGGGTAATTGTAGGCATCGTCAAAATCACCAGCGATGAGCTCTTCGGGCTTTAGAAGAATCTCTGGTGTTCCCACACCCTAAAGGTCCATCGGCACCGTGAACACCACGCATTTACCTGTACCGAACATAATCTTCTTCTGCGATCCATTGTCGCCGCTACAGATCTTAAGCGGAGCTATCCAGCCTGACTGCAGCAACGTCATCTCCGGCTCCGGCCAACCCGTTGGGTCGAAGCAACAAAGCTGCTCCCACCGTCGTGCCGCGTAATCTTGCAACAGCAATACGTGGCAAGGGCCATCCCCGCCGCCGTGAAAGACGCATAGGCAGCCGTTCAGCTCAGTGATCCTGAGAGGATCGTTCCCCGGGGGACACGGTGGCCCCGGAAGCGAACCGAAGGTCTCGTCGCAGACGTTGAAAGTGAGGATGCCACCATCGTCCCGGCAGTGGAAGTGCACACTACTAGGAAAACCCTTATAGGTGGGTTGGTATTCTGTGGCGCACCCTTAATTGGTGCGCCACAGAAATATTTCTGTGGCGTATGGAATAAGGTGCGCCACAGAAATTTTGGCCTTTCTGTGGCGCATCTGAGAGACATGCGCCACAGAAATCAAACATTCTGTGGCGCATGGAAGCGAATGCGCCATATAATGTAATATTTCTGTGGCGCATGCCCATCCATGCGCCACAGAAATAGTGTGGGTCCCACGTTCCAATTATTGGGCCAGGTCCATCTGGGGAGATTCTGTGGCGCACGTGGCCCAGTGCGCCACAGAAAGTTATATTCTGTGGCGCACCAGCCGCCATGCGCCACATAATCGTAGCTTTCTGTGGCGCACCCAACACCGTGCGCCACAGAAAGTTGACATTCTGTGGCGCACCGAGCTGCGTGCGCCACAGAATGTTGGCCCAGATCCACAAAAAGGTGGCAGCACCCACTTTCCCCATGTGACCTTCTTCATTCTCCCCCCATGCATCTAGCTCGAGCTCCTCCTCTCTCCCATGGCATTTTGACCATCCTATTATCCATTATTTGTTGTTAAACTTACTTTGTTTGACATAGAATTGGTGAGGGCTTGGGGAAAGCCTCCATATATATTCTCCTCCTCTCTTTTTGTCCACTATTTTCCCTCCATCACCACACACTCTCTCTCATCGATCACGGTCACGTCTCGGGAACGGATCTAGATCTACTAGGTGGGTATTGTTGGATGGGTGTTTGTTAAAGGCATGAGAAACTTGTCGGCGGGCGATTGTGTGTGTGGTTTGCATGAAGCAAACTATTTGTTGAACGGATCTATGCATGAAACTTGTGTGTGTGGTTTGCATGAATCTTTGCATGTTGTTCCTTGCGCCGGCGTGGTGCATGGATGTTTGCCGAAATGTTGATTCATTTCCATTTCGGTAAATTTTTGCACCACATATGTCCTACTTCTAGGGGAAGTCATGCCGAATTTTTTCGTCGAACATTTCCGACTTAATAACACATACTCTATATGTATACCGTGTAGGCGACCATGGTCATGAAGATGAGCTCCAGTCGAATCAACAACTACAAGGAAGAAGCGAAGGCGGAAATGATTCGGTGCAACAAGCGCCACATACGATGTCCGTGTAGAAGTTGCAAATTTGTGAGATGGATCGACCCTGATTCCGGACTATTGGAGGAACACCTGCTCAGGCGCGGTTTCATGGAAGGCTTCAATGAAGCGCCGACAGCAAATGTTGCGCCGACAGCAAATGTTGCGCCTGAAGACGAGGGCGGGCATGATGATCGTGACGAAGGAGATGCCGACGGAAATGGTCATGATGAAGGAGTAGATGGTGGTGGAGAAGACGCGAACACGCCGCAGAGCTCGCTAATGTCGGCCTTGATGGAGTCTCATGTTCAAGAACTGCTCCTTAAGCAGGCGAGGACCGTTAGAGAGAAAGCCAAGCTGGCGCAAATGGAGATAGACGGGAAGACTCCGTTGTATCCAGGGTGCCGGCCACAGGATACGCGCTTGCAAGTAACGCTTGATGCTCTGGAGATGAAGTCAGGAAACAAATGGACCGACGTGAGCTTCAACAAGAACATGAAATTCTTCCACGAGCGTCTTCCCGAGGGGAACACATTGCCAACTAGTATCGAGGAGGCCAAGAAAGTCGTGTGCCCTCTTGACCTACCGCACGTTAAATACCACGCCTGCATCAATGATTGCGCAATTTATCGGGGCGAGTACGAGGACAGAACCACATGTCCGGTGTGCGGCCAAGGACGGTACAAGAGCCGTGGGAAGAAAGGTCCTCACAAAGTGGTATGGTACTTTCCTATCACTCCCCGTCTGCAGCGGTACTTCGTGGACCCTAAGGAAGCAAAGCTCATGCAATGGCACGCGGAAAGGGAGAAGCCTGAAGAAGATCCGGAGAAGGGCAGGATCCTTACACACCCTTCAGACGCTAGCCAGTGGCAAGAGTTGGACGCCGTCGGAAATTTCGGAGGCGACGCAAGGAACGTCAGGCTCGGTATGAGCACCGATGGACTCAATCCGTTCGGCAACCAGAGTAGCACGCATAGCACCTGGCCCGTGTTTGTATGGCCTTACAACCTTCCCCCGTGGTTGTGCACGAAGCAAAGGTATATACACATGAGTCTTCTCATTCAGGGGCCGAAACAAGCAGGTGTCCACATACATACGTATCTCGCGCTGTTGGAAGAGGAGTTAGCCACGTTGTGGGCGACCCCAGCCCGTACGTGGGATGCCTACACTGGAGATTATTTCCCATGAGAGCCGCGCTGCTCACGACGGTGCAGGACTATCCTGGTTGCTCATATGTATCGGCCCAGGTAGGCCACGGATTCTGCGCATGTGTCAGGTGCATGGATAAGACCCCGCATCTCCAGCTACCAAGGAATCCGGGTCTTCGAAAACCGTGTACCCAGGGGCTCGAAGGTGGCTTCGCATGGATCACCCGTGGAGGAAACGCGGTGACCTGTTTAATGGTAAGGACGAGCCCGAAGGACCCCCGATCCCGAGGAGCGGCACAGAAATCGACGAGCTGTTGAATAATTGGGGAGTGCCCTGCGCCGGGAAAGAAACGACCGAAGGTAGATCCGCTGCTGGGTGTATGGAAAGCGAGGGCTGTTTTCCACAACTTGCCCTACTGGAAGGTCCTCAAGACGCCACATAGCCTCGATATGATGCACATTACGAAGAATGTCACCGAGAGTCTGCTTGGCACTCTTTCCAACATGCCGGAAAAGACCAAGGATGGGACGAAAGCAAGATACGATCTGAAATGGCTTGGTGTCAGGAAAGAACTTCAGGCCCCCGATAGCGATGACGATGATGATGATGATCAGACGGAAGGGACTCAAGGTCGCGCAAAAGGGTAAAGAAGAACACTGTGGTGCTTCCCGCTACGTGCTTCACTATGAGTCCGGAGGAGCTCGAGCAATTCTACAGGTGTCTTCTAGGAGTCAAATTTCCGAATGGTTACGCGGGCAGATAAGCAGATATCTGGACGGAAAGAAGAAGAGGTTTAGCGGGATGAAGTCTCACGACTGTCACGTGTTGTTGACGCAGATACTTCCCGTTGCGATTCGAGGGATAATGGACGAGCACGTCCGTGATACGCTGCTTGCCCTTTGCAACTTTGTCGACGTCATCAACAGGAAGTCGATCGGGGTGAAGCAGCTCGACAGGCTACAGAAGAGATCGAGCTGGTACTATGCGAGCTCGAGATTTACTTCCCGCCAGCATTCTTTGATATATGCGTGCATCTCCTTCTCCATGTCGTTGATGACATCAGGCAGCTAGGGCCAACGTTCATGCACTACATGATGCCGTTCGAAAGGATGAACGGTGTCATGAAAGGATACGTTCGCAACAGGGCCCGTCCAGATGCAAGCATGACCAAGGGCTTTCTAACCTACGAGTGCATCTCCTTCTGCCAGAATTATCTAAGCACGAGAACCAGGATGTAGGTCTGCCCACGAGGAAACACTTCGACAGGCTCAATGGATATGGTCACCGAGAGGGCTCCAGCACAATCTTTGTCAGCATGCAGGGTCGAAAGGACGACTTCGACAGGGCTCACCGGGTCGCGCTACAACACTTACAGTTGATCGAAACTTGTGTGGAAGAGCACAAATGCTTACTCGAGCAACATACATCAAACTGGGCCGGCCGAGGAAGAAGGGAGACGTAACCAGAGAGCACAACGCCAGCTTCACGCGTTGGTTCAAGCAAAAGCAAATGGATCTAGCAAAGAGGAAACCGCCATCTACGGAAGATGAACAACTCATATTCTCCTTATCACGGGGTCCCTCGCACAACGTAAAGACCTATCAGTGTACGACATCAACGGCTACAGATTCTACACCGAGGAAAGGACAAGATGTCGGAATATCAAAACTCAGGAGTAACTATGCTATCCTACGGCGATGAGGAGGCTACTGTCAAGGAAAGATACTTCGGAAGGATTGAGGACATATGGGAGCTCAACTACTGTGGAGAGGTGGTGCCAATGTTCCGTGTAAGATGGGCCAAGGACGTCGTCAAAGAAGGCCGGTATTTCACCACCATGGTAATACCCGATGCCAAATCGAAGAACGCCTCCGCGAAAAATGAGCCATGGGTACTCGCTAGCCAAGTTGAGCAATGCTTCTTCATTACCGACCCGTCGAAGCCTAGTCGTGTTGTCGTGAGGAGGGGCAAGAGGAGCATCATCGGAATGGAAGGAGGCGCCACCGAGCAAGACTTGGACAACGAGCCAAAGATCGAGGAGGAATTCGACAAGTTCTTCGACATGCCTACTACTAGTACACAAAGAAGGAAGACCTCCCTACCTAGGATAGGTTGTCCGTTCACGCGAAGAAATCTCAAGGTGACCGGCCTAAAGTTTTCAACCGCGAAGAAGGGAAAGAAGAGAAGCTAACTCGCGGAACCGAGACGAAGAAGAGACTTTTTTGGTGTATTTAATTTGCGTGTGTGTGTGAGCATACGTATGTATGATCATTAATATGTATGACACATTGTGTGTGAGACAATGCACGACGATATATATGTATTTAGTGAATTCAATATATACCAAAGACATTAATTATGTGTAGTTTTTGTGAACCAAAATTAACCAAAAATATTTGAAAAGAAAAAAAATAAAAAGTGAGCAGCTAGGATTTGAACCTGGGTTGCCCATGTTAACTGACGTGGTTGGAACCACTGGGCTAGTGTGTGTTTGTGCTATGTTATAGCAGCACAGCTTTTTATTTTAGAGGCTAGCTATTTCTGTGGCGCATCCGCCCAAACGATGCGCCACAGAAATCTTGGAAATTCTGTGGCGCATCCCCGCGGGGGTGCGCCACAGAAATGCTGGGCACCCACTTACATGTGGGCCCTCGCCGCGCTGCCTCTTCCTTCCCCAATTTCTCTAACTTCAAACTGCTCCCCGCGCTTCCTCGTCCCCGACGCCGGCGACCTCATCCCCTGCGCCCGACGCCGCCTCAACTCGCCGCCCACCCTGTGCGCCGCCCGCCCTCGTCGCCGGCGACCTCATCCCCTGCGCCCCGGCCGCCCCGCCCGAGCCGCGCCGCACACCGCGCCCGGCGACCTCTCCTGCGCGCCGTCGTCGCCCACGCCGCTCCCTCTGCCGTCGTTGCCCGCGGCGCGCCCGGCGACCTCCCCTGCGCCCGCGGCCGTCCCCTCCCTCCCCCCTCCCCTTCCCTGCCCGGTACGCTTCCCCCTCTTCCTTCTCCTTCCCCTCCCGAAACCTGTGCACGTAACGTGTTCGACAAAAATCCTAGCTAGGATCAGTGCAGAACCATCTTGATTTTTTACAGAATTTGTTAGATTTTTTGTTGATTGCTTGCTGCAAGTAGTTGCCATCACCATTTAGTAAAAGTTTTGAAATTTTGCTAAGTTAAAAAATGTTAGTGCATGCAGTAGATGTTTAGGTTAGTGCTAGGTGCTTGATATATGTTGTTATATGGAAAAATGCAGTAGATGTTTTAGTGTTCTAGGTTCTAGGTGCTTGCAAAACCACATTTATCCCCTTGTTAATTTACTAACCACATTTATGTGCTAAGATAGATAAAATATGTGAAGTAATAGTGCATAGTTGCTTGCTGCCACACTACTTTGAAGATGCATTTTTAGTTGCTGCTATAGCTGCTTTTGTGACATGATCCTTTTTTTGGTTGTGCAGGGTGTAGAGGTGCTTGTGTGTACTAGGCAAGAAGACGTCCGTGGAATCGATTTGGTGAGCTCCGGTGACCATCGTGTCGTGGTTCTTTGTTGTGATGCTGTTGCCGGCCAGCTATGCCGGCGGGAGATTTTTTGTGAAATGCTGTTGCCGGCCAGCTATGCCGGCGGGATATGTGTTGGTTGTCATGCTGTTGCCGGCCAGCTATGCCGGCGGGATATTTTTTGTGAAATGCTTGCAGGTACCCCGTGAGGCCCTTGAGATTGCCGGAACGTCGATTAACTTCCGTTCCGGCAAATTCGGGTACTCCATATGTCCTATTTTTAGCAAAGGTCATGCCAAATTTTTCGTGAAATTTAGCATGACTTTGCTAAAAATAGGACATATGGGGTATTGCGGCTAATGCAAGGGCCGGGGTATGTTAGTACTAAATTAAGTGATGCTCTTGTTATATTTGTTGTACTAATTACTTTTTGCCTCTTTTTAATGCAGTGCAAACATGTCC
The DNA here is from genome assembly GCA_947311845.1 of Poa pratensis. Lineage (NCBI taxonomy): Eukaryota > Viridiplantae > Streptophyta > Magnoliopsida > Poales > Poaceae > Poa > Poa pratensis. Next base: position 75,520,822 of record CAMZMU010000027.1, on the reverse strand, counting down.
TCCGAGGCCGGCCCTTCTAAGCACATGAGCGTCGACGAAGAAGCTAGAAAAAGGAACACGTCGTTCTGGGAAGTGAACCCGGAGATGGAGGAGACGGAGGCCGCCGCACTGGCTCGTGACGGCGATGAGGACTTTCAGTTAGAGGAGGCCGAAACCACCACCACCGATGGAGATGACGCCACCACCACGGATGCGGGGGTGGCGACCACACGGATGTCGGGGGTGGCGACCACACGGTGTCGGGGGTGGTGGTAGTAACCCGCCGGCCGCTAAGAGGCTTAAGAAGCCGAGGAAGGACCGGACACCGCAAGCGGTCGGCATCGTCACAGACACCTTCACTAAGGTCTCCGTAAGTGGCAAACCACTGGAGCCTAGGAACATCGCCAAAGGGTACGGCATGCAACTAGGGTGCATCCTCCGGGAGCATGCATCGATCAACACGTATGACCTCAGGAATCCGGAGAATCAGGCTTTGCGCAATGACCTCCTCAAGAAGCTTCATCAACGATATATTTTCCCGGCTGATGGAAACAAAAAGGTGGACAACTTCGCCATCACGAAGATGAATACTGCCTTGACAAGCTGGAGAGGCCGGGTGAAGGACAAGATTCTTAAAAAGGGTCTTAGCTGGGAGGAGATCAGGGCCAAAGAGCCGTACCTCGAGGAAGTTGAGTTCGATATATTCAAGGCGTCCTTGTCGTCTCCGGAGGCTGTAAAATGGACCGAGTGGGGGAAGAACATGCGGGCACTGAACTTAGGTAACCACCATTTGGGAAGTGGCGGTTACGAAGGAAAAAAGCCCATTTGGGACAAGGAGGATGCCGAGGTTGCGAGACTTGGGAAAGAGAACCCGTGGCATAAATTCACGGACGAGCAAATTAGGAACTTTGTTCGGTCCCGCTACTATCTGAAGCCGGGGACGGGGGAATTCGTTACCGACTATGAAGATGTGTTGGAATTCGAGAAAAAGCTGGTAAGGAACTTAATTACCATTTGCGTTGATTTCTACATGGGGTTCACGTTTATTTCCTTTGTCCGCAGGCGGCTGAGTTGGTGATTGAGGCTGAGGCCGACCCATCGTCCCAGGAGCCTCCGGCCGGCCCGTGGGACACGACTTTCAACCGGGTGATGAACGTTCACAAGGGGAGGGACAAGTCAAAGCCGCCGACGTCAGCTGGCCGTGTGACCGGCTTTGGTACGGCGATGAAGTTCACCGAGTACTACAGCACGGACACCGACAAGAAAAAGGAGAGGAGGAGGCCGGCTCAAGATAGAGCCGAGGTTCTCGAGCTAAGGAAGAAGCTGGACGCACTAGAGGCCGAGAAGGTGGACTCCAGCGTGGTGGACAAGCTAGTGGCCGAGAAGGTGGAAGAGAAGCTCCGGGCTTTGTTACCCGATGCATTGGTGCAGGGGATAACTGCTTGGCATGCGGGAGGTCAACAGGGGCCGATACACGTGCCCAGCTTCGCCGGCAGCACCTCCAGCAATAACGTGTCGCCGGTCCTGCCGACCCCACCGGTGCCCCCTGCCGTGGAGCAACATACACCAACGCCGGAGAATAATGATAATGCACACGAGCGGCCGGAGATTGATAGGCCGGCCGCCGGCACCGGCGCCCTTGTCTCGACATTAGCCGAGCTCAACGCCGTCACCAAGGTAACTAATTAGTATGTGTGTGTGAGGCAATGGAAACATATATATGTATGATCATGAATATGTATGATACATTGTGTGTGAGACTATATATGCCTTATCTCATGGTGCCCGCTATGTGTTGACTCCCAGGACATGCCTTGCATACTCCTGCATAGGGTGGGTACCGACGGCGAGTTGAAGGAAGTCGCAAGGGCCTCGACCGTACAACCTTTGACCCGCGATATCCACAACGTCCGAATGAGCGAGCTCGTGATGAAAGTAAATGTGAAGGAGGTACTGCCTGAGTTCTGTGACATCGACCCCCCTAAGCAACCTCAGGGAGCCGAGAAACACATGAAGCTTGGCGAATGCGGGCAGTGGATGCTGGAATGGCCGAAGACCCAAATTCGTCTTGGGGATGTTCTTCAAGGGGCCAGGCGCACCGGCGGCGCCACCTCGAGGCCCCGAGCCCCGATCGTTCGGCCCCCGCCGAGGCGGACAAAAAAAGATGCTGGGATGAACCGGCGCCACAAGCAGCCGTCACCACCACCCAGACGGAACCGCCGGTCGCCCCCACCGCCGGCCGGAAGCTACCGCCGCCGGTCATCGCCGCCACCAACCGCCACAAACAGTTGTTGGGAACGTCTTCCCCGCAACCGTCCAAGGTTAGTTCTGACTTTCCGAATTCCCCGACTTTCCGACTTTCCCGACTAACGGATGTGCTATTGTTTATGTTTTAGGACAAAGCCGTTGCACCTCAACTTGGTGGCAACGACGACAATGTTGAGGAGGATGATGATAATGATGTAAACGTCGATGACTACATCAACACTGGCGCCGCCGCGGATGATATGTTCATGCCTCTTATGGATGAAGAACCCTTCCGCGACCACCACATTCAACCTGCTCGTCCCACTTCATGCACACAGCGCCTGGCCTTCACCGACACGCCTCCGGATGCCGGCGATCATCAAGCTCAACCGGGTACCATTTTCACCCCTACCACACTGAAAGAAACAGTTAAAGCGGGGTTCACTGCACCCCACCCCCACAATCCCCAGAGAAGAAGAAAAAGAAGAGTCATCAAAGGAAGAGAAAAGCATACTCTGCGAGCCAGCAAGATCCTAAGATCCGGGGTCCTGAAGACACGAATCCACAAGGCTACTCCAGAGTTCATGAAGCTGGTAAATCTATCTTGTCCGGGGACATGCTCCGCCTTGCAGAAGGACCCATGATTACTTTGCAGAATAATATCTTGTATCTAGAGGAGACCCTTCTTAAAGAGAAGAACCCAGGTTACCCGGCGTTCTCGGTCAAGGTGCCAAAAGAGTTGGTGGACTTCGTCCAGGAAGACCCCGCAGATGTGTTCTTCATAGCGTACGAGGACATCTTCAACCTGTATCACTCCAAACGGCTGGACTATAACATGGTCCGCCTATATGCTCTCGATGCGGCGATGAAGATCAGGAGAGATGATACCCCGTACATCGCGATAGTGGATCCCTACTACATGCGCGACAGCCATCTGGTGGAAGGATCAACAACACGGGAAACGGCCAAGGAGTACCTCGTTAGGGTCTTCCTGGCCAACAAGGAGAAGACCGCCCTTCTTCTGCCTTACTTTTTCGAGTAAGTACACATCTGCTCGCCACCGTCCTATCTTATGTCTTCTTGTACATTTCTTCCATCGCTGATCCTTTGTCCAACATTCTGCTTCAATTGTGTTGAGCAGGGACAAGTACTGCGCACTCATCCACGTATCCCCGAGGTGGTCCGTTGCCACTTATTTGGACTCGGGGAATAAATCCCAGCCGAGATCATACAACAGAATAAAGGGTGTTCTCGATGACGCTCTCGAGGCCTATGCCAAAAAGGGCGGCCCCTTCCATAAGAAGTCGGAATTTTTCACGGAGGACGACAACACACACAAGTTCTTGCATGGGACCGGATTCCATTGCGTCAAGCAACTGGATGGCAGTGTGATGGAGGCCTACTATGCCCTCCGTCACCTTAAAACGATTGTCCGGGATTGCGAGAAAACGAAGATTGCATCTAATCTCGCAGAATACACCAAAATGGCGGAAGGTCTCACCGATGCTGATTATAGACAAGACTTCCATCGCATCCGGCTGCAGTTAACAAATATCATCCTCGACGATGTCATGCACGCCTCAGGGTCCTTCCACTTCCGCTTCGGTACGTAGGATGTATTATAAAAGATAGCCTTGCTAAGCATTACTAGCTAGTGTGTACTTTTTTGTAGAAGTGCATGTGTAGGGTTATATATTATATATATGCTATGCTATGAAACCCAAATAGGATAGCCATATGGTTTCCAACCATGACAACATTGATTGATCGTCTTGCCTCTATACTTAGATGAACAAATTATACTCTATGTATATCACTAACCAATATATATCCCAATCCATCTTCAGCGTTGTCTCAGAAGGAAATGGAAGAACGACTAGCGGCGCAGAATGACACCAGGGAGTGGAGGACGAAAGGGGGTATTCTACCGTTCCCGGCGCCGCTCAAGAAGAGAAGCCATGATCATGCTCCATCATCGCGGCGGTGACAACTTCATTTGTACTAAGACTTGTGTGTGACATGAGATGAACCTTTGTACCAATTAAGACTTGTGTGACATGATCGAGATGGAACTTTTGTAGACTTGTGCTTTGGCACTTGTCACTATATGCATGTATGTATCTTGGGCTCTAAGTGTTTGTCATGACATAGTAATGTGTTTGTTTTCATATACCGTGTCAAAATATATTATTGTTTCTATTATTCCTGTATTTCATGTAATATACCTGTATTTGTACAGGAAAATAAGAATTTCTGTATTTCTGAAAAAAACTTTTGTGGCGCATCATTTATTTTTTTGTGGCGCACCACTTTCTGTGGCGCACCAGGAAAAGGTGCGCCACAGAATTCCTCTGCATGTGGCCTACCCAGATATTTCTGTGGCGCACGCTTCTGGTGCGCCACGAAAGTTGGTTTTTGTGGCGCATGCACGCGGTGCGCCACAGAAATAAATATTTTAGTGGCGAGGATTCTGTGGCGCACCCAGGAATTCTACGGATGCACCACAGAATTAGATTTTGGTGCGCCACTGTTAACCCTTTTCCCACTAGTGGCAGATGCCCGTGAAGGAACACGGCCGCGTTCTCTTCCTCCACCACGCAGATTGGAGTCTGCGAGGTGGCGGGCCTCCATTACGGCGGCGTGACGCCACCGATGACAAACACCTCGCAGCTCGGGGGAGCCTCATCAATATCTTCGCTGAGGCCCTGTTTGTTTCTAGAGTTTTTGTGGGGATTGGGGGGATAATACTCTAGTGGATTGGGTGAAACATCAAACTTCAAAACATCGTTGTTTCTAGTGTATTGTACAGGTTTTATCCCCACATTTCCCCCACAAATCCCCAAACTCTAGTTTATTTTTTCTCAATCCCCTAGGGGATTCAATACACTACCCCTACCTAGTGGATTGATCTCCAATCCCCTAGGGGATTGGGTGAAGTTTGGGGTTTCACCCAATCCACTAGAGTATTATCCCCACCAATCCCCACAAAAACTCTAGAAACAAACAGGGCTGAAGATACGCACTGCTTTGTACTCGTGGCTCAGCGAGCAGTAACCAAAGCCGTAAACTACTTTGGAGTACCACGGCAGCGAAGAACGGAAAGTCATCTTCAATGGCGCTCGGCTATCGGGGAGAGGCCGCACCTCGCCGGTGGATGGGTTGCAGACGCAGTAGCCGCCCTCGCCGACGCAGCGGAGGAGGATGAGGCTATCAAAACTGGAGATTGGTTGGGTTTCGGTTATGCCTCTAGGGCTGCCGTGTGCATCATATATATAGCCACAAAGGGGCAGGGATTACATTGAGATTACATCAGGAGGTTAGTATCGTAGCTATACAAACTAACTCGAGTCTATCTACTCATATACGTGGAGTACAAGCCACGGTACAACAATATCTAAACCTCTCTAACAATCTTGTTTAACAGGCCCCCTCAAACACAACTCTCTAAATTGAGATGTCATTTGAAATCTTCAAGTTGTTTCACCGGGAGAGGTTTTGTAAAGCCATCAGCCACCTGATCTCTAGAAGGAATAAATCTGACCTCCAAAAACTTGTTTGCCACACGTTCAACTTGTTTGCCACACGTTCACGAACAAAATGGAAGTCTATCTCGATATGCTTAGTTCTTGCATGAAACACTGGATTAGCGGACAAGTACGTTGCACCAAGGTTGTCACACCAAAGACATGCAACTTTCGGCTGTGGTACACCAATCTCTCCAAGAATTGATTGTACCCAAATAATCACCGCTGTGGGGTTGGCTAAGGCCTTGTACTCGGCTTCTGTACTCGAACGTGATACTGTTGCTTGCTTCCTGGACTCCATGATATCAAATTGGGTCCAAAGAACACAGCAAACCCTCCTGTAGAGCGTCGATCATCAGGACATCCTGCCCAATCGGCATCAGCAAAAGCACTAACAAGAAGTGAAGATGACTTCTGAATTTTCATTCCAAGATCCAAAGTATGCTGCAGATATCTAATAATCCGTTTCACCGCTGTCCAATGCACACTAGTAGGAGCATGTAAATACTGGCATACCTTGTTGACCGAGTAGGAAATATCCGGCCATGTCATAGTGAGGTACTGTAGTGCCCCCACCACACTCCTATACCGAGTTATATCATCAGGTGGGAGTGGAATTCCTTCATGGGCAGAAAGCTTCTCTGTCGAGGACATTGGCGCAGTCATACCTTTGCAATTACTCATGTTAACATGCTTGAGCAAATCCTTCATGTACCTCCCTTGCGAAAGAGTGATACCATCGGCCACCTTCTTCACTTCTATACCCAAGAAATAGTGCAAGTCACTCAAATCCTTGAAGGCAAAATCTCCCCGAAGTTGTTGTAGCAGATTTGTAACCGCAGCCGAGGTTGAGCTAGCCACAATTATGTCATCAACATACACAAGAACAAACATAGTGACTTCGGCCTTGGCAAGGAAAAACAAGGATGTATCGGATTTGGATGGTTGAAAACCAAGGTGCTGAAGTTTTGTGCTCAATCTCGAGTACCATGCACGTGGGGCTTGTTTCAAGCCAGATAAAGCTTTATCAAGCTTGCATACCAATCCATTCCCTTTCTCAAAACCAGGTGGTTGTCTCATATAGACCTCTTCCTCCAGAACGCCATGCAAAACGCATTATGAACATCAAGTTGTCTAAGTGTCCAGCCTCGTGATACTGCAATAGAGAGCACAAGTCTGATGGTAGCAATCTTGACCACTGGACTGAAGGTGTCTTCGTAGTCAATTCCATAACGCTGCTTGAACCCTTTGGCTACCAGCCGAGCCTTATACCTATCAATGGTACCATTAGATTTTCTTTTTATCTTGTATACCCACTTGCAATCTATAACATTCTTCCCTTGCTTTGCCGGTACAAGATGCCACGTCTCATTTCTCATAAGGGCCATGTACTCTTCATCCATTGCTTGTTTCCACTTCTGATCACCAAATGCCTCTTGCACATTTTCAGGTTCACCCGTGGAGCAAAAATTTCCATACCGAATCATCCCGGGATACATTTTCACCGGTTTCTGAATTTTGTTCTGCAGCCTGGTCACAGCACGCACAGGCGCAGAAGATCCGAGCACATCCTGAGAGGCAGATTCTGCCGCAGAGCTGGGCCCGGACGCGGTCGTTGTCGCCACAGATTGTGCCATCGAAGGTTCCGTCGACACAGATACCGTGTGCGCAGCGGAGCCGTGCGGCTGTGGTGTGACTGTGGAAGAAGCCGCAGACGATCCCGTCGCCTGGCTGCCAGCTGCGCCATGTGCAGGGCCAGGCCCACGCCGCAGACCCGCGCCATCCGACAGCGGCCCGCGAGCCAATGAGGAGCTAGCACCTGGAGCCGCGTCATCGCCGGCCCCGCTTTCTCCTGTCGCCGCCGCTGATCCCGAGGAGGATTGTGTCGGGGATCCAGCGGGCGATCCCAAGGCAGATTCGGCACCTGAATCAGCCTCGTGTTCAGCATCTAAGGCTCCTGCTCCATGCACACTGGCCTGCCTACCAGAAAATTCTCCAGAAGCAGAATTAGTAGGATTAGCAACCAAAAAATCATCTATTAGTTCTCCCCCTTGATCAAAACGTGTAAAGGATAGGAGGTGTGTGGGCAGGAGTAAGATCTCAGCACAGAGACGTGCTCCGGCATTGGGGTGTAGTTCGGCAAAGGGGAAGACACTCTCGTCAAAAACCACATCACGAGAAATATATAGGCGACCACTAGAAATATCAAGACACTTGTATCCTTTATGAAGATTACTGTAACCAAGAAAGGCACATCTAGTTGAGCGGAAAGAAAGTTTGTGGGAGTTGTATGGACGCAAATTTGGCCAACACACACATCCAAACGTGCGAAGAAAGGAGTACTCGGGTTTCCTTTGAAAGAGTCGTTCTAAAGGTGTTTCAAGATTAATTACACGACTAGGAACACGGTTGATAAGAAAAGTGGCCGCAAGGAATGCTTCATCCCAATATTTCAATGGCATATGGGCATGTGCTAAAAGAGATAAACCCACCTCAACTATGTGTCTATGTTTTCGTTCTGCAGAACCGTTTTGCTGATGTGCATGAGGACACGATACATGATGCTCAATGCCTACTCGTTGAAAAAATGACCTAAGCTTTTGGTATTCACCTCCCAATCGGATTGGAGAGCAAGGATCTTTCTATCAAAGGTGCGTTCAACATGGTTTTGGAAATCATGAAAGCGAGAGAACACATCAGATTTATTCTTGAGAAGATAGATCCACGTAAACTTGCTATAGTCATCAACGAAGCTTGCATAATACTTGTTGCCTCCAACAAAAGCACAAGCCGGACCCCACACATCGGAAAAAATAAGCTCCAAAGGAGCACTAGACACACTACTAGACTTGGGATAGGGGAGTTGATGACTCTTCCCCTTTTGACAAGCATCACAAACAAAATCTGCAGAATTATCCTTTGAAGAAGGAAGTTTATTTTGACTAAGAACTCGTTGAACAACATCAAACGAGGGATGCCCTAAACGACTATGCCACCAGGCGGTCGAAGGCTTATTGACTCCAAAAGCTTGTTTTGACGAAGATGAAGGACTCGATGACAAGGGGTAGAGGCCGGCACGACATCTACCGTGAAGGATTATTCTCCTCGTACCCTGTTCCTTGACAAAAAAAAAGAGTCTGGATGAATCTCAAGAAAGGCATAGTTATCACATGCTAGTTTATGGGCAGAAATAAGGCTTTTGTTGGCATGAGGTGAGCGAAGGATATTGTTTTGATGAAGTTGCTTATCACAAGGAGTAGAAATAATAGAATGACCTATATGGCTGATATCCATACCTGTTCCACTGGCGGTGTGGATCTTCTCATGCCCATGGTACCTGTCGCGGTCTGTCAGCTTCTCCAGCTCGCCCGTGACATGATCAGTGGCCCCGTGTCGATGTACCAGTGCGAGGACGACCCTGCCGGCTGATGACGTGAAAGACACACGTTCGTTGGGAACCCCAAGAGGAAGGTATGATGAGTACAGCAACAAGTTTTCCCTCAGTATGAAATCGAGGTTATCGAACCAGTAGGAGATGAAGACAGTTCTGAAGGTGTCAACGGCGCCAGAAAAAGTGGTGTTGGTGGAGTGCTTCCTCTTCCTAGCAATGGTGCCGGAAAAAGTGCGGTGTCGAAGGGGAGGTCCTGGCGGTTGACTTGGAACCTGCACACAACACAATCAAAATACTTGCCCCAAATTGACAGTGAGGTTGTCAATCTCACCGGCTTGCTGAAAACAAAGGATTGGACGTATAGTGTGGAAAATGATGTTTGTTTGCATAGAATGAAAAAGAACAATGATTGCAGTAGGTTGTATTTCAGATGTAAAAGAATGGACCGGGGTCCACAGTTCACTAGTGGTGTCTCTCCATAATAAATAACTAACATGCTGGGTAAACAAATTACAGCTGGGCAATTGACAATATTGATAAGTGCATAACATGCATGTGCAAGTTGTAGTGTCTACTATGAGATTCATTTGGGCATTACGACAAAGTACACAGACCGCTATCCAGCATGCATCTGTGCCTAAATAGTCCACCTTCAGGTTAACGTCCGTACCCCTTCCGGTATTAAGTTGCAAGCAACAGACAATTGCATTAAGTAAAGTGCATAATGTAAACAACACATTCATCCTTAGACAAAGCATCATTAGGTTACCCTAGTGGCAACAGCACATCCACAACCTTAGGGGTTGCTGTCACTCCCCCAGATTCAATGGGACTGAACCCACTATCTAGCATAAATACTCCTCTTGGAGTCACAAGCATTCACTTGGCCAGAGTTTCAACAAGTAACGGAGAGCATGCAAGATCATAAAAGACATAGACATAATATTCAGTATTCAACTTGACATAGTATCAATATTCATCGGATCCCAGCAAACACAACATGTAGCATTACAATAAGATGATCTTGATCATGATAGGCAGCTCACAAGATCTAAACATGATGGCACAAGAGAAGAACACAACCATCTAGCTACTGCTATGGACCCATAGTCCAAAGATGAACTACTCACACATCACTCCGGAGGCAGGCATGGCGATGTAGAGCCCTCCGGTGATGATTCCCCCTCCGGCAGGGTGCCGGGAGAGCTTCAGAACCCTCCCGAGTTAGGGTTGACGACGGCGGCGGCGGCGAATGTTTTCTGGAATATTGCTCGGGTGTAGGGTTTTCCCGAAAGATGAATATATAGGCGAAGGGGCGGCGTCGGTGGAGGCCCGTGGCGTCCTCACCACGTGGCGGCGCGGCACAAGGGGGCCACGCCACCACATGGTGAGGGCGGCCCACGGCCCCCGTCGTGTCTCCTTCGGACTATGTGTACGTTGGAAAAATAGGGACTTTGGCTTGTTTCGTGAAATTCCGAGAATATTTCCAGAACAACTTTTCTGAAACCAAAAACAGCAGAAAACAGGAACTGGCACTGTGGCATCTTGTTAATAGGTTAGTCCCAGAAAATGCATAAAAATGATATAAAGTGTATAAAAACATGTAGCAATTGGTATAATATAAGCATGGAACATCAGAAATTATAGATACGTTGGAGACGTATCAAGCATCCCCAAGCTTAGTTCTACTCGTCCTCGAGTAGGTAAAACGATAACAACAAATAATTTCTGAGGAGACATGCTTTCACACAATCTTGATCAAATAATATTGCAAGGCTCATGTCATGAATGAAGTGACTCAAGCAATGGTCTATAGTTTGCTAACAATAGATAAAGAGTAAACAACTGAATCATATAAGCAAAAACTTTTCATGAATAGTACTTTCAAGACAAGCATCAAAAAGCTTTGCATAAGAGTTAACTCATAAAGCAATAGATTCTAAGTAAAAGGCATTGAAGCAACACAAAGGAGATTTAAGTTTCAGCAATTGCTTTCAACTTTCAACATGTATATCTCATGGATAATTGTCAACACAAAGTAATATAACAAGTGCAATAAGTAAGCATATAAGAATGATGCACACAAAGTTGACACAAGTGTTTGCTTCTGAGATAGAAAGGTAGGTAAACTGACTCAACATAAAGTAAAAGAAAGGCCCTTCGCAGAGGGAAGCAGGGATTAAATCATGTGCTAGAGCTTTTTAGGTTTTTGAAATCATATAGAGAGCATAAAGTAAGTTTTTGAGAGGTGTTTGTTGTTGTCAACGAATGGCAGTGGGCACTCTATCCCCCTTATCACCCAGACTTTCAAGAGCGGCTCCCATGAAGGACGTTATTTCTACCCAAGGTAGATCATCCCTCTTCTCTTTTGTTTACACATGCATATTTATAAATTGGTATGACACTCCTCCCAACCTTTGCTTACACAAGCCATGGCTAACCGAATCCTCGGGTGCCTTCCAACAATCACATACCATGGAGGAGTGCCTATTTGATAAAGTTTAACATTTTGGAATTTGCTTCTGATAAATCATTGGCAAACATGTGAAGAGAATCAAATGGTTAAAGTTAATTAATTGGGACTGGGCACCCCATTTGCCAGCTCTTTTTGCAAATTATTGGATAAGCGGATGTATATGCCACTAGTCCATTGGTGAAAGTCTGTCATGAGTAAATGACAAGGTGATAGAGAAAAGCCACATAACTTCCTCATGAGCTATAAAACATTGACACAAATAAGGAGTAATAAAGTTTTGAATAGTTTAAAGGTAGCACATGAAGTATTTACTTGGAATGGCAGGAAATACCACATAATAGGTAGTTATGGTGGACACAAATGGCATGGGTTTTGGCTCAAGGTTTGGATGCACGAGAAGCATTCCCTCTCAGTACAGAGTTTAGGCTAGCAAGGTTGTTTGAAGCAAACACAAGTATAAACCGGTACAGCAAGACTTAATAAAAACATATTGCAAGCATTATAAGACTCTACACTGTCTTCCTTGTTGCTCAAACATTTTACCAGAAAATATCTAGACCTTAGAGATACCAAACATGCAAACCAATTTCAACAAGCTCTACGGTAGTTCTCCACTAATAGGTTTTAACTACATGATGCAAGAGCTTAAACATGATCTACTTGAGAGCTCAAAACAATTGCAAAGTGTCAAATTAAACAAGACAATGATCTACAAGAATGATATATCTTTTCAATACCAACTACCACATGTAGCATTTTCTGTTTCCAACCAAACACCAATCAATTTATTTCAACACAAACTCTCCAAATACTATACAATGAAACAAGAGAGTACTTCTCTACAAGAACTAACAGCTCTGAACAAGAGATGCATGAAAAACAGGAGCTAAAAGCATTGCAGTAGCTAGTTAAGAATACTCAACAAATATAAGTGAAGAATATGAGTATTCACATGAAAAAGCGGAGCGTGTCTCTCTCCCACACAAGAATGCTAGGATCCAATTTATTCAGAAAATAAAACAAACAAAGCAAAAATAAAAGCACACAGACGCTCCAAGTAAAGCACATAAGATGTGAAAGAATTAAAATATAGTTTCACTAGAGATGACCTGATAAGTTGTTGATGAAGAAGGGGATGCCGGCATCCCAAGCTTAGACGCTTGAGTCTTCTTGAAATATGCTGGGATGCACCACGGGGGCATCCCCAAGCTTAGGCTTTTCACTCTTCTTGATCATATCATATCATCATTCTCTCTTGATCCTTGAAAACTTCCTTCACACCAAACTCGAAATAATTCTCATTAGAGGGTTAGTGCATAATCAAAAATTCACATGTTCTGTAATGACACAATCATCTCCAACACTTCTGGACATTAGCTACAGCCACTGATATTTTGTGGAGCAAAAAATCCACTCAAATACAGTAAAAGAGAGAATGCGAAATAAAAGGCAGAATCTGTCAAAAACAGAACAGTCTGTAAAGACGAATTTTTTCGAGGCACTTAAGTTGCTCAGATGCGAAAAGTCCAAACTAATGAAAGTTGCGTACATATATGAGGATGATGCGTGATTTTTTTCAGAATTTTTCAATTTTCTATAGCGCATACAGCTCAAAACGGTGGACAGCAAAAATCTGTCTCTGCGCAGAAATCCAAATCTAGCAACAACTTTCAACTAGAGACTTTACTTGGCACACAATGCAATAAAATAAAGATACAAAGGAGTTGTTACATAAGTAAGCAACACCTTGACTGAAAAAAAAGAAAAATTGCAGCAATAAAAACATGGTTGTCTCCCATAAGCGCTTTTCTTTAACGCCTTTCAGCTAGGCGCAGAAAGTGAAAATCAAGTGTTTCAAGAGAAGAAGCATCAACATCATAACTTGCTCTAACAATAGAATCAAAAGGCAACTTCATTCTCTTCTAGGGAAGTGTTCCATACCTTTCTTGAGTGGGAATTGGTACCTATATTTTCTTCTTTCATATCAATGATGGCACCAACAGTTCTAAGAAAAGGTCTTCCCAAAACAATAGGACAAGATGCATTGCATTCGATGTCCATAACAACAAAATCAACGGGGACAAGGTTATTGTTAACCATAATAAGAACATCATCAATTCTCCCCAAAGGTTTCTTCATAGCATTATCAGCAAGAAAACATCCAAATAACAGTGTTCCAAAGGTGGCAAATCAAGCATATCATAGAGTTTCTTAGGCATAACAGAAATACTAGCACCAAGATCACATAAAGCATTACAATCAAAATCATTCACCTTCATCTTAATGATGGGCTCCCAACCATCTTCTAACTTCCTAGGGATAGAAGCTTCATGTTTCAATTTTCTTCCCTAGCTTGTATGAGAGCATTTGTAATATGTTTTGTAAAAGCCATATTAATAACACTAGCATTAGGACTTCTAGCTAGCTTTTGCAAGAACTTAATAACTTCAGAAATATTACAATCATCAAAATCAAAATCATTATGGTCAATGGTAAAGGAACCATTGTCTCCCATAGTTTGAAAAATTTCAGCACTTTTATCAGAAACAGTTTCAGCAGTTTTAGGCAATTTCAAACGCTTTGCAGATGTAGTGGAAACATTGCCCACACCAATAACATTACCATTGATAGTAGGAGGCTTACTAGCATGTGAAACATTAGCATTACTGTGGTGGTAATAGTATAAACTCTAGCTATACTATTCTCTTTTCAATTTTATCCTTCTTTCCCACCTAGCATGCAATTCAGCCAACATCCTAATATTGTTATCAGTTTTAACTTGGATAGCATTTGTTGTAGCAAAAGTCCTGTTCTCTTTAACATCATTAGGCATAACTTTTATTTCAAAAGATCAACATCAAGACCAAGACTATCAACCTTAGATCAATTTTACCAAGCTTTTCCTCAACAGATTTATTAAAAGCGGTTTGTGTACTAATAAATTCTTTAAGCATAGCTTCAAGATCAGATGGTACACTTCTATTGTTGCTGTAGGAATTACCATAAGAATTGCCATAACCATTAGAAGGATAAGGCTTATAATTATTGCTACCAAAATTATTCCTATAGGCATTGTTGTTGAAGTTGTTGTTATTAATGAAGTTCACGTCAACATGCTCTTCTTGAGCAACGAATGAAGCTAAAGGAACATTATTAGGATCAACATGAGAGTTACCATTCACAAGCATAGATATAATAACATCAATCTTTTCACTCAAAGAAGAGGTTTCTTCAACAGAATTTACCTTCTTACCTTGAGGAGCCCTTTCGGTATGCCATTCGGAATAGTTAATCATCATATCATTGATGGCTACGTGTTGGTGAACCCCAAGAGGAAGGTTATGATGTAGACAGCAGAAGTTTTCCCTTGAGAAATCTACCCAAGGTTATCAATCCAGTAGGACTTGATGATCTATCGAAAGGTTGTTGATGTTGACTCCCCCTGGCGCTAGGGAGCTTGCACCAACGTGGAATCTGCACAGACACAAACCAGAACTTTGCCCAACACGAAACAGAGAGGTTGTCAATCTCTCCGGTCTTGCAGAAACAAAGAGTTAAACGTATGGTGTGGAAAACAGCAGGAAAAACAGCAAGTAATAGGAAACAGATGATTGCAGCAGGTTGTGTAAACAGTATGAGGAAATTGGACCAGGGTCCACAGTTCACTAGTGGTGTCTCTCTCAGAACAGATAACTAGCATGTTGGGTAAACAAATTACAGCTGGGCAATTGACAAATAAAGAGGGCATAACAATGCAATACATGCCAAGATGTCTACTATGAAATCTAGTTGGGCATTAGAACAAAGTACATAGACCGTTATTCCAACAACATCTATGCCTAAATAATCCACCTTCAAGGCAGCATCTGCATCCCATTCAGTATTAAGTTGCTAACAACAGATTATTGCATGAAGTAAAGTGTGTAATGTAATCAATACAAGTGCCCTTGGACACTGCACCAATGTTTTATCCCTAGTAGCAACAGCACATCTACCATCTTAGACCTTTCTGTCACTGATCCAGATATCTAGAGACTGAACCCACTATCGAGCATAAATACCCCCTCTTGGAGTCACAAGCATCTACTTGGCCAAAGCATCTACTAGCAACGGAGAGCATGCAAGATCAAGAGCACATAGATAAACAACTTGAATAAACACGGTATCAATATTCATCGGATCCCAGCAAACACAACATCTAGCATTACAATAAGATGATCTTGATCATGTTAGGCAGCTCACAAGATCTAAACATGGAGGCACAACGTAGAGAGACAACCATCTAGCTACTGCTACGGACCCGTAATCCAGGGGTGGACTACTCACGCATCACTCCGGAGGCAGGCATGGTGATGTAGAGCCCTCCGGTGATGATCTCCCCTCCGGCAGGGTGCCGGGAAGAGCTTCAGAACTCCTTCGATCTGAGATTGACGATGACGGCCGCGACGGAACTTTTCGTGGAATATGATCGACTGTAATAGGGTTTTCGCGTCGCGGAGAATATATAGGCGAAGAGGCGGCGTCGGTGGCCGAGGGGGGCCACCACGCCATAGGGGGCGCGGCCCACCCTGGGCCGCGCCCTAGTGTGGCGTGGCCCCCTGGTGGGTCTACTCTGACTCCCCTTTGGACTTCGTGATCTCCTCGTGATATTATTGACGATGTCTTTTGTTTCGTCCAAATCCGAGAATATTTCCTTAATAGATTTTCTGAAACCAAAAACAGCAGAAAACAGGGAACTGGCACTGTGGCATCTTGTTAATAGGTTAGTCCCAGAAAATGCATAAAAATGATATAAAGTGTAACCAAAACATGTAGCAATTGATATAATAACAACATGGAACATCAAAAATTATAGATACGTTTGAGACGTATCAAGCATCCCCAAGCCTAGTTCCTGCTCGTCCTCGAGTAGGTAAACGATAAAAATAGATAATTTTTGAAGTGACATGCTACCAACACAATCTTTGATCAAATAACAATGTAATGCACATGATCTGGATGAAGTGATCCAAGCCAATGGTCTGTAGTTTGCAAGCAAGTAAATAAAGAGTAAACATAAGTGATCACACAAGTGCAAACTTTCATGAATAACACTATAAAACATTTAGAGATATAATAGTCTAACATAATAGTTAGTTCACAGCAGCAATAATTCTCAACATGAAAGTGTTTGTATCAACACAAAGGAAGATAATAGCTTCAGCTTTTGCTTCAACTTTCAACATGTATATCATATAGATAATGTCAATGCAAAGAATATGATCAACCAAACACAAAGTTATGTAAAAACTGTTATACTGGAGTTGACAATGATGTTTGCTTAAGTAGACAGAAAGAAGTGGGAAAACTGACTCAACATAAAAGTAAAAGAATGGCCCTTCACACATGGAAGCAGGGATTAACATCATGTGCTAGAGCTGTAGTTCCCGAAGGCATATAAAGAGCATAAAATATTGTTTTGTAAGGTAATGGTGTATACAGGTGTCAACAAATCAAATAGCTGGTATTTGTCATCTTCCATGGCTAACTAACTTTTAGAGCGGTTCCGAGAGTTTTTAGGACTGCACTTGTAACAAGCATTTATTGGTGACACTCCTCCCAACCATTTACTTTCCACAAATCATGGCTAACCGAATCCTCGGGTGCCCACCAACATTCACCATGGAGGAGTGTCTATTTATTTATTTATTTATTTATTTATTTATAGGGTGGACTAACCAGCTCTTTAATGCAAAATAAAAGGTGGAGAAGCAGATGAAGCTGCCAATCCTTGTAAATCAATTAGCATGGAAGATGACAAATCTCACTACTACGTCCTTATGAGTTTTTCAAGTAGTGACACAAAAAGGGATAATTGTTTTGAGTAGTTAGTAGATAGCACATGAAGAAATTTACTTGGAATGGTGAAAACACCACATAATAGGTAGGTATGGTGGACACAGGTGGCATGGATTTGGCTCAAGGTTTTGGATATACAAGAAGCATTCCCTCTTAGTACAGAGTTTAGGCTATAGCAAAGTTATTATAAGCAAACATCATTATCAACTGGAATAGCAAGAATGTACATAAAACACAAGGTTTGACGAACCATAGACTCCCACTGTCTTCCTTGTTAACACATAGTCTTCATCCAAAAATTATCTAGACTACTATGGACTTCCAATCATGCAACAGATTATTATAGCAGAAAATCCTTATAGTAGTTATTCATTAATAGCCATTACTTACATGATGCACAAGCTTAAACATTAATTACTTGACAGCTCAAAACAATTGGCAAGCATCAAATTACTCAAGACAACGATCTAAAAAGATTCATGTAAGCATTTTATACCACTACTACAAGCATAGCATTTTTCTGGTCCAACCAAACACCAATCAACTTATTTGACAACTCTCCAAACAGATATAAGTGAAGCAAGAGAGTACTTTCTTCAAAAGAAACTGAAAGCTGTAACAAGAGATGTATGAAAAACTGAGAGCTAATAGCAATAACAGCAACTAGACAGGAATACTCAACAAGTATAAGTGAAGCACAAGAGTATTCTAATGAAAAAGTGGAGCGTGTCTCTCTCCCAAACATGAATGCTAGGATCCAACAAGTATAGCACAGCAAACAAAACAAAACAAACTGAAAACAAAAACACACTGATGCTCCAAGGAAGAGTACACTAGCATGAAGCAATAAAAATATAGCACCATTAGAGATGACCTGATAATTTGTAGATGAAGAAGGGGATGCCTTGGGCATCCCCACTCTTCTTGATCATGTAATATCATTCTCCTCTATCAACACTTGAAAACTTTCTTCACACCAAAACTTAACAACTTTTCTCATTAGCAGGTTAGTGCACTAAAAGATAATACTTCAAAGTTCTAGCAAAGACAAAACTCACAAGCCAACTATTTTAAACATTAGCCACTGTTACTAGGCTCAAGTGGGCACTTTTACACGAAAAGAAACCACTTAAAAACTTGTAAAAGAGAGAATGCAAAATAAAAGACAGAATCTGTCAAACCAGAACAGTCTGTATTGACGAATTTTTTCGAGGCACTTACGATGCTCAGATGAAAAACTTTTGAAATAATGAAAGTTGCGTAACATCATCAGGAACATGCACAAAAATTTCAGCATTTTTCGATTTTTTCTGATTTTCTACTGAATTAAACGGTGACGAACAGCAATCTGTCCCAATGCAGTCCCGAAAATAAATACCAACTTTGCATTAGTAACTCTCCTTGGCACAACAAAACAGCAAATAAAAGATACAAAGGAGTTGCTACAGAGGTAAACAAGCATCCTTGACTCAAGAAAACAAAAATAAAACAGCAAATAAAAACATGGGTTATCTCCCAGAAGTGCTTTTCTTTAATGCCTTTGAGCTAGGCATGAAGAGATGCATCAAGTATTGTCAAGACCAGAAAATCCAAAACCATAATTTGTCTTGACACTAGTATCATGTGAGTATTTCATCTTCTTCCTAGGGAAGTGTTCCATACCTTTCTTGAGTGGGAATTGAAATTTTATATTCCCCTCTCTCATATCAATAATAACACCAACAGTTCTCAGAAAAGGTCTTCCCAAAACAATAGGACAAGAAGGATTGCATTCAATATCCAAAACCACAAAATCAACAGGGACAAGATTGTTATTAACCATTATCAAAACATCATCAACTTTTCCTAAAGGTTTCTTCATAGAAGAATCAGCAAAGTGAACATCCAAATGACATTTTTCCAAAGGTGCAAGCTTGAGAATATCATATAAATTTTTAGGCATAACCGAAATACAAGAACCAAGGTCACACAAAGCATTGCATTCAAACTCACTCAGTTTCATTTTAATAACAGGTTCCCAATTATCATCTAACTTCCTAGGGATAGAAGCTTCAAGTTTTAATTTTTCTTCCCTAGCATGCATGAGAGCTTTGATAATATGTTCAGTAAAAGCCATATTTATTTTACTAGCATTAGGACTCTTAGCTAGCTTTTGCAAGAACATGATGACTTCAGTTATGTTACAATTTTCGAAATTGAAGTTGTTGTCATCAAAAACAATGGAGCATTATCACCAACACCTCTAAAAATTTCAGCACTTTTACTAGGAACAAAAGTAGTGCTATCAGGCAATTTAAAACTTTTTGTAGAGGTAGTAGAGACATTTCCAACACTTATTATCTTTTCACTAACAGTAGGGGCGCATTAGCATGTGAGGCATCATTTGTTTCATTAGTAAAAATAGTGCAAACTCTAACAACACTATTTTGTTCAGCAATTTCAGCTTCTCTTTCTTCTCTCTCCCATCTTTCATGAAGTTCAGCAAGCATCCTAATGTTATTATCAATTTTAATTTGGATAGCATTGAGTGTTTTACTCTCTCTAATATCACTAGGAATAGCTTTTATTTTCAGCATTTCAACATCATGAGCAAGACTATCAACTTTAGCAGCAAGAGTATCAATTTTTCCTAGCTTTTCCTCAACAGTTTTATTAAAAGTAGTTTGTGTGCTAATAAAATCCTTAAGCATGACTTCAAGATCAGAGGGCACACTTCTATTGTTACTGTAGGAATTACCATAGAATTACCATAAGAGTTGCTACCATTAGCAGGATATGGCCTATAATTGTTGCTACCAAAATTATTCCTATAGCATTGTTGTTGAAGTTGTTATTTTTAATGAAGTTTACATCAACATTTTTCTCATCATGAGCAACCAAAGAAGCAAGAGGAATATTATTTGGATCCACAACACCATGTCCATTCGAAAGCATAGTCATAATAGCATCAACTTTATCACTCAAGGAGGAAATTTCCTCAACAGAATTTACCTTCTTACCAGTTGGAGCCCTTTCAGTGTGCCATTCAGAATAATTTACCATCATATCATCAAGAAGCTTTGTAGCAGCACCCAAAGTGATGGACATAAAGGTCCCTCCAGCAGCCGAGTCCAATAAGTTCCTTGAGAAAAATTTAGTCCTGCATAAAAGGTTTGGATGATCATCCAAGTAGTCAGTCCATGAGTGGGGCAATTTTTAACCAAAGACTTCATTCTTTCCCAAGCTTGGGCAACATGCTCATTATCAAGTTGCCTAAAGTTCATAATACCACTTCTTAAAGAGATAATTTTAGCAGGAGGATAATATTTTCCAATGAAAGCATCTTTGCATTTAGTCCAGGAATCAATACTATTTCTAGGCAAAGATAGCAACCAATCTTTAGCTCTTCCTCTTAAGAGAAAGGAAACAATTTCAGCTTAATAATATCACTCTCTACCTCCTTATACTTTTGCATATCACAAAGTTCAACAAAGTTGTTTAAGTGGGCAGCAGCATCATCAGTACTAACACCAGAAAATTGCTCTTTCATAACCAGATTTAACAGTGCAGGCTTAATCTCATAAAATTCTGCTTTAGAAGCAGGTGGAGCAATGGGTGTACAGATAAAATCATTGTTGTTTGTGCTAGTAAAGTCACACAACTTAGTATTTTCAGGATTACTCATTTTAGCAAGCCTAAAACAAGCAACAGGGTAACTCGAAATTAAAAACTAGATGCAGGAATTTAATTTTTTTGGGTTTTTGATTTTTAACAGCAAGCAAAACAAAAATAAAACAAGACAAAAAACAAAGTAAAGAGATTGGAACTGAGAGACTCCCCTTTCCAATAGCCTCCAAGTCCCCGGCAACGGCGCCAGAAAACAGCTTGATGGCTACGTGTTGGTGAACCCCAAGAGGAAGGTTATGATGTAGACAGCAGAAGTTTTCCCTTGAGAAATCTACCCAAGGTTATCAATCCAGTAGGACTTGACGATCTATCGGAAGGTTGTTGATGTTGACTCCCCCTGGCGCTAGGGAGCTTGCACCAACGTGGAATCTGCACAGACACAAACCAGAACTTTGCCCAACACGAAACAGAGAGGTTGTCAATCTCTCCGGTCTTGCAGAAACAAAGAGTTAAACGTATGGTGTGGAAAACAGCAGGAAAAAAGCAAGTAACAGGAAACAGATGATTGCAGCAGGTTGTGTAAACAGTATGAGGAAATTGGACCAGGGTCCACAGTTCACTAGTGGTGTCTCTCTCAGAACAGATAACTAGCATGTTGGGTAAACAAATTACAGCTGGGCAATTGACAAATAGAGAGGGCATAACAATGCAATACATGCCAAGATGTCTACTATGAAATCTAGTTGGGCATTACAACAAAGTACATAGACCGTTATTCCAACCATCTATGCCTAAATAATCCACCTTCAAGGCAGCATCCGCATCCCATTCAGTATTAAGTTGCTAACAACAGATTATTGCATGAAGTAAAGTGTGTAATGTAATCAATACAAGTGCCCTTGGACACTGCACCAATGTTTTATCCCTAGTAGCAACAGCACATCTACCATCTTAGACCTTTCTGTCACTGATCCAGATATCTAGAGACTGAACCCACTATCGAGCATAAATACCCCCTCTTGGAGTCACAAGCATCTACTTGGCCAAAGCATCTACTAGCAACGGAGAGCATGCAAGATCAAGAGCACATAGATAAACAACTTGAATAAACATGGTATCAATATTCATCGGATCCCAGCAAACACAACATCTAGCATTACAATAAGATGATCTTGATCATGTTAGGCAGCTCACAAGATCTAAACATGGAGGCACAAGGTAGAGAGACAACCATCTAGCTACTGCTATGGACCCGTAGTCCAGGGGTGGACTACTCACGCATCACTCCGGAGGCAGGCATGGTGATGTAGAGCCCTCCGGTGATGATCTCCCCTCCGGCAGGGTGCCGGGAAGAGCTTCAGAACTCCTCCGATCTGAGATTGACGATGACGGCCGCGACGGAACTTTTCGTGGAATATGATCGACCGTAATAGGGTTTTCGCGTCGCGGAGAATATATAGGCGAAGAGGCGGCGTCGGTGGCCGAGGGGGCCACCACGCCATAGGGGGCGCGGGCCCACCCTGGGCCGCGCCCTAGTGTGGCGTGGCCCCCTGGTGGGTCTGCTCCGACTCCCCTTTGGACTCCGTGATCTCCTCGTGATATTATTGACGATGTCTTTTGTTTCGTCCAATTCCGAGAATATTTCCTTAATAGATTTTCTGAAACCAAAAACAGCAGAAAACAGGGAACTGGCACTGTGGCATCTTGTTAATAGGTTAGTCCCAGAAAATGCATAAAAATGATATAAAGTGTAACCAAAACATGTAGCAATTGATATAATAACAGCATGGAACATCAAAAATTATAGATACGTTTGAGACGTATCAATCATCAAGAAGCTTTGTTGCAGCACCCAAAGTGATGGACATGAAGGTTCCTCTAGAGGCTGAATCCAACAAATTCCTTGAAGAAAAATTTAGTCCTCCATAAAAGGTTTGGATGATCATCCATGCAGTCAGTCCATGGGTAGGGCAATTTTTTACCAAAGATTTCATCCTTTCCCATGCTTGGGCAACATGTTCATTATCAAATTGCTTGAAATTCATAATGCTACTTCTCAAGGATATAATCTTAGCAGGAGGATAATATTTTCCTATGAAATCATCTTTACATTTAGTCCATGAATCAATACTATTTCTAGGCAAAGATAGCAACCATTCTTTACCTCTTCCTCTCAAAGAGAAAGGAAATAATTTTAGTTTTATAATATCCCCATCTATATCCTTATACTTTTGCATCTCACAAAGTTCAACAAAATTATTAAGATGGGCCCCAGCATCATCAGTACTAACACCAGAAAATTGCTCTTTCATAACAAGATTTAATAGAGCAGATTTAATTTCATAAAAGTCTGCTTTAGAAGCAGGTGGAGCAATAGGAGTGCATATGAAATCATTATTATTTGTGCTAGTGAAGTCACACAACTTGGTGTTCTCAGGAATACTCATTTTAGCAAAATAAAGCCTAGGCCGAAATAACAAAAATAAAACAAGTATCTAATTTTTTTGTTTTTGATAAAGAGAGCAAACAAGACAAAATTAAAATAAACTAAGCAAGACAAATAACAAAGTAAAGAGATTGGAAGTGAGAGACTCCACTTAACAGAAGGCTTGATCTCTCTGATGATGACGTCAGAAAAATTCTGGTGCCTAGGGGAGATAGAAACCTGCTGAACCGAAATGTCTTCACTCCCCCGCAATGGCGCCAGAAAAAGTGCTTGATGACGTGAAAGACACACGTTCGTTGGGAACCCCAAGAGGAAGGTATGATGAGTACAGCAGCAAGTTTTTCCTCAGTATGAAACCGAGGTTGTCGAACCAGTAGGAGATGAAGACAGTTCTGAAGGTGTCAACGGCGCCAGAAAAAGTGGTGTTGGTGGAGTGCTTCCTCTTCCTAGCAATGTTGCCGGAAAAAGTGCGGTGTCGAAGGGGAGGTCCTGGCGGTTGACTTGGAACCTGCACACAACACAATCAAAATACTCTGCCCCAAATTGACAGTGAGGTTGTCAATCTCACCGGCTTGCTGAAAACAAAGGATTGGTCATATAGTGTGGAAAATGATGTTTGTTTGCATAGAATGAAAAAGAACAATGATTGCAGTAGGTTGTATTTCAGATGTAAAAGAATGGACCGGGGTCCACAGTTCACTAGTGTTGTCTCTCCATAATAAATAACTAACAAGCTGGGTAAATAAATTACAGCTGGGCAATTGACAATATTGATAAGTGCATACAATGCATGTGCAAGTTGTAGTGTCTACTATGTGATTCATTTGGGCATTACGACAAAGTACACAGACCGCTATCCAGCGTGCATCGGTGGCTAAATAGTCCACCTTCAGGTTAACGTCCGTACCCCTTCTGGTATTAAGTTGCAAGCAACAGACAATTGCATTAAGTAAAGTGCATAATGTAAACAACACATTCATCCTTAGACAAAGCATCATTAGGTTATCCCTAGTGGCAACAGCACATCCACAACCTTAGGGGTTGCTGTCACTCCCCCAGATTCAATGGAGACTGAACCCACTATCTAGCATAAATACTCTCTCTTGGAGTCACAAGCATTCACTTGGACAGAGTTTCAACAAGTAACGGAGAGCATGCAAGATCATAAAAGACATAGACATAATATTCAGTATTCAACTTGACATAGTATCAATATTCATCGGATCCCAGCAAACACAACATGTAGCATTACAATAAGATAATCTTGATCATGATAGGCAGCTCACAAGATCTAAACATGATGGCACAAGAGGAGAAGACAACCATCTAGCTACTGCTATGGACCCATAGTCTAAAGATGAACTAATCACACATCACTCCGGAGGCAGGCATGGCGATGTAGAGCCCTCCGGTGATGATTCCCCCCTCCGGTAGGGTGCCGGGGAGAGCTTCAGAACCCTCCCGAGTTAGGGTTGACGACGGTGGCGGCGGCGGATGTTTTTTGGAATATTGGCTCGGGTGTCTATGGTTTTCCCGAAAATATGAATATATAGGCGAAGGGGCGGCGTCGGTGGAGGCCCGTGGCGTCCTCACCACGTGGCGGTGCGGAAGAAGGTAGGGCCACGCCACCACATGGTGAGGGCAGCCCACGGCCCCCTTCGTCTCTCCTTCGGACTCCGTGTACGTGTTGGAAAAATAGGTACTTTGGCTCCTGTTTCGTGAAATTCCGAGAATATTTCCAGAACAACTTTTCTGAAACCAAAAACAGGAGAAAACAGGAACTGACACTGTGGCATCTTATTAATAGGTTAGTCCCAGAAAATGCATAAAAATGATATAAAGTGTATACAAAACATGTAGCAATTGGTATACTATAAGCATGGAACATCAAAAATTACAGATACGTTGGAGACGTATCACCGGCTTCTCATCGCCGTTGTAGTCCTTGTTGAAGCGCTTCCAGCACTTGAGCGCGACGTGCCCGTACTTGCCGCAGACTTGACACTGCGGGCGCGCGTTGCCGTTGTGGTCGAACGGCTGCTAGGCATTGGGGCGTGCGTTGTTGTTGTTGTAGCCGCCACCACTGCCGTTGTAGCCGCCACCGCCGTTGTAGCCGCCGCCTCCGCCGCGTCCACCAACACCACAGCCGCGTCCACGATAGCCAGATAGGCCACCACTCCAGGAGGCCAGATTGACAGAGGAGGGCGCACCACCACCAGCGCCGCCGGCGCCGCCTCCTGGATGGCCGTAGCCAAAGGAGCCAGACCCTGCTCCGTGAGCCCCGTCGTTCTGGATGTCGAGGCGGGTCTCGAAGTTCAGGTGAGCATAGAGCTCAGAGAGAGAGACGGAGTCCCGGCTGGTCGTCATGGAGGTGACGAGCGGGTTCCACTGCGAGTCCAGGCCGCCGAGGATGTACGCCGCCAGATCGTCGTCGTCCATCTTCTTCCCGGCAGACACCATGGCGTCACCGAGGCTCCTCATCTGCGCGAAGTACTCCGACACGCGCATGTCCCTCTTCTGGGTGCTTGCGAGCTGCATACGGATTTGCATGACATGCGCTCGCGACTGCGACGAGAACATCGCCGTCAGTGCCGCCCACACCTCAGCAGCGTGTTCCAGGGCGGAGACCTGCATGAGCACCCCCCCCCCCCCCTTGACAGGGAGGAGAGCAGGAAACTGAGGACCTGCTGGTCCTGGGCCACCCACGTTATGTACGCGGGGTTGGAGACGACCTGCATCTCCTTCTCGCCCTTCTTGTTCGTGACCTCAACTTCGAGGATCTCGGATGGCTTCTTCATCGTGTCGTCGAGGATGCCGACCAGCTGGCGCTCCCGCAGAGGCGGCATCACCTGCGCCTTCCAGAGCGGGAAGTTATCCCCTGCGAGCTTCTCCGTCACAGCGCCAGATTGCGGCGCAGAGCTAGGGACAGGGGAGAAAGATGAGCTCGACATGGTGGAGGAAATAGGCTCTGATACCATATCAAAACTGGAGATTGGTTGGGTTTCGGCTATGCCTCTAGGGCTGCCGTGTGCATCATAGATATAGCCACAAAGGGGCAGGGATTACATCGAGATTACATCAGGAGGTTAGTATCGTAGCTATACAAACTAACTCGAGTCTATCTACTCATATACGTGGAGTACAAGCCACGGTACAACAATATCTAAACCTCTCTAACAACCTTGTTTAACAGAGGCCATGGAGGGGCCTGGTGAGTAGAGCAGGGCGCGAGAATTCGTTGCGCATGAGCTTCCCGACGGCCGTGCTGCCAGGCGTAAAATTGGTAATCGTCGTCGGAGTCACACTCGGTAGGGATGAAGAAGATCTTGGGCTTTTCGTCGTGGTTGGCTCGCGTGAGGTGGAGCTTGACGAAGGGCGCGGAAGAGAGCGTGGCGTGCCACGAACGCGACAGGCAGCGGAGGCGGCCGACCGACCTGGCTGGCAGGTACGCGAGGATCTCGGCGACGACGTCATCTGGCAGCAACGGCGACGATGACGAGGCCACATCGTCCCGGTGGTTCGGCATTGTTCTGCTTAGATTGATCGAGCGACCTGCTGTTGCAAAGCCTTGATCGTATTTAAGTTGAGCATCGCCCTCCCTTTCCTCTCCCCGATACAGATCTAAGAGGCGATTTTGAGAGTCCACCGTCGGTCCACCTCTTCCGCCGGTGAGGCGTGGGTTCCCTCCCCTCCGTCGGCTGCTCCAGCGGCGGGAGGGTGGGGGAAGCCCGTCTCACGGCGTGTATTCATGGTAGGGCTTGGCAGGTGTCCGGCCGGCGGCGCTTCGGAGGCGGAGGTGCTATTGGTTCGTCTGTTGTCCGCGCAGATCCCCTCCGGCGGTGGCGTTCCCGGGGGCTTCACCGACCTGCGCGCGATTTTCCCTGCACCACGGCCAGATCCAGGTATGCGGTGGATCTGGATGCAGTTCAATAAGAGGATGATACAGAGGTTCTTCGCGGCGGCGCCGGTGTTCCCGGCAGTAGTCTCTTCGGAGGCGGTGCTCGGTGACTTCCCGTCTGCGGTGTGGTGGGCTCCGGCGATCCAATGTTTGGGGAGCTTCAGCAGCGGCGCGCCATCGTCAGCTCTGGCTCGTCGTCGTCGTCGGGATCCAGAGGGCTTCCTTGTAATTTTTCCTTTGTTTCTGGACCTTTCTGTAAGTTCGGAGAATTAATATATCATCCCTTTCGCAAAAAAAAAAGCCTTGATCGTATTTAATTAGATTGATGGAGCAGGGAATTGCAATCGTGTGTGGTAGAAACTATAAAGGCCCACGACACAAACAAACTTTGTTCTCACGAAGTCTGTTCGATGGATCGCCATTGTTGTTCTGCTGATGTACGGATCGACCGGGTCTCTGCATGCATGGCCTTGATCATATTTTAACTAGGTTGATAGGGCAGGAACAGGAATCGTGTGTGGTAGAAACTAGAATGAGCCACGAAACAAAGAAACTTGTTTCTCACCAAGAGTGAAAGGGAAGAAAATATGAAGAACATAGCGCCTAAAAAATTGTCCAGACTTCACTTGTTCCTTTCCGCGCCATAACAACGAGAGCTCCCTAAAAATCAAGGCCCATGCTACGCGTCAGTCGGCAAAGTATGGTACGGTGGCATACAAGTTGGAGCTTTTGCCGGATGATGTCGAGAGTGGTATTAATATGGTGGTATTAATATGCTACAATATGCGGACGACATGGTGTTTCTTTTGCCACATGATGTCGAGAGTGCTAGAAACCTTAAATTTATTCTATGCGCTTTCGAACAAATGTCTGGATTAAAAATTAACTTCCACAAAAGCGAACTTTTCCTTTTTGGTGAGGCCCAAGATAAATGTGAAATTTATAAAGAAATATCTACTTGTCCTAATAGTTCGCTGCCTATGAATTATCTAGGCATTCCAGTTAATAAGGTCTAGATAAGGAATAGTGATTGGAATCATGTAGAGAAAAAGGCAGGGAAAAAGTGTGCTGGTTGGCATGGGAGATTGGTAAATATTGCTGGAAGGACAACCTTAGTTCAGACCTGCATTTCCAATAGAGTAAAATTCATCAGCGGTCATCGTACTTGTCTCACAAGCTCGCCATGGTCACCATACCGCATTGTACGCTCAATACGGTCACCAAATACGTCCCAGTGTTGCAGCGACGGTCACCGGAGCCCCGTAGCCGTGCGTATTTGCCGACCTGGCACCTGGTTGACCAGTCTACTGAGGTGACTTTTGTTACTCCGTATAAAGCAGGCACCTGGCTAAAAGTAATTTGCTAGGTGTGCTGGTCCCACCTGGCAGCCCCTCTTCTACCTACCTCCCTCTACCTCCGAGTCCAAGCGAACAACGGCTGGTGCGGGTGGCCGGTGATGCACGGCTGCCAGGGAGCTCCGCCGGTGTTGCGCGCGAGAGGGATGGGATTAGGAGCTGGTGAGGGATGCTCTGATTGGCGGCGGCGGCGATCCGAGGCAGGGGCAGAGGAGACCGAGCGCGGAACACCGGAGCAGGAGCAGGGGAGAGACAAGGGGATGGGCGGCACGACGGCGCATGGGCGGGGCTGGGCGAGCTGTGGCCCGCCCCGCCCCGCCCAGATCGTTCAGGAGCGCGCCGACGGAACCCGGTGCCGGCGGACAGGTCCCGCGGCCGCGGTCGGTCTCGATCTTGTCGTGGCGTCGGGCAGCCCGGCGGCCGTGACGACGCTGCTCTGGCTCGGCGACCGCTTCATCTTCCCGCCGGCGTCCTTCGCCGCCGCGACGTCCATGTTTCCATGATGTGTACCAGTTCCTGCCGGGTCGTACTCTTGCTGTCATGCTCCGTGCGTCGGAAAAGCTCCGGCTGCCTCGCGCGTGTTATAGTAGCGCCGAGCATGCCATTCCCCTCGACAAGGAGCTAGCTCGCGCCATCAGCTCCAATCCGCCATCGGAGCAGCTCGGCTCTGTCTGGCCCGGCTGATGGCGCGCACATGGCTAGGCCGACCAGCGGTTCTCCACGCCTACGGCCGCAGGGCCGGGGTCCGCATCTGCGCGTGCACGCGCTCAAGGCCGGGCTCGTCGACACGCACCCTCTCTTGCCCGGTTCCTCGATTGGGTCGTTGCGGCTGTACGAGAACGCCAGCGGCATGGACGCGGGCACGGGTGCGTCGAAGTGGGCGTCGGCGCCGCTCACGCACACGGTGGCCATGGCGCGGCTCGCGGCGCACCGCCTCTTCCTAGCGCGTCCCTGCTCCTACACGTTCGTGGAAGCAGCGGCGTCACCGCCGACAACGTGTCGGCCCCACACGTAACATAACATGCTGCTGTCTCTCTGCTGCCGATGATGGTGGATGAATCTCTCCATAGATCTCACCAATCGTTCATCTATCGCCATGCAAATGCTCCAGGAAAACCTGTCCGTGGTCAGTGATCTGATGATGATCTTCGTGTAAACAGAGAATATTTGTGAAAGCTTTTGCGTGATTAGTTATCTAGGATTTTACACGAAGAAGTTGACAGAGCTGAGCTGCATGTGTGATCATGAGCTCGACGGCGCAGGAGGCCATCCTGGAGCGCACGCGCCTGCTGCCTCGAGCGCGATCGCGACCTTGGTGACGGTGGGTGGATCTCGACGGCATGGCGCGTCGCCAGGTGAGAAATTTTCCACGGAGGCGACGAAGCGGAGCTCCTCTTGACGGCGACGCCAGCGGCAAAAGGGAGCTCCGTAGCTGTGCGTACGTGCGGATTCAGGGGTCTTTTTTGTGCACAGCTGGCTAATCATGGAATGACAGATGGGGTCCATGCAGCGCCACATTGGCAAATACAATGCTCTACAGGAAGCGGTGACCGTCGTTGCGACACTTGGACGTATTCCGTGAGCGTATTGAGAGTACATTGCGGTACGGTGACCACCGCGAGCTCACGAGACAAGTACGCTGACCCCTGATGAATTTTACTCTTTCCAATATGTCGTTGTTTATGATGTTGTTTTACAAAATGCCGGTAGGAGTCAGAAAAAGGTTAGATGTCTATAAAGCCAGATTGGTCTGGCAAGAGGAAGAAGATAAAAGAAAATATCACCTCGTTAGATGGGAGTTGTGTGCGAACCTAAAGACCAGTGCAGCCTGGGCATACTCAATATCGATATTATGAATCAGGCTCTCCTTGCTAAATGGCTATGGAAGCTTGAGACAGAGAATGGGCAGTGGCGGACCTACTGGGCCACGGCATACCCTGCAGCCCAGCCCATGTACCTAATATTAGGCAAGTACTAGCGTCATGCGATTGATCGAAAAGAAAAGGAAACAAGCAGTGAATGCCGCAAGTACTAGAATATAGCGATGCGATCTATCGAAAAGAAATGGAAACAGGCAGCAATCGTGCCGAGCAGTTAGCGCCTGATCGCGTGGAACTCTCCTCCGTTGGTCGATCCATCTACATGTTTCTCAAGCTCCCAGCGGCCCCGGCCAGGCTGCCACGCCGCCACAGCTGACGCCCGACCAGGTAGACGTCCGTCTGTCGGCGTCCAGTCCAGAAGATTTATGCTGCAGGTATTGACGCCCATCTACAGCAGTACAGCTAGGTAGCTGACTTATGAATCGGTGACTGATATGTTATATGTAATACTTTGTTTGAGTTCTAGGCGCCCAGCAGGTAGCTGGCTTCGGAAATCGGTGACTTATGCCGGCGGCCGGTCAGACTATAAGTCCACACGCCGCCATGCTTGGTTCTCCCTTCGCCGTCTCGCCGCCGGCCACAAACCAAGTTTTGAACTATTTGTATGGTAATTTATGCATTTTTTGTATTTAATCTTTCAGTTACATATTATGTATTGTTTTTATATCGTATTACAATACAAATTTAAAGTTATTTATTAAATTGGTAAATATATTTTATCGAAATGGCCAACAAATTTTGTGTGGCATACCCAGTCGAAAAATCCTAGGTCCGCCACTGAGAATGGGTTGTGGCAAACAGTTATTAGAAATAAATACATTAAAGGAAAATGCATAACTGGAATTAGACGTAAACCTGGAGATTCCCAGTTTTGGTCTAGTCTGCTTAGTGTTAAAAGTTCCTTTTATAAATATTGTAAAAAAAGCGTTGGGAATGGAAGGAACACAAGGTTCTGGGAGAATTGGTGGGTGGATGATAAGCCACTCAAAGACAAATGCCCCAGGATCTACAACTTATGTAGAGAAAAAAAATGTCACGGTTGCTTTTGTCATTAATAATGGTTGGGGTTGTCTGACTTTCAGAAGAACCCTGCTAGGTGACAAGCTACGTTTGTGGAAAAATGTTAAGCAATCCTGTCAGGAGGTGATGTTGGGACAAGGAGATGATAGGATTAGATGGACATTGACCAAAGATGGCGTTTTTTCAGTTAAATCCTTGTATAGGAAACTGATTGCTAATGAAATTGGTTTCCCACACAAATTTATGTGGAAAGCAAAAATACCTAATAAGATCAAGATCTTTTTCTGGCTCGTTCTCAAAAATAGTATCTTGACCAAGGACAACCTTTTGAAAAGAGGTTGGACAGGTGATTCCAAATGCCACTTTTATGGTCAACCTGAGACTGTTGAACATCTTTTTCTTACATGTTCGACGGCTAAACTATTTTGGAGTGTTCTCCGCTGTGCCTTTAATTTTCAAACTCCACCTGATACATTTCAAGGAGTGTTTGGATCATGGTTTCATAAATTTGATAAGGAAAGCATGAGGATGGTTTTGCCTGGGATAATGGCTGTGTTCTGGGCAATTTGGACTGCCAGGAACGCAATTTGTTTTGAAAAAAAAGATTCAGGATCCTTTTGCCTTAATACATTCTATGACGAACTTGATTAGTTCATGGGCTATATTACAGACAAAACATGTCAACAAAGAGGTGCTGCTATGGGGGACAAGGCTAATAGAGCAAGTAGCAAGTGAAGCTTTCCGTGCCTCGCAAGGTTGGCGTCCAGGAGTGTTGAGGATTGGTGCTTAGAGAAGATGCTTGCTGATGTGGGGAAAGCTGAAGGGCAGTGCTATTGGAGGAAGACTCTTGAGCGTGTTTGCTCTAGATGTTTTTGCTTTCAGCTTGCTGTTTGAGGTTTGGCTTGTAGATCTCTTCTGATTCTGTAGGCTTTGCCTAGCTCTCCTTACCCGGGATGTGGGTGGTTTGGGCAATCTAAATGCTAGTTTTACTGCCTTCTTTTAATTTCCTGTATGAACAACCGGAACCCTGGTTTCTATTAATAGAAATCGTAGAGGGAGACTCTCTTTTTCAAAAAAAAAAAAAACAAGTTGGAGCTTCCACCAGGCAGTTATATTCCATGTCTCCCTATTTCAAGTCCTACCTTCCAGACCACACACCTGTGTACTCGGTGTGCTGCCTACACCTCTGCAATTGGACATTGCCGAACTGGAGCCTGATGAACTGGACTAGAGGCTGACCAAGAAGGCTAACGCATCTTATTTGCAGATGGTCTTCTCTTGCTCCAGAATTGGTGACCTGGGAGAACTATGATGCTTCGTTGCCGATTTCTTGATGCGGCAGCTTGGGGACAAGCATCTCAACGGGGCGCCAGTGTCACACATGATGTGCCACCAAGTGATGATGTGGCGCAAAGTGAGAATACGCCTTCGGAAGATGAAGACGTAGACTAGGTCGAGCGTGACATGTGTGTCGTGTCGCTGCAGAATTGCCAGCTGCGTCTGACGATAGAAATAGCCTTGCGTGTGGCTGTGGTTGGTAGGAAGAAATTATATCATGTCAACTTCTCTCTCTCCCTACCTTGAACTATTTCTGGATTCAAACTCTTGACGAATATGTGTATCCGAGGTTAGGTGAATTCTTTCATACACCGAGGTGTATAACAGGTACGTCACGTGCTGCCTTGATCATC
This sequence comes from Poa pratensis, assembly GCA_947311845.1. NCBI lineage: Eukaryota > Viridiplantae > Streptophyta > Magnoliopsida > Poales > Poaceae > Poa > Poa pratensis. The sequence continues at coordinate 75,487,471 of CAMZMU010000027.1, read as the reverse complement.
GTCGTCTTCCTCCACGTCAACGCCAGCGGGATGGCAACACGGGTCAAGCAGGGCCACGCCCCAAGATTAGGGGTGGTGTGGCGGTCAACCCACCCGGGTTGACGATCGGCTTCGAGTTTTCAACTCTAGTTGTTGTCGTGGTCTTCATCCTCACATGCGTCTTCATTGCCAGCCAGAGGCGAACCCAGCCAAAAATTTCAGTGGGGGCACTTCAGATGAGTGGGGACAATTATAATATGAAATTGATACTTTTTAACCAATTTTCTTTCAAGTATGAACAAATTACACTAAACTTCAAAACGATGAGTGGGGGGCATTGCCCTCACGCGGCTCTACATGTGTCCGTCCCTATCGCCCGCCTGGCATTTCTCATCTACTTTTTCTTCTTTCGGAACAACAACAATAACGGAAAGAAGGGCAACGCCGCGTAGTGAGTCTCCATGTTGGATCGACAGCGCGGTTACACATGAATGTCCACGTCAGTCGATATCTCTAATATACGGTCATACGAAGATGTCGATGTGGTTGTCTGGAGGAGTAAAATAAATCTTGGTGTTGCTTGGCTACTTGGCTTGTACGGAGTAACAACTAGTAGTACCGTGTATTGTACTCAGTACTCGTGGTCTACGATATCTATACCTATCTATACCTAATAATAAAAGTATTAAAGTTTCTTGTGATACGTCATTTTTCTTTTCGATTTTACCCCTATGTTATCAAAAATATTACCCACCTTACCACGCTTAAGTCGTAATAAAATAACAGTTCGACCCACGAGTATGCTTCCTACTTCATCCCGGGTAGACCAAGGCCAAAAGTACTCCGCCGCCAGCCAAAACTGCAGCGCTGCCGCCCAGCGACCAGCCGTCGCCTTGTACGGTTGTACGCCCCATCAGCTCTTGACGTCGGCAGCGGAGTCTCCAGCGCGGCAGCCGCCGCCGTAGCAGGCCATGCGCGGCGGCTACAGCCACGGTGATCGAGAAGGAGAGGCAGCGTGAGCGGCGGCTATGGCGCTGCAGTCCCGTCTATAGTAGAGGATACAAGCGGCTGCAGCCTGCGGCTACCATCGCTGCCCGTCGGGTGGAGAAAAGGAGAGGCACTGTTGCTACGGATTGGTGCTGGGTGGTGAATTCGGTAGAGGACTGAAGGCAGAAGCTTAGGCGTTGCGGGTTGAAAACTGGGGAAGAAGGAGGCTACGGGAGGTGAACATGGGAGATACCGGGCTGGGCTAATTACCTGATCGAGACTGGCGATGATCAACCATGACGCAGCTTTTCAAACGGAGTAAGGAAAAGGGCTAATGATGTATTACTAGAGCTCATTAGTGCCCGCCAATCTTGGCTGCAGCTGATGATATTTCAATTTACAAATACTGGTGAGGCGCTCCGCTCTGAAACTTAGGTACTCCTTAATTCACAAGAAGCTGACATCGCTGAGCAACTAGGGATTGGACAACAAGGACCAGAAACTACGATGATGCACCTAGGGTGTCCTGTTAAGAGAAATAAACTACAGAATAAGCCTTTCTTTTACTAAGTACTGCAATTGATTGACTAGCAACTACTCCTTCCGTTTATAAATATAAAATGTTTTATCTTTTGTGCACATTCGCATGTGTGTCAACAATATATAGACATGTTTGAATGTTACAAAAAAGTCATTATTTTGCTGAGTACTATATTCATTGACTAGAAATTATCTTGTGCACCTCCACGGTTTAGATTTTTTTTCTCCCATTGCAACGCTGACAACGAGAAATTATATTGTGCACCTCCGGGCGTTCAGATTTTCTCTCCCGTTACAACGCACGGACATGTTTCCTATTAATAATAAAAGCATTAACATTTCTTGTGGTACGTCATTTTTTTCCGATTTTACCCTCACACCAAATCATATATTTACCCACCACTGTCACCCATAAGTCAGGTACCGGTTCAATTTTTTCTTTCCCCGTCGTGCCCCTGGCTTTGATCATATTTATGGCGCTTGCCACCAAGTAAAAAAAATAAAAAAACAGTTCAAACCTACAGAGGCAGTAGAACGTGGGACCCACATCCTCTCTCTCTCATACTTTCCCCATTTTTCTCTTCTTCCATCTCGTTGGTTAATTCATCGACTGAAGCAAGAGTGAAACAGGAAGAACGAAAATAGATGCTCAAATCGCTCATCTATGTATGAAGCGGATCAAATCACAAAGATCAATCTATCTTGCATGCCTGCATCGGCCCGATCCCCACCATTGCCGCACTATCTAGCTCGCGATTTGTAAAATTTCGTCCGCCATGGTCGTGACCCCGAGCTGCATCCGTCGCCATGGGCTTATTTTCGAGCTCGCGGAGCCTGCCATGGCCGACCAATTAGCTCACACGCTGTATTTTGGCCACCATGGTTGTGATGTCGAGCTACCGCCGCCGGCCACGGTTGCAATTTTCGAGCTCGTGGCGTCCACCATGGATGCGAGCGGCGAGCCTGCAGCCCGATCTTCCTCAGGCAGCCACACTCCTCCAACGAGCTGGCTGGATTTTGTGGAGCGCGTGACGCTGGTGTGTTCCCGTAGAGAAGGTCCTTGCTCCCGCTTTTTTCTCCTTTTCTCCCTTTTCTGATCGAGGATGCTGGCTCCTCTGCCGTGTCACCTGCGGGGCAGCGGCGGTACAGCCACGATGGCATCCGAACCTAGCTGGCTCTGCGGGGCAGCAGTGTGAGGCGACGCGTTGGGCATGCCCTGATTGGCTTCCGTCTCGAGTGGCCAGGGGTGGTCCTCACCAACAGATCGAGGTAGGAGGAAACGGCCGACGTCAGGTACTCATACTGCAAGACCACTCCATCGTGATGAACTCTGGCCCCGATGTTCTTTCCTCCGGCCCCGCCATGGCCGGCGCCGTCCCGAGCATAGCCCGGCTTGGAAGGCTCAGATCCACTGGACATGGCGTATGGCGGCGGCCTGGCCGGCCGATGGTGCCACTCTGGCCTCTGGGAGCTTTATTCTTATTTTGTTGAAATTTTGAGCACAACGCCGCCCAGGCCCGCCTCTCGCCCACCTCCTTCCACCGGCGTGAAAACACATCGCGACACAGCTTCTCCCTCCCTGTGCTGGTGGCCTCCGTCGGCGGGGATGCGGGATTCTATGGAGACGACAAGTAGGGCGCGGCCGCTCACGGGTGTGGTGCAGCGCCGGCAGATCTGGTGCCTTTCCTTCAATTTTGTTATCCCTTTTGTTGGGACACCGGTGGGCGCAGCCACCACGGGATAGCTAGATCCTCATCCGACGACCGGCGCGTAGCCTGCATGGGTAGCAGCTTTTCGTGAGTGCTAGCAGAACTTGCATCGACAGTTTGTGGGTGCTACCAGAAATTAGCGTTATTTCTTTTTCTTTTGTGATGAGAATAAGAAATAGGAGCTTGTGGCTGCTAGCTGCATTGTATGGGATGGTTGAATTTAAATAAATAGTTAGTTGCATTGTATATGGCGGTTTAATTAAATACCGATATCTTGAAAATTGAGTTATGCAAATGATTGCGTACATAAATGATTTGACGAGCTAAAAACATTCAATAAAATTCAAGTTTAGACTATTTTTTCTTACTAAGGATAATGAGAAGAGTTGGCCAGTTGGGCGTATGCTTTACAAAACTTGCGAGACTTCAATAGTTTCCTTGTCACAATTGTTGTTCAATCATGTCTCGCTGCAAATCTTTTTTATCCTCCCGTTGCAACGCACGGGCATGTGTGCTAGTATACTATAACTACTTATGTTACTCCATTTTGCAAAAAAAAAATACTCCAATATATATTGTACTCAGTAGCCCATGTCACCTGACTTTGCATCCCACAAAGTCGGCCAATGCGTGGCACAACCCCGCGGAGTTCCTACGAACTACAGTAGCTGGAGAGAAACTTTGAAAGATATCATCCACAAATTCTTTTTTTTTCCAAAAAAAAACCTAGATCACTCCAAGCTGAGATTCACCCAATTTCTGGAGCGATTCCCAGGAGGAACAAGAGTCCAGGAGATCCATGACCAGCGCCGGCCACCGTCAGTCGGGGGACTGCGAGGTCAGGGTGCCCGCGGCCGTCTCCTGGGGCGGAGATAGGCAACCCTCAAGGAAGGAAGACACCGATCGAGCGGAGAATTTACCGTGCACCCGGCCGATTTAGCCCCTCGTTTTGATGCCAACGTGCGTCCTTCGTCAACAGCCAAACTTTGAGAAGGTTTTATTTTGGGCTGGTGTCCCATTGATTCAACTTGCTACCCATATTGATTCACTTTAAAAATAAATTAAGAAAAATAACACTACCTTTAGTGAGTCGCGTGTTGAAACGGCCCATGCGGTAGTTCTTTGAGGCGACACAATGGACATTGTAGAGGGGCGTACCAATTTAGAGCTCTTTGCACTGGTTAGCATAGTTTTCCCCACTGCCACGCGTTATGGGCATGGCCCATTAGTTGGGTTCTATTTCAGTTTGCTTTTTTTAATATGAGTAAATTTGTGAAATCAAACAAATCATGAAATTCAAAAATGGTTCATGATTTTAAAAACAGTTTATGAATTTTAAAACGGTTCATGAATTTAAATTTGCCAAATTTCAAAAAAGTTCATGAATTTAAAAAATGGTTCACGAATTTGTAAAAATGTTGATTTCTAATTGTTTCATGAATTTGAAAATGGTTGATGAATTCAAATTTCTTGAATTTCATAATAGTTCATGAATTTAAAAATTGTTTCACAAATTTGGAAAAATGTCCATTATCCATTTTTAAAATCTAAACATTTTTAAAATGTGATCATTTTTAAAAAATCATGAGACATTTTTAAAATCTGAACATTTCTTAAATTTTAGCATTTTTCAAAATTCTGAACATTTTCAAAATCTGGAAATTTGAAAAAAGACAAAATCCAGAAAACGATACAGAAAACTGAAACAGAAAAAAGAAAAAAATACCAGAAAAACGATTGCTAAACCGGCCCAACAAGAGCGATCCCTGGACTAAGTAGTGTTGATTAAAAGCTGCTAACCGTTGTAGCGGGCGTAGAATAGGATTTGCCGTTGTAGAGGAAGCTCGCTGATGAGGAATTGGACTGAGTTCGACCTGCCGTTCAAAGTATTTTTTTTAGTTTACCGTTCGTTCTAATATCCAATAACTACTTTGGGCCAAATAATTGCAAACTTGGCCCGCGAGTACGAACACAACATTGCATTTTCTTATTGATCGGGTCCTCTAATTTAGATGTGCCAAACTAATCGGTGAAAGAACAATTAACTCGGAATGTTGCCATCGAGGAATCTGTTCATTGTCGCCGCGTGAGCTCCATAAATTAAGTTCGAAAGCCCGCGCCAAGTTCTTTCAGAGAAACAAGGACGATGGAAGGATAGATGCTAAACAGAATCTAAACCTAAGTCGATGCTGATTAATTAAGTTGGCATCAACCAGCTCATCAAACAGCGTACGTAAGTACGTATACAATGAAGCCGATCGATCGCGGTGGCAGTTAAGCCAAGTCGAATCACGGAGCTTGTTCCTTAATCTGAGCGAAGAACAGGAGCAAGCGACACATGGACGGACAAAACATGGAGTAGATTATTATTCCCCACGAGATGACATGACAGATTCCTTGTAGCTATCTGCACCTACTAATTAGACTAATTATGACAAGCAAATAGTCAAATCAATGGTTCTTCTAGGTACTAATCAACATCATCCATTATGCCATGGATGTCTAGACACATACTCCATGTATGGATACGCAACATTTAGTTTCATTCGATCCCAAAGCCTAATTATGGCAAGAAGTAGTAGATCAATTGTTCATCGGTATTGCAATAATACGAAGTATGCATCACTTTGATGCAAAAAGGCGGGGGTGCAGTGGTTCCATCTCCGGCGGTGTTCGGCGTTGGAGTTCTTCGTCAGGCTTCTGCGGTGGTTCAGCATCTGTTGCTGTTGTGCTGAGTTCTTCAGTTTGTTTCGTTTGCATATTCCTGTTTTTCTATTGTATTTGTAATCTGTGGTGAATATGCAATGAAGATCCTTTTCAAAAAAAAAAAAGGCGGGGGTGCAGTACCTTTTTCAACAAAAAAAATCAATAGTGATATGTTATTCTTCCAGCTTCGATAAAGAAAATTAGAGACAATGTGGCAATTGATAATTAATAGGGAGTGTCTATTGAACAGCTGTCTGTTTCTCAATTCATAAACAGACAGATATTTTCAACCAATTGGGGACTGACAGCTGTAGTACTAAGAACCCCTTTAGTCCTCTACAAAAAAAAGGTAGCTGTTTCGGTGAGCCCAAACAGACACATTTTCCGTTGCCATCTACTACTTGAGTTTCCTCATATTTCAGTCCACGAGAACTGACAACAAAAAATACAACCTGTTACATTCATGCCAAAACTTTGACGTTTTCCACGGTCCAGCGAGCAGCCCAACAAGCCACACCACAGCTCCAGCGAACCACACCACAGCTCAGCGAGCAGCCCCAGCCCATTGAACAAACACCACAACTCCCCATCACAAGCCATACATGATTCTCAAAAATGACTTTCAATTCTTGCTCTTACAACATCATCCTCTTTATTAACACTGCATCACAATGTCAAAACTCACTGTTATAAATCCACAAAAGAAACGGAATCACAGACCAAACACAAAATGAGCTATTAAACAAGGGAAATGCAGAACAAGGGAGCGCCAAATAGTTGGACATATTTCGCAGCAGAGAATTTTAAGAAAATCGCTAACAATTGCACCATGGGTCTGGTTTAATGCAAGTTAAAGAGTGTAGTAGAAATATGTATTAGCGCTAGAGTAAAATAACAAGCGTAATCTAGTACAGTGCAAATGCAGCTTGTTGGGCTACAGGAAGAGATGACCACAGATGCAGAGCAACAGGAGAAGTCAAAAAATTACACAAGTACATAACAGCTAATTAATGGGGCGGTTTTGGGGACAAATTCGTAAACCTCGGAAGATGCTGTTTGGCTTTCAGAATGACACACCTTACACAAACTCAAACAGAAATAGGGCAGGGAGATGTAGTATAAGATGCAGTGAGAGAGAAGCATGTGTAAGCCAAAAAGAGTGTGTGGTTCATCAAAACTGAAAGTGCGCATACCTTACTATCCCGCGAAACCACATGAATTTACGAATTGAAGGCCTACATATGTATGGGGTCTTTCTTTGTTTGGTACTAGAGCAGTTCATCCCAACAAAGTTGACATCAAAACCATCGATGGGACCTCCAATCAACACCTAGCACAAACATGAGGATGAAGTTATGCGTGAAAAATGCAATTCATAATGCCTGAAACCAAGGATATGCATAAGCACATACAATGATAGAATACAGATTAATCCATTCATATCATTATACAGTTATTTATTTGAACTATACAAACTAAAGCAGCTAGCTCTCCTCATGGATTCGGCATGTGCTTAGCATTTCCTCATCGGTATGAGTATGAGTACAAAAAAAAGGCAAGATCTAATCTGCTTGTTGTCTTTAATTCCCCTGATCAAAGTAGCGCCATACAGCTGCTACCTTCCTATATGGCATCAATACCAAGAACGTTCTTGATTTTGACGATGAAAAAATGAACATATATCTGTACAGAGAAACAACACTGAGAAATGATAGGACTAAGAGAAGAAATACTGAGAAAATATGACTGAGACTACAAAGATTAACTGGAAACTTAGAAAAGAGAGAATCCAGACTAAAGAAAGATAGACTGATAAACAAAAGACTAAGAAAAGAGAAAATTCAAAAAGAAGAAAGATAGACTCAAAAGAAACAAAGCTGAAGACAATTAGGACTAAATAAAAATTGAAGAAACTGAATTAATGAGAAACTTAGGCAAGTGAAATGCCAATTATGAGTGACTGAAGTAATGAAGAACTAAAGGAAATATAAAGACTGACTTAGGAAAATGAACTGAAGGACTTAGGCAAGTGAAATGCCAATTATGAATGACTGAAGTAATGAATGACCGAAGAAAATATAAAGAGATATTTAGGAAAATGAACTGAAGGACTTGGGAAGTGAAATGCAAATTATGAGTGGCTGAAGTAATGAAGAGCTGAAGAAAATATAAAAAGAGTGACTTAGGAAAATAAACTGAAGGAAAAAAAAAACTGAATGAAGGGCTAGACTGAGCAAAAAGGACTTAGACTGAGATTAACTGAAGAAATAAGACTGAGCGACGACTATACTGAAATGACTAAGAAAAACATATCTGAACTGAAAGACCGAGACTGTGATGAGTGAGCAAACAAAACTGAGTGACGACTATACTGAAGAACTAAAGAAAGAGACAATAAAAAACTAAAGAATGAAAAATGAAGAATAAAGAATGAATGTGGCAATTGATGAGTAAATAACTGAACTGAAGGACTAGACTGAGCAAAAAATACTTAGACTGAGATAAACTAAAGAAATAAGATTGAAGATAAGGCAAACTGAGAAAATAGTCTGAATATATGAGATACGACTGAAGAAATATAACTGAGCAAATTTTTTAAAATGATGAAGACTAGACTAAGATAAACTGAAGAAATAAGACTGAAGATAAGGAAACTTAAGATAAGACAAAATTCAGACTCGGCTATTTTCTTCTCTTTAGAAGATACCAGAGCGAAGCTCTGAGTTTCTCGAAAAAAAGACTTTCGACGTGGAATTCCACATACTACTAGTTGTCAGTAATTTGACATTTGCATAACTATGAATTTTTATCAAGGAGAGGTTCGGTAAGTAATTCTAGCTGGACACCATGGAGTATACAAAACTGAAATAACATTAGTTGAATTTCAAAACTGAAAACAACATGAGAACAAGAAGTTTTGTAACTGTGTCAGTGATTCACTGGTTCTAAGCGTTCCTGCACAAATGAAACGGAGTTGTCAACTTGAATCAACAATATATGCCATGGTTATTCAGACAACTACCATCCACACAAAGGGGAAAAGATGATTTGGGCAGTTGGCTGCTGAAAATACCTCGAGATGACAACATCAAGACATTCAGTTCAGTGAAACATAACATCACAGGACACCAAATTATCTCCCTAGACTCAACCTCATACCATTTCTTCTTCCGAACTGGAGCATACAGGGAAAAACTCCCTTCAGTTCACACATACCAAACACACTACACTACAAAGACCCGAACTGACAGACATCGGTTTTTGAAATATCGAGCTATCTAAAAAAAACTTACATAATCAAACATAACGTCCCTGAACACGGTAAGACAAAGGTAGAAAATGAATAATTGAACCTAAATCAATTTAAGCTGTTCACGCGCCTACATCATCATCAATTCGAGTTGTTCGAACAACCCACATTGAACAGCGAGACCTGGACACGCCCGAAAAAAAAGGTTGAAATGAAGAACAAACTAAATCGAACTAAACACTAATCGATCCGAGCTGTTCACGCACGAATACATGGCGCCTCAGTCCCCACGGCGCCGAATCAAGCTGCCGACTAGCCCATGCTAACACCGCCGCCGCGCTCGCCCTGTTCCGCGCTCGCGCCTCTGGAATCAGATACACACGCACCTCCCGCCAGGGAGCTCCAGCCGCGAGACCCATTGACGACCAAACCCTCACACCACCAAAACAAAGAGAAAATGAGGACATTTGAGTACCCGTCTCGTCGGCGGCGTCCATGCCTTCCGCGCCGGCGAGCCACCGCGGCCTCCGGCTCCGGGCGCACCCGATGCGGTATCCCTGCGCCCTGCGGCCCTCTCCGCCATGGCCCTCTTTGTCTCTTCCCCTGCTCCCCAGAAGCCAGTGCGAAATGACAAGCCATCCTTCTCCTGACATCGTCGCGCGGCCCAGACTTGAGCCGAGAAAAGAGAGCCCAACGACGCGCTGAGATCCGTGCAAACTGAGGAATCAAACGGACAGAAAAGTGACTGTTTCCCAATTTTAAAACAGCTAGCTGTTAAATAGGAAAACTGTAATTAATAACTAGAACGGGATCGGCAACAAGTATTTGACTTTTGAAGAGAAAAAACGGAAACGAGTAATATTACGTAGTTAGGTGCAAATGCACAATGAATCGACCACTTTAATGCAAGTGAATTTTAGAGATTCAATTCCAGCCAACAAAAGGAAACTCTCTTGTCGTCCTCAAGGGGACAATAATATTTTTAAGCAATAAATTTTAATGCATGTATCAGCATTTTTAAGCAACACATTTCTATTTTTTCCTTGTGTTAGAAATAAACAGATACTCTCTCCGTTTACCAATGTCAGGCATTTTACCTTTTTCCTTATTCAAATGTATCAAAACCTATTATGTACATATATTCACCCTTTTTATTTTGTATGTAGACAGTATTAAAATACTATGTAGAATGACTTGCATCAGTGGACGGAGGGAGTATTTAGTTTTCTCTAAAATATAGATAATCCATCCCGGAGTTGTGTTCAGCGCCGGTGATAATCCATCTCATGTCCCGCGTTTCCATCCTTCTCCGGCGCAGTGGTCCCCCTCAGCCACCCCGATGAGATTCTGACAGCACAGCGGCCGGCTCAGCTCGTATGAACTCTGAAGAACACGAAGAACAGAGCTCGAGAGGGGAATTTTGTGCAGCATAAAACTTACTGCTTTTCTCGTTTTTCTCTCGTTTATTTATACTCCGGTTACAGGGAACGCTACAACACCCACCCCGAGAACCAGCTACAAACTCAGACCACGATCGAGTCATGGCCGTTGCCATCCCAACGGCCCTCTTCCACGATCCTGCTAGCTCGCCACGACTCGCTACAGCCGCGCCATCCCACGACGAAGTCGATGGCGACCTCCTAAACTCTATGAAACAAACGTGTGTGCCAGATCGTGAACACTGAACAGTCTCACGACTACAGGCTTATTTCTGACGAAACTGAAACTAGAACAGCGACATGGTTTAACTGACAATCACTCCCTAATCCCTGTGCTGTTCAGTTAACTTCAACGACGCCAATTGATGCTCGCAGCTCCTGAAACTTGACACGCCCAAGTGCCTTCGTCAGTATATCCGTAAGCTGTCTATTAGTGCCGATGAACTCGACCTCCACGAGCCCATCTTCCACCCGCTCCCAGATGAAATGATGCCTAGTATCGATGTGCTTGCTGCGGTCATGAAAGACAGGATTCTTGCAGAGGGAAATCACGGACTTGTTGTCCACCTTCAGCGTGATCTTCTCCGCCTCCTTGTTCTGCAATTTGCCAAGAAGACGAGCCAGCCAGATGCCCTGGCATGCCGCCGTCGTTGCGGCGATGTACTCCGCTTCACATGAGGAGAGAGCAACCACCTTCTGCTTCGCTGACTGCCAACTGATCAAGTTTGGCCCGAGGAAGAACATAACGCCAGTGGTGCTCTTACGGGTGTCCACGTCGCCCGCCATGTCGCTGTCGTTGTACCCGCACATCACAGTTCGCTTGTCTCCGTGTGCGTATCGACACCAGAAGTGCCGCGTTGCAGCCACGTACGGAGGATGTGCTTGACGGCGGCCAGATGCTCGGTAGTGGGAGCCTCCATGAAGCGACTCACGTAGCCCACAGAGTAGGCGATGTCGGGGCGCGTGTGCACCAAGTACCGCTGGCTGCCGACGACGCTGCGGTACTCCGTTGCATCTGTCGCCGGCGCGGTGCTCACCTTGCTGAGCTTGAACTGCGGCTCCACTGGCACTTGGCACGGGTTGCACCCAACCATGCCATTCTTGTCGAGGATCTTGGCGGCATACGTCGCCTGGCACAACGTGATGCCGTCCTCCTCCTATTTCACCTCAATGCCGAGGTAAAAACAGAGTAGCCCGAGGTCGCTCATGCGGAAGAGATTCTTCATCTACTCCTTGAACCGTGTGATCTCCAACTTGTCGTGACCATGATGACGAGGTCGTCGATGTACACGCCGACCAGTAGCCTCGCCTTGCCCGTGCCACGTCCGTAGATGGCATGCCCGGACTCGCTTCTGTTGAAGCCGAGCGATAGCAGACAGCTGTCTAGCTTGGAGTACCACGCTCGCGGTGCTTGCCGTAGTCCATAGAGCGCCTTATCCAGGCGCAGCATCTTGCGTTCCTCGCCAGCGATGACATAGCCAGCCGGCTGCAACACGTACACCTCTTCCTTCAGGTCGCTGATGCATGTAAAATGCATACATGAACTTTGCACTATATCACTCATATTTCAATCATATTTGCATCATATAAGGGTTATACCACTGTTATTTAATGATTTTAGGAAATAAAATAATTGTTTCCTATTTTTATGGAATTAACCCTGCGCTGGCAGAAAACACTATTTCTTTCTTTTTATGTTTCAGTGAGCTAAACGACGTCATAAAAATCTGGAAAAATACAGGCGTCATTATTTTGGAAGGAGGAAGACGTAGGAGCGAAGGAATCAAGCAAACGGAGGCTGGAGGGCCAAAAGGGGGTGGCCCATGTGGCCACTGTACCTGGCCGCGTGGGGCCCAACAACTTGGCCCTCGAGGCTCCGCAGCCGTCGATCTTTGCTCCACCGCCTTCGTCTTGACCTAAAAAAGCCTATAAAAGAAGTCTCACGGCGTTCTTGGAAACAAGCGCCGCCATATCACAGAAACACGAAAACGAAGATCTGGAGCTGCAGATTGGAGGGGTAAAACTCAGGCGGGCCGCTGCCGGCGTGGTCTCCATCTTCTCCATCGACATCTCCACCATCTCCATGATGAAGAGGGAGTAGCCCACCTCTGGACTATGGGTTTGTGGAAGTAACTTATGTATCTCTCCTCTCTTTGAGCTTCACTAATTAGTACCGTATGAGCTGCTGAACATGATTACGGTCATATATGTAATTCCTATGTGGTGGATCTTTTTGTGAGTTAATATATGTTGAGATTGCAAATGTTTGTTTCAGTTATGAATGTAGATGCATATTACGTACCCCGTTCTTATCTACTTGTTATGATCAAGCATGTTTATGAGGGCGTGTGTGGGGTGATGTGTGCATTAGCTGGAGTAACGGGGGGTGGTGAGTGCGGTAAGTTGACAACTGAAATATCACGATCCACTTGGGTGTTTACCTTACTTTGTTGCCTCATTAGGGATAAACAAAAATATCTTGCTACAAGGGTTGAGGGTGACCAAGCTTCTTCTTGTGACTAGATCTAGCATGTTCTTATTTTCACTTCATGTCATGATACTTAAAGCTATACTCTGAGTTATCTTAATTACTAAGGTGTTATGATTTAGTTCGCATATTGGGGGAGTATAAGTGAGATTAATAACCAAAAGATCTCTATGTTAGGACGTGATGTCCATATAATTTGTCACGCCCCGAGGCCCGGCCCGAAAGAATGACAGCCGCCGCACGTCTATAGACCCGAAAGTCTATACACGCGAACGGCTAGAAAAGCAGGCATAAACCAGCACAGTGGATCTCAACAGCTCATCTAATCATATTTACATGTTTAATTGCATTTCCAAGAATAAAAGATTCTCTAGTCGCGTCCCACCCAACTGGTCCAGCCTACTCCTCAGATACGACGGCTTCAGTTGCGAACTCTGATACTGCAACTAAAAGTAAAGTAAAGCAAGGGTGAGTACGATAAATCATACTCAGCAAGCAGATACAATACTAAACAAGAAAAGTACAATGAAGAGTTAATACAGTAATAACGGCCTCACTGTATTTGAGGAATGAAACAGAAAATCAACAGAAGCGATAAACAAATACCAGTAAAACTGGATTTAGAGGAATAAGTGATTTAGGAAAGGAACGGATTTGTATTGGTAATCACATGTGACCAGCAAGGCTTCCCTACCCGGGACTCACAGGGGTGAATATTCACACTTTTACGCTCTTAGAGAGGGGTACTCCGACATCGACAACCTCAAACAGAACCACGAGGATTCCAGAAGAGCAGAGCTCTTTAACCCGCCGGGACACGACGACTTGACTTACTAGTATGGGTGTTCCCAAGGAATCCATCACCGATACCCTGTTCGGACCAAGTGTCGCTCCCGTTGGAGAACTCAGACAGTCCCATACCTGAACTGTGACTGGTACAATATGGTTGCAGTCGTGACACCAATACGAAAAGAGGATTTATCAGGTGGATGATAAAGAAGTTAGACATATGAAGCCGAGATATCAACCCTCATGACTCTGCATGAGTTCAACTGAATCATGATGACTTCTCACTTGTCATCGCATACTTATCATAGCATCATGGCTAACAACAGATATTAGGAAGCGGTACCATTCAGCTAATGGTACTACGAGCAATGAAGAGGTAGCAGCAATGAAATATCTCTCCAACAATATTAAATCAATGACGGTATTAACAGAAGCATGGTGCTAGTGGCAGACATACAAGCACCTCAAGAAAACAACAACGAGGTAGAACTAGAGTAGTAAAACTACTACTAGCCGAATCAAGGGATTAGTAAAGATCTACTTGCCTCGTCAGCACTTCAGCAATACTAGCCTATAATTTCGTCTCCCACACGAGCAGCACAGCAGCGCGTGTGCACGGTCACTGCCCACTCCTTCTGATTCTATTTGGTCTGCCTAAACTCTGCCCGATGTGCTCCGATGGCAGCACCTGGTCCTCTATTTATACTAGCGATGGGGTATGCACCTATCTGCTAGCGACACGTACTACCTCCAGTAACTAGAGCTCAACACGTACCCCTGCTTGATCCTTCTCAGCTAAGCTTCGTCGCCGTGCATGCAAAAATATCTGGGAGCAGTACAAGTAGTACAACCTTATCTGGACTAACAGTACAAGCTGATGGCAGCATTATCTCACTCTTAGCTAAGCTAACCAAGCGCGGTAAACAGCATGCATGCACGAGCTACTCTATCGATGCACGCATGTAATACTTCTACCTATACTAGTACTAGTACATGGCAGATCGATCAAACACACGAGTGTTACTTGTGATCAGCCAAAAAGGAAGAGAGATTAACTTTTTTATAAATCTAACTTATCTAATATAATTTTGCAAATTGAGTATAAACACACAGTTTAAGCTCTCAAGATTTAGTAAAACCAAAATATTTAGAGATTAATTTTCAGCACCCTTAATTAAATAATAACCCAAAAATCTAGGGTATTACATAATTAGTAACTTGATATCAAACTTTGTTTTGCAATCTCATATGTCAACTCTATGTGTCCATTGTCTGCCACACCATTAAAATTGAGAGTGCATTTGTGAAATCATGAACCCGGTCCATTTTTAATCATAAGAAACACATTTCCAACCACTTTTACCACTTTTCCATTTTCTGTAATTATTAAAATCGAAAATACAAAAACACTTTTTCATCTTACATTCATCATAAAAAATCCAAAAATATCATTTATCATTGTTATCATCATCCTTGCACATTCATCCACCACCATTGCATATTTATTTCTTGTTTGCATTGCATATTTATCTTGATATCATTCTACACCTTGTGCTTGACAACCACAGGTGAGGATGAGGACCAAAACAATTAACTTTGTTTTGTAGGTTACCAAAAGAAGGATAGGGAGATAGATCTTTCACAACTGATTCCCCGAGAGTTCGATATTAAACCCTCGAGTCACCCTCGTGGGGAAAACACGTCTTCCACTTACTACACACTCTTCACTTGGAGTCTCAACCTAACCCATTTACTTTTGACCCAGGTAACTACGCACCGGAGATCAAGACTATTTTCTGGTGTCGTAGATCAAGCTCTTCAAGGGCCATCAGTCGCCGTTGAGGAATGCGCTCTTCACGTCCATGTGATGAACTGGCCACCCCTCTTGTGCTGCAAGTGCGAGGAGCAGGCGAACAGACTCGAGGCGTTCCACCGGCGCGAACACCTCCTCGAAGTCCACTCCCTGCCTCTAGACGTACCCCTTTGCAACGAGCCTCGCCTTGTACTTCTGCACATCGCCATTTGCATCCCGCTTCAGCTTGTAGACCCACTTGAGGCTTATCGGTCGAAAACCTGCAGGGAGATCAACAAGGCGCCACGTCTTGTTCTTGACAATGGAGGCCATCTCCTCGTCCATGGCTCGTCTCCAGTTGTCGTCATGTTCTGCTTCAGAGAAGTGTTGGGGCTCGTCGATGGCGCCAAGGTGGAGTTCCTCTTGATCGACCATCACGTAGTCGTGGTCATTCTCGTGCACCATCACGTAGTCCTCTAGATCTTCGGCTACACAATCCCGTTGCGAGATCGCGTCGTCATGGGCTGTTGTGGTTGTGGCGGCGTCTCTGCTGCATCTGAGGATGAAGCGCGTGATGCAGGTTCAGGCGACTCCTGTGTCGTGGCAGCGTTCTGTTGCATTCTTCCTGCCATCTCAGCGCTTTGCTGCGTACTTCCTGTCGTGGCAGGACTTGTCGACGATGGCGTGGCGCGCGCCACCGTGTGCGTGTAGTAGTCGACGGTGAACGCTTCCGCGTCGACCACCACTCCAGGCTCTGTCCAGATCCAGCTCGCCTGCTCGTCGAACACCACGTCCCTCGAGACGTGTATGCGCTGGCGAGCTAGGTCATACACCCTGTACGCGGCCGAGCCTGGCTCGTACCCGAAGAACACCATGGGCGTGCTCCAGTCATCCAGCTTGGCAGGATGTGGCTTCACAACCTTCACATGTATGACACAACCAAAAACACGCAGATAGCTTACATCTGGCTTGCACCCATACCATACCTCGTACGGTGTCTTGCCGTCGACACTCTTCGTTGGCGAGCGGTTCAGTAGATACACGGCGGTACTCACCGCCTCGCCCCAGAACCTCGCCGGCACGCCTTTTGCCTTCATGATGCTGGGTGCCGTCGCGACGATGGTTTGATTTCGCCGCTCCACCACCCCGTTCTGCTGCGGCGAGTAGTTGGCGTCCCACTCCCTCATCGGCGCAGTAGGTGGCGAACGTGATCGAGTTGAACTCGCCGCCACGATCCATGTGGAGGAGATGAAGCTTGCGTCCCGTCTCCACTTCTGCGTGCGCCTTGAAGTGCTTGATCGTGTTCGCCGCCTCGTCCTTGGTCCTGAGCAAGGTGAGCCACATGTAGCGGCTCTGATCATCGACGAGGAGCAAGAAGTAGTGATTGCCGGCGGGCGTTGCTTGCCCCGGGCCAGCCACTCCTGCTCCGTGAGAAGCAGCTGCCCGCCGGCGTTGTCCATTACGGTGATCGAGCACCGCTCAACTGACGACCGAAGTCGCCCAATCAGCTCCTCGACTGACAGATCTTTCAGATCAAGGAGCGTCTCGATAGAGCACGCGATCTGCGCGTACTGGCTCGACACCTCCCTGAGGAATTTCTGGACTACTTTTACCTCTTCGACGGTGTCCCCGAGCGATCACAGGTTGTTGACGAGGGTGGTGATGCGCAGGCCGAATGCATCGAGCGTTTCCCCCTCCTTGAAGGCGATCTGCTCGAACTCGCGCCGTAGGCACTGCGTGGTCGCCTCGCGAACGCGACTGACGCCCATGCGCATCATCTTCACGGCCTACCACGCCTCCTGCGCGGTTTCCTAGATGGCAAGGACCGGAATCATCTCCGGTGGCACGGCACGCAGTAGAGCTGACAGTGCGGCCATGTCCTCGCGATCTCCTGGCACTCCCATACCGATCATGGCCTCCCAGAGACCTTGGGCCTTCAGGTTGATCCTCATGATCAAGGACCACTCGATGTAGTTGGTGGCCGAGAGCGTGGGGTAGACGATGGTGCTGCCGCCGCCAGCGTGCACCACACGCTCGTGGATGACGACCTCGGTGCCGTTGCCGCCGTGCCGTACCCTGCTGCGACCCCGGACTTGATCTCGTGCCGGTAACGTGGGCGTGCTCGACGGTGACCTGTGCGATCCTGCAGGTGTACCGCTGCGGCGTCTCCCGCCGTTGCCGCCGCCTCCACCACCTCCTCCGTTTCCTCCATCGTTGTTGCCGGCCATCGTGCACAGAAACCTCGATTAACGAGGCTCTGATACCAATTGACAGCACAGCGGCCGGCTCAGCTCGTATGAACTCTGAAGAATACGAAGAACAGAGCTCGAGAGGGAATTTTGTGCAGTGTAAAACTTACTGCTTTTCTCGTTTTTTCTCTTGTTTATTTATACTCCGGTTACAGGAAACACTACAACACCCCCGAGAACCAACTACAAACTCAGATCACGATCGAGTCATGGCCGTTGCCATCCCAACAGTCCTCTCCCACGATCCTACTAGCTCGCCACGACTCGTTACTGCCGCGCCATCCCACGACGAAGTCTATGGCGACCTCCTAAACTCTAGGAAACAAACGTGCGTGCCAGATCGTGAACACTGAACAGTCTCACGACTACAGGCTTATTTCTGACGAAACTGAAACTAGAACAGCGACATGGTTTAACTGACAGATCCATCATCCATGTTGCCGGCCCATCTTCACCGGAGGTTGCTGAAGTCTCAACCTTATTAACATGCCCTCGCTTGTCATAAATCAGTTAATCACCATCATTCAATTAGCTGCACGTACCACCATATTGCGTATACCCGATCCTTCAGACTGTACCACCAGGTAGCGTGTGCTGCAAAAAGAGGGCACAAACCAACGATCCACGACGGAGACACACCGGCCCTCCCGTGGTTGGTAAATGAAATGGAAAGCCAGCGTCCGAGAGGGGTTCCATGCCATGTGTTCCACATTTGGTCCCAATTCCCATACCCTGATGGACGATCGATGACGATAACGACAGGGCATAGAAATTGGCATACAACCACGATATATCGGCCTATTTAAGTGGGGTGAGACGACGATGGATCTGTCCCTTGCATTGCTGCCGCCACTGTCTTTGGAAAACTGCCCCTAGCTTTGCATCTTACTGGAAAAGGAGTAGCAGACAAACACACGATTGCTACAGGGAACTGCTTTTTTTCTCGTGTGGAAATCCTCAGAATTCCTCGAACACACCCGTGATCAGTGGCATCGTGCCTGTGGCCGACCGGCCGGGACGCACCACTCACTCACCGCCTAGCCAGAATGATGCTTGATGATGGAAAACCATGGATGGCTACAGCCGCTAATAATTCCCGGTGCGGTCAAATATGTGCTCATTGTATATTACTGCATGGCCCCATGCACGCACACTCGTGATCGATCCACGATGCAACCACAAAACAAGGTGACTACCCCTGCCTTACCCTTTCCACTCAGAAGAACATCTCTTATTTCATTTTGGTGGGAAGTTAACAACTAGCATGTGTACGTCAAGAAGTACATTTCACAATAGTTGAAGTTTTTGGTTTGTCAAACAATTTAAAGTTTGACTAAGTCTGTGAAAATAAATCAAATTCTACCACACCAATTTAGTTTTATTATATTCAACATATAATATACGTCCACTTTGTATAGATCTGACATTATAGAGTATTGACACATTTTCTTAGAATTTTGGTCAAAAGTTAAGACGATTGGCTTCAGACAAATTTAAAACTTCAATTATTTTGGAACAATGGGAGAAACGGGCGCAACCAATGGCGACGCTTCCCAGCACTCTCTACAGAGAGAGAGAGAGAGAGAGAGAGAGAGAGAGAGAGAGAGAGATCCTAGAGGATCAAAGCCGTAACCTGTGTCGCTTACTCCCTCCGTCCTCAAATAGGTGACGTATAAATTGAGTTAAAAAAATCAACATTTTTAATTTTGTCTGGATATATAAAAATAATATGAAGATGCATAATAGCAAATCAATGTCTATAGGTTCAACATAAGATTACGAAAGATACATGTACTTGGTGTCGAACTATGGTCAATAGGTATCACCACCGTCGGAACAAGCTGCGGCGACGGGCATTGTACTGTGGAATGTTAGTATATCTATCACCGTTAAATAAAAAAGTTGCATATATCAAGATACAAATATTCAGCTAGAAAAATGTCATCCAGTGTCGAGACTCGAGAGCATGACATGTGATGTCTCCAGACAGGTGTCGGAGATACGTTGGCTGGTTTTCTCTATCACCGGCCGAGTCATACATGAACTTGGCAATGAGATATTCATAAATATTGTCGCCCACCAACAAGGCACTGCTTAAATATAACGAGAACCCAGCGCGCACAGCGCACATACACCACGTACACGGAGGTATGCACCACCAGCAAGCTCTCAAAGTCGCACCGGACTAAAAGCAGTTCACTCAGAAGAGCACGTATACGTAGAGGGAGGCCATGACGACGTACAGCGTGTGCTGCTTCCGGCGGCGGTTCCGGCCGGCGTCTGACGAGCCGTCGCGGGCCATCAGCGACGTGTTCCGGTCGTACTCCGGCGGCGGCGGCGTGCTCAGCGAGGAGGCGGTGAGGAGGTTCCTCCAGGAGGTGCAGGGGGAGACCGTTGACGACGACCTCGAGGCCGCGGCAAGGGAGGTCATGACGTTCGCGGCGGAGCATAAGGTGCTCAAGAAGGGCGGCGGCGGGCTCACCGTCGAGGGCTTCCACCGCTGGCTCTGCAGCGACGCCAACGCCGCCATCCATCCTCGTCGAGGGGTAAGCCAGCTACTGCCTTCCGAGCTAGAGCTCCATCCGTTCATCGCCTATACTAAAAATGTCATGTCTGTTGATTTTTTTTTTCTAAAACCTTGAGAATTAATTAGCTTGAAAGAATGAGTCGACGATTTTTCATGGTCTGGTTGTCCATGCTTGGACCGTTACAGCAGTGCGATAGAATGTTCTAAACAGGGTATTAATATTGAGCTGATTATTTTATCAACCTCCTTAAATATTTTGTGTTGATTGATTCCTGGTCACATTAGGCCGGCAAAATAGTACAAAAGGATATTTGCTTCATAGATTTTAGATATTAATATTACACATAATTGGGTGGTTTTCTGTAAAATATAAAACTTTTACATTAAGTCAACATGCCACTAGTAACACAGTTCTAGGTCTGCCTCATAATCAACCCGGGACAGGAGTACTATGGATGAACAGTTAGACTATCCATATTGGGAGTAACATAGTTAGTAACATAAGTGCCACATAAGAACAAATGATGATGTGGCATGCAATTAAAGAAGAGAGATAGTGATAGTATCATAGGTAGATATCGTAACATAACGGATTTCGAGGCAAGATGAGACTATAATCTAATAAATACAAGATTATATGCTACCACACATATGTTACTACCCACTATAGAGCTAGTAACATAGACTAGCATCATATGCATAATACTAGTGTATGATACTCCCCATTATGAGTAGTCTTAGGCACATGTACAAGGTGCAATGTACATGGATCATAATGCAGTATAATGCAGTGTCAAGCCCCACCTTTATTATATAAAAAAAGCTTGTGACCCACATATGCTAGAGGTAGATGGTGATATACCTAGCCTATTGGATATGCCAATGTACCACCTATAGCTAGCTATAAGATAATAGATATATTTTTTATGCGGCAGAGCTATACGATTTTCTGTTCTTGCGTTTTTTCACTCATTTATATTTTTTGGCAATCATGATTTGACGGTGGAGCTAGTAGTTAAGATGTCCTTACAATTAATTGTGCGATAAATGTACTGACAAATGGGACTGTTTGCATATCTGTCTGATCCATCACTTTATCCCAATTTGGTGAAATCTCACCCGATAAAATTTCCATTTTTTATGTCAGAACTGTCAGGATCTAGTTCCCGTGCCAACAAAATAATTGCACATTAGAACGCGGGCGTGATTTTAGGTACATGGATGCGCACCTTTAGACTAAAATCGCACACGACGTGCAATGCTTTGTTGTCTATAAAAACTTGTGCTAGCTGCTTCAACATGATGATATGCAGAATTGGACCAAATCAAGGCATAAATAATCTCAGTTGACTGAGAATTAGGAACTTTTTTGCTTTCTATGTTTAGCCACTCTACTTTGGTACCAGTGAGAAACAGGGCATCTCGAAACGACACGGACTATAGATAATCAAACGCTTAAACAATTTGGAGCAGTTCGGATCATGCCTAATTAAAGTGATGACACCGAACCACTTCGTACTTAGATTGAATTGAAGATTAGTTTACGATTCATCACTAAAGGCACCATATGCATGCTGACAAGTGAGGCTAAACAACTAATGTACACGAAGAACAAGTACATGGCTAGCGAAATGTATCAACTGCCCCCAAGTTATGTTATGGCGTTCGAAAGTATGAAAATGTACGACTAGAAACAGGAACTCCACGACGTGTTCAACCATATAATAGGAAACATTGCAGCGCGTGAATTGTTCGACAGGGATA
Source organism: Poa pratensis (assembly GCA_947311845.1). NCBI lineage: Eukaryota > Viridiplantae > Streptophyta > Magnoliopsida > Poales > Poaceae > Poa > Poa pratensis. The sequence continues at coordinate 75,465,252 of CAMZMU010000027.1, read as the reverse complement.
TATGTGTGTATATCTTTGTTTTTACCGCCAGTCTGAACTCGTCTGACGCTTGCTGAATTATATATTCTCCTATTGACATGTTTGGTTGGACTCATTGGCCTGACATGGCTCAGCAGATGCAGAAAATTGAAAGAGAAAAATAACATGAATAATCCGTCAACACAGATGTCCCCACTTATGTGTGTGGATCCTTTGCCGTGACTCCGACATTGCATGATGTGATGTCTGATTGAATTTGGGGCTGGACGTACTCGATCGCTAGCTTCGAGCTTTCGAGGTACTGTACTTATCTCGGCCTTATGTCTCAGTTTGGGTACCGGGGAGCTTTCGATCTCCATATGGAGCCCCTAAATTTGGTTTAGTTTTTGTCTTTCCCACATGTTCCAAAATTCCAAATTTCAAGCTGTTCCTACCTTTGTATTCGTTGCTCGCTAGCTTCGACTGTTGTACTTACCTCTTGGCCCACTACTAAAAAAAGGACCTCTAGTCGCGGTTCCAGAGCCCCTTTAGTCGCGGCCTGGCAACCGCGACTAAGCAGGCGGGACTAAAGCCCCCCCCCCCCCCCCCCTTTAGTCGCGGCGGGTTCCGAACCGGGACTAGAGGTCCCTCCACGTGGGGGACGTGGGGACGTGGTGTGTTGGGACCTTTAGTCCCGGTTGGTAGAACCAACCGGGAAGGGTTTTTGGATTTTTTTTCGATTTAATTGCAGGGTTTAGGGTTTATATATGCCGGGGTTTGGTTATAGGTTCCCGTGTCCCATGTCGTAACCGTGGTTTCACTAGTAACCCTTCCCGTAACGGTAACCGGTAACCGTTACGGTGACGGTGACCGTTACGGTGACCGTTACGGTAACGGTGACGGTTACCGTAACGTTTTCCACGTCGTAACCGTTCACGTGTCGTATGAAGTCGATGCACATATTTATAACACATACAATTAAATTAAGTAATACGTTTCGATCGTAGTCAAGAGTTGATGCGCCAAGAGTTATCGTAGTACAAGAGTTGAAGCAAAACAACAAGTTATTTACACGCTTTCAACGCTTTCATGCTTTCAGCATCGTAGTACTCTCCTTTCTCCGATAAGGCCTCCGAAAAGTAAAATCCCGCCAATTCCTCTCCAATTGCTTTGAAGCGGTGCTCGAATGGTAGCTTGCAGCGCTTTTTTGCCAACTCTGCACTTTTCATATTCCATTTCTCGGTGACTAGTACATGTACATACTCGCAAACGAAGTATGCACATAACTCAGTTCCCTTTGGTTGCTCCAAGCAAGACTATACAAGAATAGATTTCAATCAATAATAATGAAGTATGCATGAGAATGTTGTGTGGACGTAGGTAGCAGCACTTACCTTGTTCAACTTCCAATCCAGCTTTTTGGGCCACCCACCTGCAGGATCTTCCTCGACAAACCTTGCCCAAACGCTGCCCGACAAAGAACATTCACAAATGATTTATTCGTTAATGACTTGACATCAAGATATGAATGACAGAGGCGGTAAGAAATGAATGTACCTTGCTAGTAAGTCGAAACAACTCCTGTATTTGTCAGGATGATACCTCAATGAGTCAAGTGAATGAATAAGTCCTTTGCGATGTTCAATGACAAGAAGAATCCAGTGGTAGCTGCGCACAGTCATGCATAACTCATCAGTTAAACTTAACATCGGGTGAGCAAATTAGAATGTGTAGAAGACACTAAAACTTACCCGAAGTGGTAAGGCCAATATATAGTTCTTTTGTCGCGGTATCGCTTGAACACCCTTAGCAAATCATCCGGTGTGTTCTTGTTATACAAGGGATTTATTATGGTTTCTTCGTTATATTTATCCGGTCAATGAACCCAATGTCATGCTGGTTCAGCTTTTTGAGCTCGAGCATCTTCAATCTGCATAATATAGCACACAAAAGATTAAAGTGAGAATAATTACAAACAATGAACGAGACTAGGTAAAGACTTAAATAAATCACTTACAGGCAATAGGAACTCATGATAGATTTGTCGAGTGCCCGCAGATTGGATAGCTGAAAAAGTTCGCTAAACCGAACAATGTGGTTGTAGTCTTCTAAGAAGTGCTCATCGTCTTTCCTACATTTCAGAACGACAGAAGTTGTCCCTTTCTTTGCGGCTTTCAAGTACCATAAATGGAGAGCACGCATTTTTGTTGGTAACTTGCATTTCACCAAAGCTTCCCCCATAACAAATTTACTTACTGGTGGAGCTGTTGGTGCAGTCTCAAAGTTCATTCTCGAAGCATATTCGTCTATAGGAACTTGCGCTTCGGCGGCAAGACGACGGATTTCCTCTAAGTCAAACACCATCGGCGCTTTAGGGTTAGATTGTACTAGTTGTTTTCCGCGCTGGGGAACTCGACTATCTTTGTTCGTCGGCGGCGGGAAAATTAGCGGGGGACAGAACGTACGGGTTGTTCTCCGAGCTGGGGAACTTGTTTACCTATCTTTGGCGGTGGTGGGACCGATGGTGCTGCTTTTGTAGCTTCCTTCGGCGGCGGGTCCGATGGTGCTGCTTGTTTATCTTTTGCCGCCGGCGGCGGGACTGACTCTGCGTCTTGTTCACCTTTTTTCGGCGCCTCCACCTCTATCACCGCGTCATATGACTTTTGAATATAACGGTCATAGTCAGATGGCGGCTTCTCTGGAGGGACATATAAGTTGTCGATGACTCGATTACAAGCCTGTGCAGTATAGCCGGCGGTAAAATTTGGCGGCGGCACTTTCGGTGCGAACAATGCTTTATTATACTCCGCCACGGCTGCTTCGTTTTGCGCATGAGTCTTCTGCCAAGGTAACCTCGGATCAGGCGATGTGGCCCTTTTAGTTCGCCTCCTGACCGGGGAAGATGCGCGCTTTCTCCGGAGAAGCGCTACGGACACTTCCTCACGCGGTGGCGGAGATGGAGATGGACTGTGCTGACTGAGATGGTCCTCTACATCAATTTCCGGTGGGGGTCCCTGTCACGCGGTGCTGGAGATGGATGTGGCTCATCGATACCCGGGCAGGATGGGCTTTGCTGAGTCGGTGGCTTTGAGAACTTGATGTATTTCTTGTTCCACTGGACGAAACCACCCTTGACATCGTACAATGTCTCCTCACCGTCACGTCCAGAAATCTCAAGAGCCAATGATTCAAATCCCGGCGCAATTTCATCCACCCCGACAACAGCATAGCCAGGAGCAATATCACCATTATGGTAGCTTGCTCCGGCGTCACTCGATAAAGCATAGCCGTCCGCCACCTTCGTGGATATGTTAACCACAGGTGCATGTAGCTCACATGGTGTCTTCTCCGTGACATCATCCACGGGGTAGTGAGCATCGACATCTATTTGCGTGGAACCCACGCTGCTTCTAAGCTGAGATCGAGCATCCATGGGTTGCTGCTGCTGAGACGGCCCTGTCTGACTATTAATTGACTCCATGAGTTGCTGCACCTTGAGTTCCAATTCCGTTAGCCGCTCTTCACCCTACTTCTTCTTTCTTGCACGGCTTCTATAAGTGTCAGCGTGTTGCGGATACGCATTCTAGGGCCCGTGTCAGCTCGTCGTCCTCTCTATAGGGTTTCCACACACCCCGTTTAACTTCCTCTATTACCTTTTCAATCTTCGGGACGATTTCTTCTACTTTTTTCTTGAATTTTTCAACCTTCGGGACAATATACCCTTTTCCTCGTCCAACGTTGCGCATGGCGAACAACCAGAATTTGGACCTTTCGGGCCAGTAGTATGTCTGTGGAGTGATATCTTTAGCAAAGATTTTATCTTCTAAGGCTAGCCACTTAGGAATGGCTGACCTGTAGCCACCTGTCCCCAAGTTATGGTGGTGAACCTTATTCGCGGCATTTGCCTTATTTATGTTCGATCGGGCCACAGCCGCATCTGATTTCTTATACGCCTTAAACTCTTCCCAGTGATCTCTTATCTTCACTAGTTTTTCTTCACTGAAATCTGGATCAACTGTTTTATATTTTGCCCATAATATTTGCTTATATTTCCGAAATGCGTCGGCCATCTTGGAGAGAGTCCACTGCTTGAGTTTCAACTTCGTGGTGGGTTCAATATTATCCGGGAGGTTAACATGCTCCAAGAGTGTGTCAAAGCACAAATCTTTCAAATGGTTGTGGACATAGCAGGGGTCATCCTCGGCAACGCCCGCCGGCTTATTCCATTCTGGTATGGAGATCGGGACCAAGTCCCTAACAATAACTCCAGCTTGACTTATATATTTTTTGCGGTTCTCTGGGGGTTCCACCGGATCGCCCTCTTCATCAATTTCATAGATCGGTAACTTTGCATCTTTGCTCGTCATTCTTTTCGTGCGGCCTCGAGGATCTTGATTCTTAGCCTTTTTATTCGAGGTGGAGCCCTAAAGTAAGAAATATAATGCGTTACTAAGTGCAATACAAATCAGTTAATGCATTTTGTGATCAACAAAATATAGAATTCATATATATACCTCGAGGTGGAGGGTGTTTGAGGTGGCGGGTGTTATTTCTTCTTCATCTAAAAGACCCTCACCAGAGTCCATCAGAAATTGTGAGGCAAATTCCTCAAAATCAAGATCTACACCGGCACCGGCGCCTTCTCCACCGGCAGCATCTTCATCGCGATGCTCAAAATACTCTGCATTAATATGTCTTCATTCTCCTCGTCTCGCACATAGCCAGGCTCCATAGCTCAATGTTCCTACACTCAATAAAATTTGCATAAATTTGCATGTATAAATTTGCATTTATAAATTTGCATCTATAGTTCTAACACATTGCTAAAAATTTGATCAAAAGTTCTAACACAAAATTGCATCAAAAATTGCATCTAGTTCTAACATTAGATAATAATTAACCTAAATATGCAAAAAAAAAGATTGCTAACACATTGTTAAAAATTGCAAAATTACAAAAATTGCTAACACTAGATAAAGTTTCCAACACATTGCAAAGTGCTAAAGTTTCCAACACATTTCTAAATTTCATAACATTATTTTCTAACACTAAATTTCATACAAATTAACTAGAAATTTCATTGCTAACAACCTAAATTTGCTTACACTGTAATATCCTAAATTTTCTAACACTAGATAATAAACTAAAAATGAAAAAAATGAATAAGAAAAACAAACCTGAGGAGATGGGGCTTGGGCAGGGAGGCGATGGGCCGGCTCGGGAAGGGCAGCACGGCGGAGCGACTGGAGCGGCGGTGGCGTGGGGCTCGAGGTCAGGGAAGCTCCACGGCGACCCTGGGATGGCGGCTGGAGAAGGCGACCGCGGTGGGGCGGGCAGCAGCACGCGGCCGGAGGCGGCGACACGGCGAGGGCAGCAAGTGCGCAGGGCCGGAGGGGGCGGCACCACGGCGGCTTGCGGTCGAGGTCGGGGAAGCTCCACGGCGCCCTGGAGACGCGACGTCGACGGTGGCTGGAGAGAGGCGCGACATCGACGGTGGGGCGAGGCGCAGCACCACGGCGGCCTGCGAAAAAGACGGCGATTATGAGCTAGGGTTGGACGGCGGCGGCGGCGCGTCTTGGAGAGGAGTAGGGGCACCTCGGGCGGCGGCGGAGCGGCAACACAATTGCGGGGCAGCACGACGGCGTGGCGGAGCAGGGCTTCACCGTCGGGAGGCGTCGGCAGCATCGGGGAGCAGTTCTTGTTCGATTTGGGGGAAGTTACGAAAAATTTTGGCCAAAGACACACAAAACCGCGCCAAATCCACCTTTAGTCGTGGTTGGTGGCTACAACCGCGACTAAAGACCCTTTAGTCGCGGTTGTAGCCACCAACCGCGACTAAAGGTCTCCCTGGGCCGCCAAAATTCTGGCGCCAAGCCCAGGGGACATCTAGTCGCGGTTGCTGGCTGCAACCGCGACTAGTTGGGCTTTTTCTATTTTTTTTTTGTTGTTTCTGTTTTCTTTTTCTGATTTGAATGTTTTAAAGGTGTTACTGATTTGATTTAAAGGTGCCAAACTGGTTTTTGATCAGGGGTGTGTTTCTTTTCTATTTTTTTTTGTTGTTTCCGTTTTATTTTGTTGTATTTGTTTTCTTTTATATACTTTGATTTAAGTTCTTTTTGAATTGTTTTTGTTTCTAGTTTCTTTTCCTGTTTTGTTTTAGACCTCGACAACAAAATGCCCCTTTCAGAGACTACCTAAATTAACCGACTACCTAAATTAACCATGCCCCTTTCAGAGATCCTTGCCGCTGCTTGGATCCGACCGAGGGGAGGGTTCCCGGAACCGAATGATTTGTGTTCGGTCGATGAAATGAAGGATTATATAGATATATAGAACAGAACACACGGCTCCCCTGCATACAGCCCAAGAAGAGTGACACTGGAATGTTTTGTGTTTGAGCGCCACTTCGATCCAAGCAGCGGCAAGACGTCTCTGATGATCTACAACCGTCCGGCAAAACATCTCTGATGATCTGCAACCGTCTGGAACGGTCGCAGGTCATCAGAGACGTCTTGCCGCTGGTTGCCCAAAGATGCCTCTCCGAATGACGCTGGAATATTTTGTGTGTGAGTAACCTGTCTGAGGAGTGGGGCTATATATAGGGTACGTGTGCTTCTTTAGTCCCGGTTGGTAACACCAACCGGGTCATGTGGCTCACGAAGTGGTCGTGATGATACTGCTGATCCAACAGCTCAAAGATCTCTCAAAAGAAACACACCCCTGATCCAACGTCTCACAAGCGCTTGAAAGAAACACACGATCCGTGTGCTTCTTTAGTCCCGGTTGGTAACACCAACCGGGACTAAAGGCGGGTTTTTGAGGTCTTTATATATTGTCGCCGATGGGGTAAACCCTAATCCACCATTCCTAGCCACGAACACATCGTCTCCACGAGATGGGTTGCAGATACAGGAGGCCATGGAAGCCTCATTCCAGTCTGTCCGCGACTACCCTGTCCAGCGAGCCAAGACTTCCTACCAGCTCAAGGCGAAGCAGGCTTTCGAGCTGGATTGGGCGCTGAAAGACTCATCCTCCATGGATCTTGCCCTCCGCCGCAAACGTGCGCGCGAGAACCGGGCGGCCGCCCACGGGGCTGGCTCCTCCCGCCGTTCCCCCTAATCCTACGGCCTTCGAGCGCTGGATCAGGGGTGTCTTTCTTTCAAGCGCTTGTGAGACGTTGGATCATGTGTAATAATGTATTAAACCTTTTATGTGGCTCGTGAGTGCCTGCATATCAAATCAACCTTCGATCCACAGCGGCAAGACGTCTCTGATGATCTACGACCGTCCCAAAAAGTGTTGGGAATGTCGCAGATCATCAGAGCGCCTTGCCGCTGCTTGGATCGGACCGAGGGGCATGGCTACCACTTCCACCACCACCACTCCCACCTCCTCGGCAATTCATCATTGCGTCACCCTAATCCAGTGGCTGGATTCAACCTACCTGAGGGCTTGTGTTTCCAACAGCGTCGTTGTGTTGTCCTTGTTGACCGTCCTACAGGAGGTGGCTCCAATGGCTGGCCGGTGAACAAGGACGAACACAATAATGCCAGGGAACATGCCAGCAGGTAGGCTAAATCCAGCCATTGGATTCGGTGGCGAAGGTAGACGCTCGTTGTGTGCCGTTCGCTGCAGGGACGCCGCTATTTATAGGCGATTAGAAAGTGTACCTGTGGATGAGGTGGGAGTGCTGATCCAACAGCTCACAAGCCCTCAAAAGAAACACACCCCTGATCCAACGGCTCACAAGCGTTTGAAAGAAACACACGATCTGTGTGCTTCTTCAGTCCCGGTTGGTGTTACCAACCGGGACTAAAGGCGGGCTTTGCGGTCACGACTCGTGTCCTCCCGCCACCGTTTCCCACCAACGTTTCCCGCTATCGTTCCCGCCACCGTTTCCCGCCAATGTTAAATCGTCTCCGCATAAGACGGTTGATCGCACATCGGAGTTGTATCTTGGTTCACACAACTTACGAACACACTCTTAACTAATACCAATAAACAGTCCACAATAAAAGTAAAGAAGAAAAACAAATAGAAAAAAGGACCACGACAGAAATGTCGCACGGTTACATAAAAGGTTTAATACATATTAATTATTACACATCACCAACAACATCCCTACCTAGCTAGTGTTCACTTGTTCTTCGTGTGTGTCCCTTTCTTCTTATTGCACCGTAGCCATGGACAAATTCTTCATTTAACGTGATGGTTGGGTCAATTTTCACTTTGAAGGGCGGAATTTCATGAAACTTATTGTAATCTTCTGACATGTCGTGTGGTCCTCCACTCCCACGATGTTTCTTTTACCTGAAAGAACTATGTGGCGCTTTGGCTCATCGTATGATGTATTCGCTTGCTTATCTTTTCTTTTTTTGGTAGGGTAGACATGTCCTTCACATAGAAAACCTGAGCCACTTCACTGGCTAAAATGAATGGTTCGTTCTCGTAATGAAGATTCTTGAAATCCACTGTAGTCATTCCGTACCGTGTGTCTACGGCTACACCGCCATCTAGGTTGAACCATTTGCACTTGAACAAAGGAATCTTAAATGAAGGTCCATAGTCCAGTTCCCATATCTCCTCTATGTAACCATAATATGTTACCTTTTCCCCACTGCAGCCATCTATTGCATCAAAGCGAACACCACTGTTTTGGTTGGTGCTCTTTTTATCTTGGTCGGCCGTGTAAAATGTATTTCCATTTATCTCGTACCCTTGAAAAGTCAATATAGTCGAAGATGGTGACTTGGCCAAATAGTATAGCTGTAGTTCATTTGTGGTGACATTCATCAGAAGTTTCTGTAACCAACCGCCAAAAGTCTTGAAGTGTACTCCATCAATCTCATCTTCTGGGTATTGGGAGCGTAAATAATTCTTGTGTTGCTCGATATACGGAGCCACCAAGATGGAATTATGCAGAACTGTGTAGTGTGCTCGAGTGAAAGAATCCACGTCTTCACATATGATTGCTTTCTTTCCTAGCGTGCCTTTTCCACGCAGTCTCCCCTCATGACGCGATTGAGGAACACCAATCGGCTTAAGATCAGGAATAAAGTCAACACAAAACTCAATGACCTCCTCAGTTCCATAACCCTTGGAGATGCTTCCTTCTGGCCTAGCACGGTTATGAACGTATTTCTTTAAGACTCCCATAAACCTCTCAAAGGGGAACATGTTGTGTAGAAATACAGGACCGAGAACACGTATCTCTTCCACCAGGTGAACTAGAAGGTGCGTCATAATATTGAAGAAGGTTGGTGGGAACACCAACTCGAAGCTGACAAGACATTGGACCACATCATTCTCTATATCTTTTAGAGTAAGTGGATTGATAACCTTCTGAGAAATTGCATTCAGGAATGCACATAGCTTCACAATGGGTACTCGAACATTTTCTGGTAGAAGTCCCCTCAATGCAACCGGAAGTAATTGTGTCATAATCACGTGACAGTCATGAGACTTCAGGTTCTGAATTTTTGTTGTGCCATGTTTATTATTCCCTTTATATTCGACGAGAAGCCAGATGGAACCTTCATACTGCGAAGACATTCAAAAAATATTTTCTTCTCTTCTTTCGTAAGAGCGTAGCTCGCAGGACCTTGATGATTATCAGAATGATCGTCGTCTCGTGAATGCATACGTCGATGGGCCTGTCTTGCTTCCGGTGTATCTTTTGACTTTCCATACACGCCCAACAAGTTAAGCAGGTTCAAGCAAAGATTTTTTGTCACGTGCATCACGTCGATTGCAGAGTGAACCTCTAGCATTATCCAATAGGGCAGCTCCCAAAATATAGATTTCTTCTTCCACATGGGAACGTGGTTCTGAGCGTCATTCGGAACAGATAGTGCTCCAGCACCCTTCCCAAATATTACTTTTAAATCCTTGACCATATCATGTATAACAGAACTAGAAGGTCGAGTAGGCTTCCGCCGAATATCTTCCTCACCTTTGTAATGTTGGCCTTCCTTTCTTACTGGATGCCTCGGTACAAGCCATCGACGATGGCCCAGGTACACAATCTTGTTACCTATATGTTTACCTTGAGTCTCACCTAAACAATGCGTACATGCATTGTATCCCTTGTTTGACTGTCCTGAAATGTTACTAAGAGCAGGCCAATCATTGATGGTTACAAACAAGAGCGCTCGTAGGTCAAATTCCGTTTGTCCGTGCTCATCCCACACACGCACACCTTCATCAGTCCACAACTGTAAAAGTTCTTCCACCAATGGCCTCAGATACACGTCAATGTCGTTGCCAGGTTGCTTCGGGCCTTGGATGAGCACTGGCATCATAATGAACTTCCGCTTCATGCACAACCAGGGAGGAAGGTTATATATACATAGAGTCACAGGCCAAGTGCTATGACTGGAGCTCTGCTCTCCAAATGGATTAAATCCATCTGTACTTAGACCAAATCTTAAGTTCCTAGCGTCATCCGAAAATTTCGGGAACTCTCTGTCGATTTTTCTCCACTGGGACCCATCAGCGGGGTGTCTCATCATCAGTCTTTTTTACGTTCTTCTTTGTGCCAGCGCAACAACTTGGCATGCTCTTTGTTTTGGAACAAACGTTTCAGACGTGGTATTATAGGAGCATACCACATCACCTTGGCAGGAATCCTCTTCCTTGGACAACCTTGCTCGCCCTCAACTTCACCTGGGTCATCTCGCCCAATCTTAAACCGCAATGCACCGCATACAGGACAAGCATTTAAATTTTCGTGCTTGCCGCGGTAGAGGATGCAGTCATTAATGCATGCATGTATCTTCTGCACCTCTAATCCTAGAGGGCAGACAACCTTCTTTGCTTCGTACGTACTAGAGGGCAATTCGTTTTCATTTGGAAGCATCTTCTTAATTATTTTCAGCAAACTTTCAAAGTGCTTGTCGGTAGTACCACTCTCTGCCTTCCATTGTAGCATTTCCAGTATGGTACCGAGCTTTTTCTGGCCATCTGTACAAGTTGGGTACAACAATTTGGTGTGATCGGCTAACATGCGCTCCAACTTCAACCTCTCGTTTTCACTTCCACAGTCCATTTGTGCATCATGAATGGCCTGACGAAGATCATCGTCAGGCTCATCTTTTTTTTCATCCTCTTCAACTTCGTCTTCCCCCATTGAAGTACCACCGTGTTCATCGAACATAGGATAGTTGTCATTATCCTCTTCTTCTTCATTCTCTTCCATTATAACCCCTGTTTCTCCGTGCTGGTCCAACAATAATAACCACGCATGAAACCATTTTGCAACAGGTGTTGGTGAAGCTTGGCTGAGGAAGGGTAATCCTTCTTATTCTCACAGAGACTGCATGGACAACACATAAAACCATTTTTTCGCTTGCTTATCTCGGCCACAGTGAGAAATTCATGCATGCCCTTAAGGAAATCGTCAGAAACTCGGGAACCGTACATCCATTGACGTCTCATCTGCATTATGCATGCCAGTAATGAATAGATAAGTGACCATAATAATTCTTACAAGTTCTTCAAGCAAAGTAGAGTGGCGACAAATGTAATACATTGTAGCATTAAATATTCATTAATTTAAACTAACATAGAACTATCTAAAGAATTTAAATCCAACAACAAATGCGAACATAATCGCAACTAAGGTCATTATTGAACCAACAGCATAATGATACCAAGCCTCTTGACTAATGGCATAACTTCTAATTTTTTTAAGCTTCAAGCGCATCGCATCCAACTTGATCTCGTAAGCATCAACGACGTCGGCAAGCTTCGAGCGCATCCCATCCAACTTGATCTCGTAAGTATCGACGACGTCGGCAAGCTTGAACTGGTGTTCATCGATGATGTTGGCAAGCTTGACCTCCAATTTCCTCTTCTCTTCTTGGCGGAGATCTTCACTTATTTTTAATTTAGCTTTCAAATCATCGTTCTCTTTCACAAAAAATTCAACAATAGGGTCCATTGGAATTTCCGGTTCAACTACCTCCTAGACAAATATATATTTATGTCAAAGTTGGTCGGCATGATTGTCATAAACACGAAACGAAACAAATATATAGTTATTAACAGTCATACCACATCCGAATAATAGAACGGACGAGAGCCGGTGGGGGTATTTGTGAAAACCATGGCACTATATATATATAAAAAACATTATACAACTTATACAAAAAACAAATAATTATGGAACAAAATCATACAACAAAGATTTTTTTTAAAATAAAAAAGAAGGCTCACCTAGGTGGTGTCGGTGACAAGACGGCGCGGTCTATCGACGACGGTGAGGACGTGAATGTTGTGACACTGAAATACAAAAACATAATTTAGTTTAAGCTCAAACTGAATAAACAAAATTGAGCTAAATAAGCAAAATGAGCTAACTTAGGCATTTCATCAAACACCTACCTAGCACTAGAAATATAAAATGAGCTAAATAAGCTAAACAACTAAAGAAACGGCGCCGGAAGAGAGAGTTTGCAGTTGCTAACCCTTGGATAGATGCACCGCCGTCAATCTTAACAAATGGGGCAAAAAATCGTGGAAGAAATCGAGCTCGGTGGAGAGAAAATGGAGATGAAACTCGAGCTCAAAATGGCCATGGCTGGCTCGGGTGGAAGATGTAGTTGAAGGACCTGCAGTCCCGGTTCCAGCCACAAACCGCGACTAAAGGTGACCCTTTAGTCGCGGTTCCAGCCACGAACCCCCGGCCGCGAAAGCCGCAGGCGGAGGACCTTCAGTCGCGGTTCGTGTCTGGAACCGCGACTAAAGGTCCCGCACCAACCGGACACCTGTCCTAGCCGTTGGAGATGTCGGAGCCGGAGCCCTCTAATCGCGGTTCGGAAAGGAACCGTGACTAAAGGTCCGGCTCTATTGCCTCTTTTCTACTAGTGGCCTTATGCATCAGTTAAGTACCGTGGAGCTTTCTCCATGGTGGTGGACCCCCTAATTTTTTTGTTTAGCTTTTGTCTTTTCCGCATGTTCCAAAATTACAAATTTGGATGCAAACGCAGGTACAGAATGACATGACGCTGCCGCTGTCGCACTACTTCATCTACACGGGCCACAACTCGTACCTGACGGGGAACCAGCTGAGCAGCGGCTGCAGCGAGGCGCCCATCGTCAAGGCCCTACAAGATGGCGTCAGGGTCATCGAGCTCGACCTCTGGCCCAACGCCGGCAAGGACGACGTCGAGGTCCTGCACGGCAGGTACGCAACCCCTTTGTCCTATTTTTGCCTGGCTCGTCGCTTCGTCGATCGAGGGAGATGGTAAAATGCAGTGCTACTTCCGGTTTGCAGGACATGGACGTCGCCGGTGGAGCTCACCAAATGCCTGGACGCCGTCAAGGAGCACGCCTTCGTGTCCTCCCCCTACCCCGTCATCCTCACCCTCGAAGACCACCTCACTCCCCATCTCCAATCCAAAGTTGCAAAGGTGCGTTAGTCCAACCATTCACGCACACACACAACAAACTCGAAAAATCAGGGGAGATTTGGTGAAATGACAAGACTTAGTTTGGTCTTCGATAAAATGCCCCCACCTTATCCAACGAAAAAATTGTTTATGATGGGATAATTTATGAAATAACAAATATGGGTTAATTAGGCTACATTTCATACGCCAAATTAAGTAATTTTTATCAAGGATCCAACCAACATTTACAGACATAGAAGCCAAACCGCTCATGTTTAATTGATCACTCCACAGATGATCAAGGAAACATTCGGGGACATGCTCCATGTCTCGGATTCTGAGGCGATGGCACAGTTCCCTTCCCCTGAGAACCTCAAGGGCAAGATAATCATATCGACCAAGCCGCCGAAAGAGTATCTCGATACCAAGAGCAGCAAGGAGGACTCCCAAAAATGCGGCACAGAGGAGGAGAGCATATGGGGAGACGAGATCCCCGACAACAATGCATTGTTGCCTATTTCTCGTCAGGTATTTTGCCCCCATTGTGTGTTAACGTTGTCTCCACTATGCCACACATGATATTTATGGAAAATCTGAAATACTCGGTAATGTATAGTTAAAATAAAAAATTGACTAAATTTCACACTTTTTTCTCTCTACTTATGATCTTTCCATAACGTTTTACCCTATTCAAGTTACCACGTTTAACCTTTAGTTGTGATTAGTTGTTATTGGTTGACCACTTTTACCATGTTTTCTTCAAACTGACAAGGTGGACCCATGTGTTAGGATTACATGGTAGCTGACTAGGTAGACAACTCATCCCAGATTCATTCATGGTGTATCCCATATGATGGAGGAGAAGAATGGTACGGTGCCACCCATGTTTGGCATAATTTATTAAACTTCATATAATTCGAATAAGTTGGATCAAACTTGAGAGAATGTGACATAACTGGCTATACCCATAACGAATGTGAGTCCATGTTGTCAGTCCACATCGTCCTATCAAGTGGATCTAAGTTTTAATTTTGTAAAAAATAAGAAAATTACGTAAATGTTGTCACAATGTCCGAAAAAGGTGTAAATGTGCCAAAAAATCTCAATAAAGTAAAAGCTGTCACAACTTGGGGAAAATAGTGGAATCTACTCAAATAATAAATGACATTGGTAGAAAGAAGTAACATTGAAAGCCACTGAAATGATTAAAATATATTCAGGTCTCGTGATGTTAAAGCTGTGAGATCGATATGCAGGTTTCAGAGCAGGACCCGACACGATATGTGGAAGAGGAGTATGAGATGGAGAAGAAGGCACAGTTGGGGGTTAACGTGGAGTACAAAAGCCTCATCGCGATCAGCCTCACCCGGAGGAAGCACGACATGGATGTGGATCTCAAAGTTGATCTAGATAAGGTGTCCCGGATGAGCTTGGGGGAGACGGCGTACGAGAAGGCCACCATCACCCATGGAGCTGAAATTATTAAGTGAGATTAATTTAAGTTTATTTTTATGTGAAGTTATTTCGTCACCTCCCTTAATATATTTTAATTTAATCTTGGGTAACATTTATTCAGGTTTACACAGAAGAACTTGCTTCGGATTTTCCCAAAGACGACGCGCATTACGTCTTCGAATTACAATCCACTAATGGGCTGGAGGTATGGAGCTCAGATGGTTGCAGCAAACATGCAGGTAACATATGTAACTACCTTAAGAAAGAATGGTCTGATTTATGCACGGAACTGACTTTACAGAAACCAAGTATTCCCAAATTGATCTTGGCATTTGGCTGACGTTTCTGCAGGGCCATGGAAGGAAACTATGGCTGACTAAAGGGATGTTTCGAGCAAATGGTGGTTGTGGTTACGTGAAAAAGCCTGATCTTCTGATGAACTGCGATAAAATATTTGATCCAAGATCCAATCTACCTGTGAAGACAAGGCTAAAGGTGAAAAGAATTTTTTAAACGCATACCATCGTAAACTGCAACAAGTACAATGTTCGCGTTTTGTCGGTTTGCCTACAGTAACTGTAAATTTGTAACCTGTTTCCTCCACAATGCTGCTACCATCTGAAGGTGACTGTCTACATGGGAGACGGATGGCGATTCGACTTTCACAAGACGCATTTCGACAAGTTCTCGCCACCGGACTTTTACGCACGGGTCAGCCTCTTGCCTCATGGATCTAGCAACTAACCAGTGGGATGAAATGTTATGTATAGCACTTGCTGAAAAAAAAATGTCTGATGTAAGTGCAGGTGGGTATAGCAGGAGTAATGGCAGACACAAGGATGAAGGAGACCAAGGTGATCATGGATAACTGGATACCAACGTGGGATCATGAGTTCGTCTTCCCGTTAGCAGTTCCGGAGCTCGCCCTGCTCCGCGTCGAGGTGCACGAGTCCGACAACCACCAGACAGACGACTTCGCCGGCCAGACCTGCTTGCCGGTGTGGGAGCTCCGGACAGGGATACGCTCCATCGGGCTCTGCAGCCGCGACGGGGAGCAGATGCCCTCTGTCAAGCTCCTAATGCGATTCGAGTTTGTCTGATAAGCTTGCATGGTTTCGGGATGATTCCGGTGATGTCGGTGGCGCATGTAGAAACTTCAGTAGTATTTTTGTAATTTTGTTCGGTCGGTGGGCGCCTGTGTCATTGTGCACACGCATTCTGTATATGATGTGATTAGAACTGAAAGGGAGAGTGAGTCAGTTGATTGAGCTAACGATTAGTACTGTACTGTTCGGTCGGTGATGTGATTTGAATCCTTGGCTTTGAAAGGGACGTTTGCTGATTGAGCTAACGAAAGATCGAATGATTGTTCAGTACAGTACCAAGGATTCAAAGCCAATAAAACCTGGATTTCAGCACTGGAAGCTATTTGGTGAAGAGAACTCAGTGTCAAACAATCCTCCTAAATTAGAATGACAGTAACAAATGATTAAGGGGCATGATTAAGTGCGCCAATATACTACTAGATTAGAAGTAACTGTCACGAGGATTTTAAAAATGACCGTGCTCGCTCCTGCGACTGCGGAGGCGACCGCGGCTGCCGCACCTACCCTCCTCCGCCACCGCCCCCTTCCGACGTCGGCCGCTCCGGCCCCATCGCCCACTGTCTCGCTGCGCCCCAGGCAGGTGTCGCCGCCGCCGCCGCTCGTCATCCCTGCTGGTTTCACGCCACGCGTGCTGGATCTGTCGCCAGATCCGTCGCAGCCGCGGGTGAGATCGGTGGTCGTCGGCGAGCTGAGCTCGTTGTCCGAGGTTGAGGAGGTTCCGGAGACATAGCTGGAGGCTGTCCCGTCCGCCGCGAGGCCGTGGGTTCCTGTCCAGCCCCGTACGAGCAACTTCAATGCGGGTTCCTCCTCTCGCATTCATGGCGGATCTTCAACTCAGGTACCAAATCCTCCTCCTCTCGCTGCCGGTGTCGCATCAGGTTCCATCCTGTCTGCCGCGCGGAGCATTGAAGAACCGGAAGAAGAGGAGCGGCCCTGGCAGCTCGTTCAGCATCGCCGCCCCCGTCAGGTCGCTCCTTCAATGTCATCAAGACCTCCACCTGCTCCGCGTCGCCCTGGCCTTCAAATCCCTGCCCATCTTCGAGGTCTCTGCTTCAAATGCCTCAAGAAAGGCCACATCTTCCGTGACTGCCTCAACCCGTGGTGTTGCCGCCGCTGCAGCCGCTCCGGCCACATTGAGAGGGACTGCCCCGACGCCCGCGCTTCTCGCCCGTCGGCTCTGGCCCCCGCCCGCGCCTTCCACCTCGACACCGCCACGTTCCCGCCGCTCCCTCGTCAAGCTCGCCATCAGGAGATGGCCCGCCGCCCCGGTGACCCGCGCTCCCGCCCGGCGGAGGCGAGCGTGGTCCTGCCGGCCACGCCGGCCATGCAACGCTCGGCCTCAGCTCTCTCCAGCTCCGTCGTCATGCTCAGCTTGGGTGGCACGAGGCCGCGTGTGTCTCCCGCGGCGATCGGCGACCAGCTTGATATCCCAGTGCAGTTCATGACCATCGTGCGATGCTACCCCGAGGACTTCCTCATCGAGTTCACGCACCAGCACCACCGCGAGCTCGCCCTTGCCAACCCATCCTTTTGCCGCAGCATCTTGGACATTCACATGAAGCCATGGGCGCTCGAGGCGCAAGTGGACTTTGTCGACATGCGCTACCACGTCCACCTCGAGCTCGAAGGCGTCAAGCTCCATGCGTGGGATGCGGACTCGGTGTCTCACGCTGTCGGGGACGAGTGCGACGTCGACTACGTCATGGCCAGGTCCGTGAACAGAGAGGACGCCACCACGCTCGGTGTTTGGGTCTGGACAGACAACCCCGACTCGATCCCGCGTGTCAAGAACTTGAAGCTGCCGGCGCGTGCTCTTCCGTCCGTGCCCTCCATCGGTAGGCGTGCTCTACGCTTGCGGGTGCTCGTCCACTTGGTCATGTACGAGGACTTCTCCGGCGTTGAAGCGGTCCCGGGCGTGACAGCCAGGCTTCGGCGAACCGAGGTGTTTGACTGGGAGGTGGGCGTCGTCGACGGCGAGCGGAGCCCTACTCGCCCTCGTGAAGCTCCAAGCGCCCTTCCCGTGCGTCGGGACGACGACCGCGACCAAGACCGTGATGGTGACAGGCGTGGTCGTGACCGCGGCCAATCCAGGGGCTGGGGCGCCGCGATCAGACGCAGCCTGTCGCACCCAGCAAACCACCGTGAGCGTGATGGCGGTAGGAGGCGTGACGACGGCCGCAACCGCGACCGCTCCTCCCACCGTGAAGGTGGGCGCCGCCATGGTCTCCCCGGCGCGGCTCCTGTCTTGATCGACAGCCTCGAGCTCGAGGCCGCGGCGCTAGCTCTTCGCGCTACGATGGAGTGCTCCTCGGAGGAGGAGGAGCCTCTGGTTCTTGCGCCGCTGCGTCGTGGCCGTAGGGCCACGAGGAGTTCTTCTCCGGCTGACGAGGTGTGGACTCGGCAAATCCTAGGGTTGAGTACCCCGGGTTGATTGAGGGGGAGAGAGATGAGCGCTGGTGATCATGACGGCTGACAAGCAAGGCGTTTACCCAGGTTCAGGCTCCGGAGGATAACACCCTACTTCCTGCTTGTCTGGTTATTGATGGTGAGCTGTGGCTACAATGGCGAGATGGCAATCTCGCTAGGGTTTGTGTGGCGGCTATGAGCGTACCCTAGACGAAGGACCCTCCTAGCCTTTATATGGTGGGCTAGGTCTCAGGTGAACGGTGCCGATGGCACTTACAAGCATGGCGGGGTTACATGACCTAGCGTCGACTATCTTGGGCCGCACGTCGTCCTCCTTGGGCCTTCCTTGGGCCCTAGTCATAAGGCTGATGGCTTGGCGTGACCCAGGTATCCCCACCGTGGGGTAGTCGAAGAGTGACCCCACGACAGGAGCCCCCGAGTGCTTAGTCGAATCGTAGAGTCGGGTAAAGGACTGTCACTTAGTCGAACTGTCGCTTCCAGGGTAAAATACCGCGAGTACAGCCTTAGTCGGTGATTTTCGACTGCTATTGTTCTGAGTCACTCGGGAGCGCGAACAGCGCTCCCAATGGGAGTAGCCCCCGAGATTAAGCTGAATTGCTTGCAATTGAGGTTAAACTCAATTTTTCTTCAGTCGAAAAGCCCGCTCCCGATGGGAGTAAAGAAGGGACTCGACATGTTGGAGTCGCGACTGGCTTTGCGTGACTTACTGTGTATTCGGCCTGTTTAGCTTACTGCACAAGTTTCTTCAGCTCTTGGAGCTTACTGTATCTTCTTGCACTCGAATCAGCTGTTCGAGTTTATTCGGCTCTTAGAGCTTACTGAACATTTTTGCACTCGAATGAGCTGTTTGAGTTCTCGATCAGCCCATTGGCGTACTTTCTACGCCTGCGCAGTTGACGTCAGTGCTGACATTTTCTGGATCACTCTGTGTCCGACGGGACGTCACAGTGCGGGCCCACTGTCAGTATTGACTGGAGATAGCGGTTGCCGCTTTTTTCTGACCGTTGGGCGCGAAAATTTCGCGGTGTGATGATGGCGCCTTGATTCCCGCGCGTAGTGGGCGGCGTGGCCGTCGACGGTTGCTATCTCCGCGCAACACGTGGACGGCCAGATGATGTTGCGGAGAGCGGTTTCAGCAAGGACGGCTAGGATTGACTGACCGCGCGGTATATAATTTTCACCGCGGCGGTGAACAGTCATCCATCCCCATTCCTTCGTCTCCACTGCTTCTGTTCCGCCATTGTTGTGCTGCGTGCTCTGTCAGTTCCTTTTCTCCACCCTCCATGAGTAAGGCCGCGATGAAGAGGGGGAAGGTGCTGCTGGCGCCGTCGCCGCCGCCGAGGCAGCGTGATGAAGAAGCCCGACGGCTATTGGGTCAAATCGTCGGTGAAGAAGGCCGACCTCGAGGCCCTCCGCGCGCAGGGACTGCTGCCGCCGGCAGATAAGGCGACGTGCGCGCTCCCGGGAAAGAGGTATTCCCCTCCCCTTGCGAGGGGGAACGCGTTTGCTTCGTGGACTTCCTTCCGCGGGGTTTCGGGTTCCCCCTCCACGATTTCGTCCGTGGTCTCTTGTATGCTTATGGGATTCAGATCAAGATCTGACTCCCAATAGCGTCTTGAGCATCGCGAGCTATTTCGTGCTCTGCGAGTGCTTCCTGGGAATCGCGCCCAACTGGCTGCTGTGGAAGTCGCTATTCCTCGTGAGGAGGAACATGGGGAAGAGCAAGCAGGTGTACCCAGTCGGCGGCTTCGGCATCCAGGTGCGTGGCGACACCTCCTACTTCCAGATGAAGAAGTCCGATTCCGTCCAGGGCTGGCGGAAGAAGTGGTTCTACATCAGGTGTGACCAAGCAGGGCTTCCGAATTCGCCGCTGATCGCGAGTTGCGGAAGACGAACGCGTGGGCGCACCCGCTGTCGAAGGAGGACAGGGAGGCGACTCAGCCCTTGTTGATGCTACTTCGTGGCCTTCTGAAGAGCCTTGGGCGCGAGACGGGTGGAATTCACCTCATCGCCACCTTCTTCAGGCTTCGGGTGCAGCCGCTGCGCAGTCGCGTCCACCCGATGTGGGCGCGTGAGGATGCTGGCAATGAGCTTGATGATGACGCAGTCGAGTCGAAGGTGAGGAGCATCACTAGTCTCCGAGCCGCTGACCCGTGCAATGTCAAGTGCCCAGTCGAGCCATATGGTCCTAATAATCCTGTGCCTGAGGTGAGCTTCGTTTGCTTTGTTTGTCTTGTATCTTCTTCTGTCAATCTTTTGCCTGACTCGAATGGTTCATTTGCTGACAGGGTCGTTCGAGCTATGTCAGTCTTCCTCCGTTGATGGAGAATGGACCTCATGAAGAGGCAGAGTTCCCTGAGGACGAGGTTGATGACGATGAAGTTCCCTCCGCCACTCTCCGAGTGAAGAGTTGAGGAGGATGATGAAGACGAGGAGCCGCTGCGGAAGCGGCAGAGGCGAAAGGTGGCGACTCTGGTTCTGCCTCGTCGCCTGTGAAGGAGGCGGGTGTGAACGAGGAAGAGACGAGCGAGTCCTCTTCGGCACTAGCACCCGAGCGATCCGGCTGAACCTTTGGTCGTGCCTCCACTCGGCTCTGCACCGCCGACGAGTTCGCGAGGATGGCCTCCGTCTCCCTGGGAGTGAAGATGATGTCGTCAGGTTAGTCGCATAACCATTGCTTTGTTTTTGTCGAGTGTGCTTTTCACTTGCGGGTCCTTGAATTGAGTTTTCTTGTCACAGCGACCGTACTGGCGCTGCTGTTTCTTCCCCTCGTGAGATGGAGCACACTTCTGCTCCTATGATCGAGCAGACTGCGAGGACGACCGGAGAGGAGGCTCTGGCGGTGACGTTTTGGCCTTGAAGGCTTCGACCTCCGCCATGCCAGAGAGGTCTGCTGATGCGACTCCGGTTGACGCTGGGCTGCTTGAGCATGTAAGTGTTCTTCGACTCCGGTACAGCGCTCCCGATGGGAGTAGCCCCCGAAGATGCGCGTGACTAGAATAGTCGGGCGTAGATTAATGTCTTGTGTTTCCTGCAGCCATTTTATCGCCAGCAGATGGAGGGAGCCGCAGCCTTCGTTCGCATGGAGCAGGAGAGGGATCAGCTCCGCACTGCTCTGGAGCAAGCGAATGTAAGTGTGAACCCTTGTGTTCGAGGGTGCTTCGACTGCCTTTATTGCTAACTTTGCTCCGTTGATCCGTAGGCGAGAAGGAGAGCATGAAGACGCGGGTCGCGGAGCTGGAGAAGTCACTGGGTGAAGCCCAAGAGCGGGAACAAGCTCGGGATGCTCTGGAGAAGACCCAGGTCGACCGCTTGCTCGCACTCGCAGATGTTGTTGGAAGTAAGTTTTTCGGCTCATGCCTACTTTGCCTTTCTTCGACTTCTGACGTCTTACGGGTGTGATTTCTTTTGAACAGAGACTTGCGGAGGTGCTCCTCCAGAAGGGACTTCCAGCGAGAGTGTCGGCTTGGCGGAGGCTGTTGGCTTCGTCGACCGCGTCTGCGCGTATGCATCGGCAGCGCTGCAGCAGTCGACGGCGGCACTGCAGAAGTCGACGGAGGCCTTAGCGACTGTGCACCGGAGTATCTTTCCCAGCAAGCCGCCACCAGCTGCTGTTGACGCACTCGCGCTCCATTCGAAGGCAATTCGAATGTCCTGGCGACTTCACGCGCGCAGACGGTACGCGGCTCCGAGCTCACTTTCCAGCTACTTCTTGGTCACCAAGTCGTGGTGATTTTGAGAAGGTTGTCAGCGACTTCCCTCGGAAGCCTGATGGCAGGACCGCGTCCCTTAGCGGTGTGAAGGTGCAGGCGAGCCAGCTAGCTGCGAAGTTGGTCGCACCTTCGAGAAGAGGATTGCCAAAGCTGCAGAGTTGGCTGCTAGGAAGAGCCGTTCCCAGTCGGAGTCTGTAGTGTAGACTTTTTCCTTTAGGACTATGCTTCTGCTTTTGGGCTTGAGTCTGTAATGCACTTTATATCGTGCGAGTGAACATGCTGATGATGAAATGTGAATTCGCTCCCTCGGGGGTGCAGTCGCCGAGTCTTTTTTGATGTCTGTTGGATGAATTATGTTGATTCTTTTCCTGGCTTGACGCTGTCAATTCTTGGCAGTCTGATATGGGCGAAGCTCCTGACGTTGCTGGAACTACTGGCGCGGACGATGAGGAGGACACCACTTCGGCTGCGCCTACTCGTCGCCGCCGTCAAGCTCCTCCAGCTCCTGTGCGAAGCGTAAATGACCAGAGAGTGATCACCTTCATGAGGAACAAGGTGTTGAGCTCGAGTCGAAGTGAAGAGTGCTGAGTTGGAGCTGGAGCGATTGAGGTCGCGGCCCGTTGCGCCGTTCTCCCAGCGTGAGAGTTTCTGCTTGGCGAGATGGACTTGATCAGTCGACAGCTGCAAGGTTGGCCTTCTAGCGTTTTTGCTTCGGCTTCTGTGTCTTCCTGCTATGCTTAATGCTTGGCCTTGATGCAGATGTGAACTCTGACTTGAAGGCTGAGCAGCTTCGAGTGGACGAGCGAGTAGAGAAAGAGGCCGCCGGTGACTCACCCGAAGCGCGCCAGTTTTGGTCGAACAAATCCAGAGGTAGTGTACTGGCACGAATGCTGGATCGTACCTGGCGGGCTGCTGTGCTCTTGGAAGGTTGCAGAAAAACCCTCTGGCAGATCAACAAGGTGTACTTTCCTCACAACGAGCAGCCGAATGGACTGACTGCTCTTCTGGAGAGGTTCCGTGAAGGCGGTGCGTTGAAGGAAGTCGTGCACGCTCAACTTGTTGCCGGGGCGAACGTGGCGTTGGCATACGTTCGACTGCACCGGCCTAATCTTCCATTGCACAAGGTGCTTGACGGCTTGCCTGGAGAGGGTGAATATGCCGATACTCTTGCGGCTGCGCGCCAGATGATTCAGCAGGTCCAGAACTTTAGCGAGCACCTTGTAGGGCCACTTGATGCGCCAAAGGGCGAGCCTGTAGAATAAGAGCAGTAGAGTGCTGTTGCATAGCGTTAGCTTGTAAAAGAAATTTTTCCAAGTGGAAATATGAGTGTATGTATGTCGAGGTGGGGGTAGCCCCCGAGTTAGTAAATTGTATCTTGTAGACGTCTGTAAACCTGTATGGCGCAGCCCCCGAGCGGATCGAGTGCGGCCTAGGATTTTGAGTTAGACCTGTGCGGCGCAGCCCCCGAGTGCTTCGAGTGCGGCCGAGGTGTACGAGTCAGACTTGTGCGGCGCAGCCCCCGAGTGCGTCGGTGCGGCCTAGGTACTTTGACTGGACCTGTGCGGCGCAGCCCCCGAGTGCTTCGGGTGACCTAGGTTTTCGAGTTGACCTGTATGGCGCAGCCCCCGAGTGCGTCGGGTGCGGCCTAGGTTTGGACTTAGACCTGTGCGGCGCAGCCCCCGAGTGCTTCGGGTGACGGCCAAGGATTTTGCGAGTTACCTGTATGGCGCAGCCCCCGAGTGCGTCGGGTGGGCCTAGGTTGACTTAGACCTGTGCGGCGCAGCCCCCGAGTGCTTCGGGTGGCGGCCTAGGTTTTGAGTTGACCTGTATGGCGCAGCCCCCGAGTGCGTCGGGTGGCGGCCTAGGTTTGATTGACCTGTATGGCGCAGCCCCCGAGTGCTCGGGTGCGGCCTAGGTTTGACTTAGACCTGTGCGGCGCAGCCCCCGAGTGCTCGGGTGCGGCCTAGGTTTTGCGAGACCTGTATGGCGCAGCCCCCGAGTGCTTCGGGTGCGGCCTAGGTTGACTTAGACCTGTGTGGCGCAGCCCCCGAGTGCTTCGGGTGCGGCCTAGGTTTGACTTGACCTGTGGCGCAGCCCCCGAGTGCTTCGGGTGGCGGCCTAGGTTTTGAGTTGAACCTGTATGGCGCAGCCCCCGAGTGCGTCGGGTGCGGCCTAGGTTGACTTAGACCTGTGCGCAGCCCCCGAGTGCTTCGGGTGGCGGCCAGGATTTTGAGTTGAACCTGTATGGCGCAGCCCCCGAGTGTCGGGTGGCGGCCTAGGTTTATGTTGCTTTTTGACTAAAAAGTAAAGGGGAGAGCTTGTTCCACAAATCACTTCATTGATTTTTGCGAGCAGGCCGCCTCATTAAAACCCTTCCAGTCCCCTCAGGTACCCTGGTAAGGGAAAGAGTGCGTCTGAAACCTGCCGCCTTGACATGTATGCTTTGTTACAACAGGGGAGTCGACTAGGCGTAGAAGCGTCGCAGCTGCGCACATTCCATGGGTTGTGGCAGACTGTTCCTGTCTTCGAGTCCTTCAGGCGGTAAGCTCCTCCGCCATTGCTTCTGTCACAATGTATGGGCCCTCCCATGGGGAGGCAGCTTTGCACCTTCTTCTGTTTGAGGCGAAGGACAGGTCGCCTGGAACGAAAGCTCTTGGCCGCAGTCGCCGTCCGTGGTAGTTGCGCAGGTCCTGCTGGTACACGGCTGCGGGTGAGGGCGATGTCGCGTGCTTCGTCCAGGGTGTCCATGTCGTCCTCGAGTGCTTCTTCTGCGTCGACTCGTCGTAGGCCACCACTCGAGGTGCGTCGAACTTGATGTCGCAGGGCATGACCGCCTCTGCACCGTAAACCATGAAGAATGGCGTGTACTGGGTTGATCTGTTTGGTGTTGTGCGTAGACTCCAAAGCACAGATGGCAGCTCTTCGACCCAGGCGCCTGCAGCGCGCCTCAATGGTACTCGCAGGCGCTTCTTGATGCCTTTGCAGACTAGGCCGTTGGCCTTTTCGACTTGCCCATTGGATTGCGGGTGCGAGACAGATGCGTAGTTGAGCTTGATGCCTTGTTCGGAGCAGAAGTCCTTGAATTCTTCGGCTGTGAAGTTCGTGCCGTTGTCGGTGATGATGCTGTTGGCACCCGAACCTGAAGATGATGGACCTGATGAAGTTAACTGCTGAGGATGCAGTCGAACTTGTGATAGGCACGGCTTCGATCCACTTCGTGAACTTGTCGACTGCCACCAGAGATGCGTGTGTCCTCCTGGCGAGGACTTCTTGAGTGGACCCACCATGTCGAGCCCCCATTGAGCGAAGGGCCAGGCAAGTGGGATGGTCTTTAGTGCTGAAGCTGGCGCGTGCGGCTTGTTGGCGAACTCCTGGCAGCCGAGACATTTCCTCACGAGTTCTTCGCGTCTTGCATTGCGGTGGGCCAGTAGAATCCGGCTCGTAAGCTTTGGCCACTAAGGCACGACTGCTGGCGTGATGCCCGCAGATGCCTGTGATTCGAGTAAGATGGCTTGACCGTCGACTGGATCAACGCACCTTTGCAGGACTCCTGAGATGCTTCGCTTGTATAGCTCCCCCTTGATGATGGTGAAGCCTTTCGAACGGCGAATAATGCGCTTGGCTTCGACTGAGTTGACTGGCAGTCTCTGGTGCAGCATGTACGCCAGATATGGGCTCGTCCAGGTGGGCTCGATGAGCAGAACCTCCATTGGCTCCTTCTCTTTGCCTGGCGGGTCGGCGGTGCTCGTTGATGGTGTGGAGGATCCGGGCGGGGTCGAAGTTTGACAGACCGCTGCGTGATGCGCTCAAGGAAGACGCCGGGTGGCACCTGCGCCTTGTCTGAGCCCAGGTTGGCGAGGGCGTCGGCTTCCTCGTTGCTTTCGCGGCCGATGTGCCGCAACTCGCAGCCGTCGAAGGTGCCCTCCAGCTGGTTGTACAGGTCTCTGTAGGCGATCATGTTGTCGGCGATGGCGTCACAGGCCTTCATGGTTTGCTGCACGACGAGGTAGGAGTCGCCGTAGATCATGAGGTGAGTGGCGCCGCAGTTCTTGGCCATTCGCATGCCATGGATTAGGGCTTCGTACTCAGCCTCGTTGTTGGAGGGTGTTGGGAAGTCCATCTGTAGCACGTACTTCAGCTTGTCGCCTTTGGGGAGATGAGGATGACTCCTGCCCCGGCTGATCTGAACTTTTTGGAGCCGTCGAAGTACATTGTCCATGCGTTGGACAGGTCGGGGACATCTGGCAGCTGGGCTTCTATCCACTCGGTGGTGAATTCTGGGAGCACTTGGGCCTTGATTGACTTCGGGTGAGCGTATTTCAGCCCCCAGGGTCCTAGCTCGACGACCCACTTAGCGACTCGTCCTGTCGCGCATTGGTTGGTCAGGATGTCGGAGAGCCCGGAGGAGCTTACCACCGTGATCGGGTGCTCGGAGAAGTAATGGATTACTTTCCTTGAAGTCATGAAAACTCCGTAGGCCAGCTTCTGGTAGTGCGGGTAGCGCTGCTTGGACAGGGTCAACACCTCGCTAGGTAGTAGACGGTCGCTGACAGGGCTGTGTCCTTCTTCTTCTCGTTCGACTACGAGTACCGTGCTGACCACCCTGTTTGTGGCTGACACGTAGAGGTATAGCGGCTCGTTCTCCAGTGGAGCCACCAGTACTGGGGAAGTCGTGAGTGTTTTCTTGAGTTGGTCGAACGCGACTTGCGCTTCTTCTGTCCACTCGAACTTGTCTGTCTTTTTCATCAGTTGGTAGAAAGGCAGGGCCTTTTCTCCCAACTTACTTATGAACCGGCTGAGAGCTGCGACTCGGCCGGCTAGGCGTTGCACCTCGTGAAGCTTGGTCGGTGCTGGCATTGCGAGTATGTTTTGCACCTTCTCAGGGTTGGCTTCGATTCCTCTTGCAGAGACGAGGTACCCAAGCAGTTCTCCGGCTGGCACGCCGAAGACACACTTGTCTGGGTTCAGCTTGATCTGATACTCGTCGAGGGCGGCGAAGACCTTGCGGAGGTCGGCGATGAGGGTGTCCTCCTTGCGGGTGGTGACGACGATGTCGTCGACGTAGACTTGGACGATCTGCCCGATGAGCCCTTTGAGGCATGCTTGCATTGTGCGCTGGTACGTGGCACCAGCGTTCTTCAACCCGAAGGGCATCGTCTGGTAGCAGAAAACGCCGTCGGGTGTGATGAATGCTGTCTTCTCCTCATCGTCGACGTTCAGTCTGATCTGCTGGTAACCTGAGTAGGCGTCCAGGAAGGACAGGCGTTCGCAGCCTGCAGTCGAGTCGATGATCTGATCTATCCGCGGGAGCGGGAAATGGTCCTTGGGGCAGCATTTGTTGAGGGCGGTGAAGTCGACGCACATGCGGAGTTTCTTCGTCTTCTTCTTCTCCACCAGGACTGGGTTGGCGACCCAGTCCGAGTCCTTGATCTCTCGGATGAACTTGGCATTCAGCAGTCGATCGATTTCTCTGCTGATTTCGTCTCGCTTGGGCCCGGAAAAGCGTCGCATGGCCTGTTTGACGGGTCTGGCGTCCTTGTGGACTTTAAGGAGTGCTCGGCGAGGTTCCTGGGTATTCCTGGCATGTCAGAGGGTTGCCATGCGAAGATTCTCCAGTTCTCACGTAGAAACTCGACGAGCGCGCCTTCCTATGCGGGAGTCAGACTCGATACTTTGACCGTCTTGCTGGCGTCAGTCGGGTGGACCTGATGGGTCGTTGTGTCGTCAGCCGCGTTGAAGGCAGCGTCCTTGGCTGGTTTCTTGCGGGCTGGGAAGATGGTCTTGTCGTTGTCGACTGCCATTGCCTCGAAGTGCTCTTCGACTCCGAAGAATTCGGAGATCTTGCTGAACTCGCGGTCGCAGCTGTTGGAGCGGTCGAAGTCGCCGTGCACCGTGATGACGCCCTTGGGTCCAGGCATCTTGAGCATGAGGTAGGCGTAGTGAGGTACCGCCATGAATCTGGCGAAGGTTGGGCGCCCGAGTATCGCGTGGTACTGCGACTTCCAGTCGACTACCTCGAAGTCGATCGACTCCCTCTTGAAGTTTTCGGGTGTGCCGAAGATGACATCGAGTGTGATCGTTCCCATGGGCGTGACTGCTTGCCCTGGTACTATGCCATGGAAGGTGTCTCTGATGCCCAAGTCCGTCGTTGGCCTGTTTATCCTTCTGAGGGTGTCGGCAAAGATGATGTTAATGCCACTGCCTCCGTCCATGAACACCTTTTTCAGGGTGTAATCTCCGATCAGAGCTTCGACTACCAGGCGGCGTGCCCGGTCGTGGTACTGCAGGCGGGTGATCTGCTCTGGAGAAGTGATTGGTGTCTCTGACCCTCTCAGGTAGTCTGGTACCGCGGTGGACAGGTGATGGCTTGGAAGACTTGGCGGGTGATGAGCTTCTGAGCCCTGTTTGAGGGGCGCCCTTCTGTATCATGTTGAGTTGTCCGCGTGCCGCTGGATATGCGTCCTGGATCACCGGTGGGGCATCTTGCTGCGGCTGCTGCTGCTGCAGAAAGGCTCCCGCGCCTGTGCTGGATTGGCGACTGCGGGTGCTGCCTGGATGGCCAGCTGCGCGGCTGGCTGCGCTGCGGGTGCTGGAGTGACTATCTTCTGCATGGCTTCGTATATTTTGCGTGCCTTTCGACAGTCCTTCAACAGGTGGTTGGATCCCCACTTGCCCGTTTCCGGGTTCCTGAACATGTGGTGCCTGCAGGGTTGTTCCAGCTCTTCCGCTGGGCTTAGTGTGCGTTTCTGCCACTCGCGTTTATGGCCTCCGTCGCTGCGGTAGCTGCTGCCGCCGCTTCGGTTGTACTGCCCCTGGCTGTATTGGCGACTCTGGTCACCGCCGCTTCGACTGTACTGTGCATGGCTGTATTGGCGACTGCTGTCGCGCGCTTCATCCTCACGGGGGGTTTGGAATCCCGCCGCTACTAGCTCGATTGAGTCGTTGCCGTTGTAACGCGGCTTCTTCTTGTGGCGCCCTTCTCGCCAGTTGCTTGGTCCGGCTTCGTCCTTCGGGAGTAGTGTGAACTATTGCGGACCGAGTCCTCTCCGTCTGCCCACTGGTTTGCTATCTTCATGACCTCGATCATGTTTTTCGGCCGGAGCCTACCAAACTCCTCGCGGAGGTCGCGGCGGGAGACGCCGTGCATGAAGGCATCCATCACTCGGTCCTCCGAGGCGGTCTCCATGGTGTTGCGGAGCAGGTCCAACGCTGGATGTATGACCGGAGCGGCTCGTCTCGTCCTTGCTTGCATGCTTGTAGTCGACGAACGTCGTCGGTCTCGAGTACGTCCCCAGGAAGGATTTAACGAAGGCCTCCGCGAACTCGTCCCACGTCCTGAAGGCGTTCTTGGGTTGAGTGTTGAGCCACCCCGTGCAGAGCCCGTGAGCATCAGCTGGATGTACTGCATGGCCGTAGTCGAAGTACCGCCCTGGCAGCTGCAGGCTATGAGGTAGTCTTCTAGCCAGAGTCTCGGGTCCTGCTTCCCGTCGTACTTGACTGCTTCTGCCGTGAGCTTGAAGCCCTTGGGCATTCTTGTGTCGCGTATGTTGAAGCTGAAGCATGCGGCGCCGCATGGCTCGTAGTCGCCGTCGTTGCGGTCGTAGTCGAAGTTGGACGTGCTGGCCGGCCGCTGGATGCGGCTGCGGTCTACCGTCCTTTGTGTGATGACGTTGCGGAGGTCTTCACCTGGCTGCGGTTGTCGCAGTTGTCTTGTCGCCGGGGCTGCGAGTGCTGCGGGCTCGTGGTCGCGGCGATCCT